>JARQOD010000001.1:45505845-45549658 GCA_033576555.1 Oophaga sylvatica | reverse complement strand
TGCGGGATCCACGGGGTTTTTTGCGCTGATCCGCGGGGGATTTTGCGCGGATCCGGGCAAATTTTTGTTTGGATCCGCGGGATTTTGCTGCTGCCGGCGGATTTTGCGCTGAACCGCGGCGGATTTTTGCTGCTGATCCGCGGCGAATTTTGCTGCTGATCCGCGGCAGATTTTGCTGCGGATCCGCGGCGGTATTGCTGCTGATCCCGCGGATTTTCTGCTGATCCTGGCGATTTTGCTGCTGATCCGCGGCGGATTTTGCTGCTGATCCCGGCCGGATTTTGCTGCTGACCCGGGGCTGATTTTGCTGCGGATTCGCGGCGGATATTGCTGCTGATCCGGGGCGGATTTTGCTGCGGATCCGCGGCGGATTTTGCTGCTGATCCTTTGGGGGATTTTGTTTGGGATCCGCGGCGGATTTGCTGGGGATCCGCGGCGGATTTTGCTGGGGATCCGCGGCGGATTTTGCGGGGATCCGCGGCGGATTTTGCTGCGGATCCGCGCGGATTTGGGGGCTGCGGATCCACAGGGGATTTGGTGCTGCGGATCCACAGCGGATTTGGTGCTGCGGATCCACAGCAGATCCAGAAACCATGTACAGTACAATGCAAATAAATGGTAAAAAAACGCTGTGCACATGCGGATTTGCTGCTTTTAAATCCGCAGCATGTCAACTCTTTGTGCGATTCCGCAAGGTTTTACACCTATTCCCATTATAGGTGTAAAACCGCAGGGAAAAAAACGCAACAAATCCGCGCTAAATTTGCAGGTAAAACGCAGGTCATTTTACCTGCGGATTTAAGAAAAATCCGCGGGTTTGAATCCGCAACGTGTGCATGGGGCCTCGGGGTTTAGGGTTGGGCTGGGTTCATATTACATTATGGCAGTCCGTAGATGGACTGCGTTTCACCGCGGTAAAACGCGGTTTTAACGCAGTCCCCTTAATGCTGCCATTCACCCCCTTTTTGTGCGCATCACAACGCATGCCGTTTAAAACGGCATCGTTAGCGACGTGCCGTCATTCAGTGACTGAGCCTCGGACACGGGCTGCAGCGTCTGGGCTCCGTCACCGCAGCACAGATGATTTTCTGCTGATTCATCTGCGCTAGCGGTATAGCATAACGCGATCACGTTATGCCCATACCGTTACCAGCCGGTCAACGCACTTGTTGAACGGGCTGGTAAAACGCAATATGAACCCAGCCTTAGGGTTAGCAATAAGGGTAAGGGTTTGAATTAGGGTTTAGGGTTGGAATTTGGGTTAGGTTGGGAATTTGGGTTAGGGTTTTGGAATTAGGGTTAGGCTTGTGGTTGTGGTTAGGTTTTTTTGTTAGAGTTTGGGATTAGGGTTAGGGTGTGTTGGGGTTAGGGTTATGGTTTGTATTAGGGTTAGGGTGTGAGGGGTTATGGTTGGGGTAGGGGGGTGTTTGGGGGTTTGGGGTTTGGGGTTAGAATTGAGGGGTTTCCACTATTTAGGCACATCAGGGGGTCTCCATATGCGACATGGCGCCACCATTGATTCCTGAAAAATTTTGCATTCAAAAAGTCAAACAGTGCTCCCTTTATTCCAAGCCCCGACATATGCCCAAAAAGTGGTTTATCCCCACATATGGGGTATCAGCGTACTCGGGAAAAATTGCACAACAACTTTGGGGGTTCTAATTTCTCCTGTTAACATTGGGAAAAAAAATTGGGGACTAAAAAATTATTTTTGTGGAAAAAAAATGATTTTATATTTTCACGGCTCTGCGTTATAAACTTCTGTGAAGGACTTGGAGATTCAAAGTGCTTATCACACATCTATAGGAGTTCCTTGGGGGATCTAGTTTCCAAAATGGGGTCACTTGTGGGGAGTTTCTACTGTTTAGGCACATCAGGGACTCTGCAAACGTAACATGACGCCCGAAGACCATTCCATCAAGTAGGCATTTCAAAACGTCACTACTTCCCATCCGAGCCCCGACGTGTGCCCATAGAGTAGTTTTCTCCCACATATGGGATGTCAGCATACTCAGGACAAATTGGACAACAACTTTTGGGGTCTAATTTCTCATGTTACCCTTGGGAAAATAAAAAAATTGGGGACTAAAAGATCCTGATTGTGGAAAAAATATGATTTTTTTTATTTTCATGCCCGGGCGTTATAAACTTCTGTGTAGCCCTTGGGGGTTCAAAGTGCTCACCACACATCTAGATAACTTCTTTGCGGGGTCTAGTTACCAAAATGGGGTCACTTGTGGGGAGTTTCTACTGTTTAAGCACATCAAGGGCTCTGCAAACGTAACAAGATGCCTGCAGACCATTACATCAAGTCGGCATTTCAAAGCGTCACTACATCCCTTCCGAGCCCTGACGTGTGCCCAAACAGTGGTTCCCCCCCACATATGGGGTACTAGCGTACTCAGGACAAACTGGACAACAACTTTTGGGGTCCAATTTCTCCTGTAACCATTGTGAAAATAAAAAATAGTGGGCTAAAAAATCATTTTTTGAGAAAAAAAAATGATTTTTTATTTTCACGGCTCTGCGTTATAAACTTCTGGGAAGCACCTGGGGTTCAAAGTGCTCACTATGCATCTAGATAAGTTCCTTATGGCGTCTAGTTTCCAAAATGGGGTCACTTTTGGGGGAGCTCCAATGTTTAGGCACACAGGGACTCTCCAAATGCGACATGGCAACCGCTAAATATTCCAGCATATTTTCCATTTAAAAAAAGTCAAATGGCGCTCCTTCCCTTCTGAGCCCTGCCGTGCGCCCAAACAGTGGTTTATGACCACATATGAGGTATCTGTGTACTCAGGAGAAATTGCCCAACAAATTTTAGGATCCAATTTATACTGTTGCCCATGTGAAAATGAAAAAAACTGAGGCTAAAATAACATTTTTGTGAAAAAAAAGTACTTTCTTTTTTTTACGGATCAATTTCTGAAGCACCTGGGGGTTCAAAGTGCCCACTATGCATCTAGATAAGTTCCTTAGGGGGTCTAGTTTCCAAAATGGGGTCACTTGTGGGGAGCTCCAATGTTTAGGCACACAGGAACTCTCCAAATGCGACATGGCAACCGCTAAATATTCCAGCATATTTTCTATTCAAAAAGTCAAATGGCGCTCCTTCCCTTCTGAGCCCTGCCGTGCGCCCAAACAGTGGTTTATGACCACATATGAAGTATCTGTGTACTCAGGAGAAATTGCCCAACAAATTTTAGGATCCAATTTATACTTTTGCCCATGTGAAAATGAAAAAAACTGAGGCTAAAAGAAAATTTTTGTGAAAAAAAGTACTTTCTTTTTTTTAAGGATCAATTTGTGAAGCACCTGGGGGTTCAAAGTGATCACTATGCATCTAGATAAGTTCCTTAGGGGTTCTAGTTTCCAAAATGGGGTCACTTGTGGGGGAGCTCCAATGTTTAGGCACACAGGAACTCTCCAAATGCAACATGGCAACCGCTTAATATTCCAGCATATTTTCCATTTAAAAAGTCAAATGGCGCTCCTTCCCTTCTGAGCCCTGCCGTGCGCCCATACAGTGGTTTATGACCACATATGTGGTATCTGTGTACTCAGGAGAAATTGCCCAACAAATTTTACGATCCATTTTATCCTGTTGCCCAAGTAAAAATGAAAAAATTGATGCTAAAAGAAAATTTTTGTTGGAAAAATTAAAATGTCCATTTTTTCCTTCCACGTTGCTTTAGTTCCTGTGAAGCACCTGAAGGGTTAATAATCTTCTTGAATGTAGTTTTGAGTAGCTTGAGGGGTGAAGTTTTTATAAAGGTGTCACTTTTGGGTATTTTCTGCCATATAGACCCCTCAAAGTGACTTCAAATGTGAGGTGGTCCCTAAAAAAAATGGTTTTGTAAATTTTGCTGTAAAAATGAGAAATCGCTGGTCAACTTTTAACCCTTATAACTTCCTAACAAAAAAAAATGTTGTTCCCAAAATTGTGCTGATGTAAAGTAGACATGTGGGAAATGTTATTTACTAACTATTTTTTGCCACATAACTCTCTGGTTTAACAGAATAAAAATTAAAAATTTGAATATTACAAAATTGTCAAAATTTTCGCCGAATTTCCATTTTTTTCACAAATAAACGCAAAAATTATCGACCTAAATTTACCACTATCATGAAGCCCAATATGTCATGAAAAAACAATCTCAGAATCGCTAGGATCCGTTGAAGCGTTCCTGAGTTATTACCTCATAAAGGGACACTGGTCAGAATTGCAAAAAATGGCAAGGTCTTTAAGGTCAAAATAGGCTGTATCATGAAGGGGTTAAAGGACACCGGTGCGTATTTCTCGCAAGTCACACTAATGGTCCGTGTGTAATCCGATGTTTTCACGCACCCATAGACTTGCATTGGCGACTCTCGGCCGAGATACGTGTACAATCACAGCATGCTGCGATTTCACGCGCACGTATAAGACATGCGCGAGAAAATCGGATGATAGGAGCTGCCCCATAGGTTAACATTGGGACGAGCGCTATGCGATTTTTTATCGCCTCGTCTGTATTATACGGTAGTGCGACCCCAGCCTTATATCCCTATCCACGTGCCTGATCACATACTGCAGCCCTGCCCTGCTAAGAAACTGTCTGCAGTGTCACCCCAGACAGCATTGTGCATAGAGACTCTCTGTATATTATACTACATCGTTGCAGATTGTTGGACTGCAAAACCCCGCAATTCTCTAAAAACACCATGGGAATCTTATCAGGACATCTTAACTAAGCTGCACTGTGATTTCCAGCCCCCAATTCAAAGGTTTCGTTTCTTATAGAGACAGTGCACCTTAAATCAAAATGGCCGAAAAGGACCCTGCACAGTCTCCCACGGCTGAAGCAGAGCAAATTCAACCAGATACTATCCATCATGTACACCAGGAAGCAGAACCATGCTTCCAGCAGACCAAGTCGTTCGACAAAGACGCTGTCAAAGCAACCATAAAGGCTTTTGAAAACTATCACAATACGAAGGATGAGTTCAATGACAACCTGGACGACCTATGGGAATGAGTCACCTCCCTCATATCAAGCATCCAACGCCACAAAGATGACGCAGTGAGTTTGCAGGATACTATAAGACGGCTAGACACGGCCGACGGTAGATACAAGAGACTGTCTGCAAAGTATGCCACCTTCCTAAAAGACTCTAATATTGACGAAGCCTCATCAGAGCTAAGTAAAGTAGATTCCACAGACAGAGAAAGGAATGCCGACGTGCAATACGCCAAAGATAAAGCGGAGCTCCGTATTGCTCATCTGCAAGAATCAAGATCCCACAGGTCAGGCTCATCCAGACATTCTTCTCGGTCATACAAATCATCCTGCTCAAGAACTTCAGCCCTCAGCGACAGAATTCTAGAGGCCCGTTTAAACGCAGAGCAATCCAAACTAAGACGTTCCTTCACAGAAAAGAAAGCAAAAGCAGAGGCAGAAGCCAAGAAATCTGAAGCACAGGCAGAAGCCAAGAAAGCTGAAGCAGAGGCCAAGAAAGCTGAAGCACAGGCAGAAGCCAAGAAAGGAGAAGCTCAAGCAAACATTCTTCAAACACAAATGGAGGAAGAAATCGCGCTAGCCGAAGTAAAAAATACTCAAGCAAGCATTGAAGCAAAACCTCGAACCGATTTGCCCACCACCACAGGAAGAAGCCGACCCAGCTATTCGTACCAGCGACTACGTGCAGAAACAGATATCTGCAGCGCACACCTTCTCCAGCGACGTTCAACCCAACATTGTGGAAACATCTAAGTTGGCCCAACTTACGGTGCAAGTGGCGCCCACAGCCTCCGCAGAGACCCAAGACCAACGCCATGATGCGTCTCCTCAGGAGCAGTCATCACAGCAAGACGACCACTAGGTGCACTCCAGCCCGCCTCCACAGTTCACCCAGCAGTCATCAGAATCTCCAGAGATTAAACCACAGCTCAACCCTGCAGCAACATCATTCTACCCGGGAACAATTCACCCTTCCACACCTCACAGCTTATACGCCCGAGGGGCACCACAAGCTAACACGGTAACAAGGAGTTAGGGATGATTCTGCAGTGATGGAGCTGTATCATTGTGAGGTCGCATTTAAGAAGAAATGCAAAATACTGCCATGTATAACCATCAGTGTGAAACCTCTGTCAATGTCATCTTTGAACACCATCCAGTCTGATGTCAGTCTATCTTATGTATTTCCAAGTTCAACTACCTCAATAAAATACTTTCTGTTAACTAATGGCTTCTCCTGCTTCCTTGCTTGTCTCCTCCACTACAATACATCACAACCCGTTGCCCTCAAGGGAGCAGTACCGATAGATAGTCTGAGGTGGTAATAGTCACATCACATTCATCTCTGGTGCTCAAGGTTTCCAAACTACACTTGACCAAAGGACACCTTTGGTACATATTGAGGCTTCCATCAGGGTTCTGTTATTTTTGTCAGTAAACATACTACAAATGACCATTGTTTTTTCCTTCGAAAGTATCAGAATCCCCAACTGAAACTATGACATTTAAATGTGTACAGAGTCTTAAAGTTTACCTGTCTTTTTCACACAAAACTTACAGAAAAGTGTGGTCTTGCCATCTATATTCCCTACAAGAAGTTTTGGCTCACCTACCAGTTTATTACATCCCGGAACTTGTCTGATTCTTCTGCTTTCTAGCTTGCCATCCATATTTTTTGAGTGGGTGGTTCTTCTGCCAGCCCTATGGATTTTGGAATTTCCTTTCCATCACTTCCCAGCATGCATTGCTTCTGCCATAGTTGAATGGCTTACCTGCTCTGCAGTGAAAGGCCACCTCTGTATGTCTGCATGCAGCATGACAGACAGGAGAGCAGGAGCAGAGAGACAAAGACACCCTCACTTTCTATAATGTGTCTTGGTATCTGCTGATATAGACGGATTACACTAGACAGCAGGCGAATAATCAGACAGAACGGAGACAGTGACACTTAGTGACCAACACTTTTGACTGTTTTTTTGGTGGTAAGTCAACATAACCTTAAAGTAAACTGATTTGCAGATTCACTCTTTAGCACATTATCTAAATCAAGATCAAATTGTCTGAAATAACAGTGACAATTTATGATGAAAATATACCTTGATGAAAGCTTGATCCACCAATTATCTGAACAGTATCGGGGAAGGGGGTTCTGAGGAAGGCAGATATTGGGAGACAGTGTGATCAGACATGTTGGATTTGAACATGCCTAATCCAGCATTCTTAATGTAGAAAATCTGCTGGCTGTAAATGACCTATCCCTTCTCTATATTGAGAGCATATGCACACTGAGCTGAGCTGAGCTGAGCGTGAATGGATATGCAGGTTGTTCGGAGAAATAGTCATTGGCCTGAACAAGAAGTTATCAGAAAGCTATCTAAGGTGTATTACCACTTTTACTAAACTGAATGGAGTTCTCCACCAATCAGCATAGTAGAGGTTATTTAAGATTTTTTACAAGGGATTGGTTAAAGGGTACTTTTTTGAAATTTTAACCAACCTAAATCATTTTTATTTCTTTGTAGCCCTTTAAAAGATAAGCCAGTCTATCCCTTTATGACCCAAAATCACTTCAACGGCAGGAAGAAATCACATTTTGAAGTGGCGCCTGGAAGTGCATTGGGGCGTGATGATACACTGCTAGCTTTTTAGCCTTGCACTGATTTTCTAATTCACAGTAACTGCCCCTGCCTGATTGAGAAGTCAGTGGTCATGTACCAGAGCGGATGAATTGTCAATCAGTCATGGCAGGGTGTGTCTTGGTAGGGAATATAGCGTGTGGCTGAGAAGCTGTAAGTGCATCCTCATGCCCCAATGCACTTCCAGACACAACTTCAAAATGTGATTTCTAGCTGCTGGAGCAGCACCTTGGAGTCTAAAAGGGATCAACTGGATTATCTTTTAATGGGTTATTTAATCATATTAATGGTTTGGGAAGTAAAAGTTTCTGACAAGTTCAATTTAAAGATGACTATACGATTCAATTAAGGAAGAAATGCAAGTACGAATCACAGAATCAGTGAACTTCAGAAAACCTAAAAATAAATGTATGTAAACCTCATTTAAAAAAAGTATTAGCCTAAAGGTAAAGCAAAGAGTATTTATCAATCTTTATAACCCACTGCAGCCTATGTACCATACAAAGCTAATTAGAGCTGTACAAGAGAAGCAGTCAGCTTTGACCAGGCTCCTCTGAGTCATAAAACTGCAGAAAAACAAACTAGAAATGTAAATGTGTAAACATTCTGGCCTTAATCAGATCATTGGAGATATAAGTAGTCTGAAATCTTGCCTTCATTCTTTCACAAAGGTCATCTCTTTAGCTAAAAAGTGGGCACAGAACCAAAAAGGATAAAAGCGAAGTTTCCTCTGCAGCTTCGGTGAACTTGGCACATCACGGTGAAATTAATCGCCACGCATGTAGCACTGCGCAGGTCGCCTCAAGCACAATAACATTTTAATTGCGAATTTAATCCAACGTTATGTAAATTTTGTGTCTATATAGCGCATGAAGAGAAACAGTGCCATCTGCTGAAAGCCAGACGACCTACAGTAAAATCCCCTTCTGAGTATTTTACATGCACCTGTATTATTTACCAAACTGCACCATTTAACTGCAAATATAAAGAATCAATGTACTCAAATGTGCACTTTAATTGGGAAGGTTCCCAATGGTTTTCTATACCATGCAATACCATAAAAATATAAGGTACTGTTGAATGTTGAAAAGACTGGGAAACATTAGTTATGGTAATAAAAAAAATAACATAAACCTATTATTATGGCATGGGAAGGGTTAACGTTGGGTATCTTGACACATTTATGTTGTTGTGGTGACTCAGAGAACAGCACATTTGCTTCCACAATCACACTAAATTTCTTGTGTTTTTTTATGTTTTTTTTTACTTTTTCAAAACCAAAGATATAACACCTAAGATCATAAAGAGGCAAGTTTATGTGCTTATTTTATTCCCACTGCTACCCTAAGTATTATGCTTTTTGTTTTTTTTTAAATCCGCCATACGGTTGCAGAGATACGAGGTTTTTTTTAATTTAGTGCTAATTTTCATAATCTCTATAAAGGGGGCGTGACTCACAGGATCCTCTGAGGCGTGTCTTTAGGCTGCCCTGGATTATTTCACTGTGAGCAACGCCCCTGAGTAAAAAACAGATTAACACTAAATTAAAAAGGTCCATATCTCTGGACCTGTATGGTGGATTTTAGAAAAGCAAAAAACGGAATACTCAGGAGAGGTGGGCTAATGAAATAAAACAAAAATTTGTACACTTTTCAAAAGGGGTATTCCAGGAAAAAAATAGCCCCTACTACTTGCAGGTGTAATCCCATCTCAGGCCAATTATGGCGTATTTTGGGGATAAGCCATAAATGTGTGAATCCAATTCTTGGACCCAAAACTCTTGAGAATGGGACACTGCCTTGCTCTGCTGTGAGTGGAGTGATGGTCACACATGAAGAGCAAGTGTGCCTTAGGTGTGCCATAAATGTCTGAGATGGTAATACCAAATTAAGTTTAGAATTTTTCTCCATTTCCCACTGGCACTGTTTAGACCCTGCAGCAAATTTCTGTTTATATTTACCGTTTGATGGGCCACAGCAGTGGATTGGCCAATAATGACCCGTTGCAGTGTACAGTTGACCCATGGCGATATCAGTATAGTGTGCCGTTACTAGCGGATTCCTGTGTGTTGTCCCTTTGGATGATACATTATTTTGCAGCAGTTTAAACAGTAATGCAGCCAGGAACACAAAAAGCATCACAAGATGAACTGTGAAGAATTATTTTGTGATGTTTTTGTATCTCAGAAAAGAAATACAGGATTGTAGAACGAACTACAAAAGTGAATGGGAGATAATTTGCTCCCACTTGACAGAAGGATTTTTTTGCATGTTCCTAAAAGCAGCTATTATAAAGATGTTATCCTGATTACACACATAATAGCACATGGTGAATTACTGGGGAACAAGGTTAAACAATCTTCTAGTCCCTAGTAGGCAGGCAAAGAGGGGAGATGCCAGCTGTAGCCAGTTGTTCTACAGCCAGACACAGGACAGTAAAGAGGAGGAAGGTGAGCATGGTTGAGAAACCTCTTCATAGCTTTCTCAGTTTTAATAAGGCAGTACCCAAAAAATACAGGATTCGTCTTCTGGAGGTCAGCTCGCTTGTAGCACAGGCTTCCGCCACTGAGTGAATGTTTGTGGAACCCTTCTTAGCCTTCTAGTCAGCACTCAGCAGATATTGTTGGGGAAGTTTGTCTCTAGTGATTTTTTTTTCAATGACTTGATCAGTCTTTTGCCCAATTTTTTCATGGCTGATTTACACCAACAAGGTGCGGCTATGATGTTTTGTTTCCTTTTGGGCAAATTTTTTTTATAAAAAATGGTTGTTATGCTGCAAAGATCATACAAGAAAGCTGCCATGAGTAAAATGCAGGTCAAGGAATGGTTCTCGCATTCGAGGTGAAATGTCAGTTGATGATTAACCTAGTTCCAGGCCTGAAGTGATAAAAATGTGATGAAAATTTGTCAAGTCATTCTGGAAGATTGACGGGAACCATTGGTGAACTTGTGCATGATGCTAGTCACAAGTCACAGACAGGCCGTCAGGCAGGGAAGTCAGACGTTTCGGGGTCAGTACCAAGAAAGCATTTGTAAACCAAAGGAAAAGACGAAGGCATAAGTTAGGTCACATTTCAGGGTCAGAATACCAGAGAAATAGCAGATAAGCAAAGGTACAATAACAAACGTGTAGTCAGAACAGGGTCCAAAGGTCAGCAGCAGTAAATCAGAAGCAAAGGGGCAATAACAAATGTGTAATCAGAACACGGTCCAAAAATCGGCAGCAGTAGATCAGAAGCAAAGGGGCAATAACAAACGGGTAGTCAGAACACGGTTCAAAGGTCAGCAGTCAGAAGCAGTAGATCAGAACTCACAGCACAGGAATCAGGCAACAACAGCTAGAGAGCATAAGCTTTGACGGACAGTGATCTGGGCAAGACAGCGCACCTAATTAGCATCGCAATTACTAAGAAAAGGGAGCACCTGTGGAAATATCTGCACCTGCCAGTCTGACAGGTCAACTGAGCAGTCAATCAAGACACTGACAACTCAGCATGCCCCAGCACAGGATAGGATGACAGAGCTGTCCATCAGTGAAAAACACCATAAAAGTATATTTTAATATTAGAGTTAGGACCGTCCCAATTATGGTTGCCATTACGAGACGGGATGGCTTTCACATTTTTTTTTTTATAAAAAACATGCTAAGTCCCACTTATTATTTTTATGCACTATCTAGTTTATTTACTGTAGGGTATTTTATTATTATGTTTCTGTCCTTGTTTTTTTCTGTTTAGTGGCCTGTGTGGACATGTACTTATATGCTGCATGCACACCAGTTTACATCCCAGTTCATACTTTGTTTTTTTTCTGTCTGATTGCATCATGTGCATATAAAAGGTGTAGCCTGCCTTTGTGTAACGGGTCAGGGAGGCGGAACCTCTGAGCTACTATACAAGGGGGCGGTCCTTGTAAGGGAGCGGGCGGCGACCCGGGCAGACGGGGAGACAGTCACAGCAGGTAACCGGGGCAGTCTCTGGATGAACGGGCCGGAGGTCTCGGCAAGTGACCGGGGCAGTCTCTGGATGAACGGGCCGGAGGTCTCGGCAAGTCACTGGGGCAGTCTCTGGATGAACGAGCAGGAGGTCCCGGCAAGTGACTGGGGCAGTCTCTGGATGAATGGGCAGGAGGTCACGGCAAGTGACTGGGGCAGTCTCTGGATGAACGGGCAGGAGGTCACGGCAAGTGACCGGGGCAGTCTCTGGATAAAGATAGATACGACCTGTGATGGCTTAGCCTCCGGTAGGCTAGCAGGCAGATAGCAGATGAGCGCTCCCAGGTGAGCGGGCGAGAGTCCTGGAATAGCAGGATCACAGCACGTGACGGCAGAGCCTCCAGGTAGGCTAGCAGGCAGGTAACAGATGAGCGCTCCCAGGTGAGCGGGCGAGAGTCACTGGAATAGCAGAAGATCACAACTCGTGACGGCAGAGCCTCCAGGTAGGCTAGCAGGCAGGTAACAGATGAACGCTCCCAGGTGAGCGGCGAGAGTCACTGGAATAGCAGAAGGTCACAACTCGTGACGGCAGAGCCTCCAGGTAGGCTGGTGGACAGGTAACAGGCAGGAACGGACAGCAAACTGGCAGGAATCTGCAGGTAACTGGCAATGGACCCTGAGACTGAAGCAGAGTAGTGAACGTGCAACAACATTGCTCGGGCACCTTCATTTTGGAGGAGGTGCCTTATATAAGGTAAAGTCCTCCGGCCATTGGCCGGGGACTTTTTAGGATGGCGAGCGCTGCCCCTTTAAGAGAGGGGGAGCGCACGCGCGCGCGACCTAAACACAGTGGCCGGAAAGGAGCGCGCGCCGCCAGCAGGGCGGGAGGAGGACGCCGGGCCCGGGGCAGAGAACGCAAGCAGCCAGGAGAGCGGGAGGAGGACGCCGGCCCCGAGCAGAGGAGCGCGCAGCCAGGAGAGCGGGAGGAGGACGCCAGCCCTGCAGCAGAGGAGCGCGTGGAGGGGTGAGTGGAACAGCGTCCCTGCCTGACAGCGGGCAGGGACGCCTGCGCTACAGTACCCCCCCTTTAGGTCCCCCCTTTTTTAGGCCAGAGAGAAATTTAGCTAAGATGAGAGGGGCATGGATGTTCTCCCGCGGCTCCCACGTTCTCTCCTCAGGACCAAACCCCTTCCAATCCACCAAAAAATAGGTCTTCCTTCTTACCCTTTTGGTGGCCAAAATATTCTCTACCTCAAATTCGTTTTCAGCAGAAACCGGAGCAGGAGGTGTGCCTATAGACTTAGAAAAAGAGTTAAGTACCACCGGTTTGAGGAGAGATACATGGAAGGAGTTGGGGATCCGCAAGTTGGCCGGGAGTTTCGATTTATAGGCCACCGGGTTGATCTGACTGATGACCTCCAGAGGACCGATGAACCGAGGACCTAACTTATAGGAAGGAATCTTGAGCCGAACATACTTGGACGAGAGCCAGACCTTATCCCCAGGACGGAATTGAGGAGGATCCAGACGTTTTTTGTCAGCATGTCTTTTCATACGTTCGGATGACAGAAGAAGTGCGGACCGGGTACTCTCCCATATGGAGGAAAATTTGTTAACCAGAGATTCTGCAGCCGGATTGTCCACTGAGGTGGAGACGGGAAATGGGATCCGAGGATGCTGACCGAAGACTACAAAAAACGGGGATTTGGAGGAAGATTCGCTCTCGTGATTGTTGTAAGAAAATTCGGCCCATGGCAGGAGATCCACCCAGTCAGAATGGTGGGCATTAACAAAGTGCCGGAGGTAACTGGTTAGGATCTGGTTGATCCGCTCCACTTGACCATTGGACTGTGGGTGGTAAGCGGAGGAGAAATCCAGGGTGACGTCCAATAATTTACAAGTGGCTCTCCAGAAACGTGAGGTGAACTGTACCCCTCGATCCGACACGATGTGACGGGGCAGACCATGGAGTCGGAACATGTGGCAGATAAAGTCTTTAGCCAGCTCGGGTGCAGACGGGAGGCCTGGCAGGGGAATAAAGTGAGCCATCTTGGAAAAGCGGTCGGCGACCACCCAAATGACCGTAAAACCAGCGGAGACAGGGAGGTCCGTTATGAAGTCCATGGCTATATGCTGCCAGGGGGCAGTGGGTACCGGAAGCGGAAGAAGGCGACCGGCAGGCAGATGTCTCGGAACTTTGTTGCGGCCACAGGAGGCACAGGCAGCAACAAAAATCTATAACGTCCTTGTGCAGGGTAGGCCACCAGTAATGCCGAGAAATAAGTTGGAGGGTCTTTCTCTGGCCGGCGTGGCCAGCAAGTTTAGACGAATGACCCCAGTGTAGGATCCTCTCCCGATCGGTTACCGATACGAACGTCTTACCGGGAGGAGGACGGTTCAGACTCACGGGAGCCACCTGCATGACTCTGGCAGGATCGATAATATGTTTAGATTCCTCCTCGAGATCCGACACCAGGAAAGATCGGGACAAGGCATCCGCCTTGATGTTCTTGTCCGCCGGGCGAAAATGTAGAATAAAGTCAAAGCGAGCAAAAAACAAGGACCACCGGGCTTGACGCGGGTTAAGCCTCTGAGCATGCTGGAGGTAAGCCAAATTTTTGTGGTCAGTGTAAATAATTACCGGATGAAGAGCCCCCTCGAGTAGGTACCGCCACTCCTCCAATGCCAGCTTGATGGCCAACAGCTCTCGGTCTCCTATAGAATAAATGCGCTCAGAAGAGGAGAAGAGTTTGGAGAAGAAGCCACAAGTTACCATCCTCCCGGAAGATGATTTCTGAGTAAGCACCGCTCCGGTTCCAGAGGGGGAAGCGTCAACCTCCAGGAAGAACTGCTTGTTGCCATCCGGGCGATGCAGCACCGAGGCGGAAGAAAAAGCCTGTTTTAAGGAGAGAAAGGCCTCCTCTGCTTCGGGAGTCCACTCCTTGGGGTTAGTGCCCTTACGGGTGAGCGCGGAAATTGGGGCGGTCCGGGAAGAGAAGTTCGGTATGAAGAGACGGTAATAATTAGCAAAGCCCAGAAACCGCTGAATGGCCTTCAATCCCTCCGGTCGGGGCCATTTCTCGATGGCAGACAGTTTCTCAGGATCCATCCGTAGACCGGTCTGAGAAATAATGTAGCCCAAAAACGGAAGCGAGGTCTGCTCAAAGAGGCACTTCTCGTATTTAGCGAAGAGGTGATTCTGCCTGAGCCTGAGCAGAACCTGACGAACGTCCCTCCGGTGAGTCTGGAGATCCGGAGAGAAGACCAAGATGTCGTCCAGGTACACCACTACGCAGGAATAGAGAAGATCCTGGAAGATGTCATTGACTAGCTCTTGAAAGACGGCGGGAGCATTACAGAGCCCAAAGGGCATCACTAGGTATTCATAGTGGCCGTCCCGGGTGTTAAAGGCAGTCTTCCATTCATCCTCTTGACGGATACGGACTAAGTTGTACGCCCCACGGAGGTCCAGTTTGGTGAAGATTCTAGCCCCCGCAGACGATCAAATAATTCCGGAATGAGCGGAAGGGGATACTTATTCTTCACCGTGATTTGGTTGAGTCCTCTATAGTCTATACAGGGACGGAGAGAGCCGTCCTTCTTTTTTACGAAAAAGAAGCCTGCTCCCGCCGGAGAAGTAGATTTCCGGATGAATCCCCTGGCCAAATTCTCCTCGATATATTCGGACATCGACCGGGTCTCAGCAGCAGACAAAGGGTAAATACGCCCACGGGGAGGCGTAGTACCAGGTAACAGATCGATAGGACAATCGTATGGTCTATGAGGAGGTAATGTTTCTGCCTCTTTTTTATTAAAGACATCAGAAAATGACCAATAGGGAATCGGAAGTCCTGGTAGATTAGTTGGGGTAGGAGAAGGACAGACGGGATAAACAGGAACCAAACACGTCTTATGACAATCCTGTCCCCAGCGAAGGACCTCTCCGGTCTGCCAGTCGAGCACGGGTGCATGTCTCTGGAGCCAAGGTAGACCTAGTAAGAGTGCGTGAGAGAGTCCAGGCAGAACATGAAAAGAGATGCTCTCAGAATGCAGCATTCCCACTTGTAGAGTTATGGATTCGGTGATGAGTTGGATGGGACATGATAAGAGACTCCCATCCACAGCCGCGACCGATAAGGGTACCGCCAGAGGTTTGGTGGGAATGTGATATTTTTCTACCAGGGACTGTGAAATAAGATTCCCGGCTGCTCCAGAATCAAGTTGGGCAAGTTCGAAATAACGATTCTCCCCGCAGAGAATGGAGACTGACAGCAGCAGAGATGGAGAGGCTTTCTCCGTGTCTAGGTCGACCTCTCTGAGCGAACCTAGACAGAGGCGTTTCCCGACCTCTCCGGACAGGTACGAATCCGGTGCTCCTTACTGCCACAGTAGAAGCAACTCCCTTCGGCACGACGTAAGTCCTGACGGGTTTTGACCATCTTGGTCTGGTCGACCTGCATAGGCTCCGGAGAGTGTAATTGGGGAGAAACAGAGGGAGTGACGGGTTTCTGAAACGTAGGAGCTAGATGTGGAAACCTCCTCTCCCGGGTAACCTCTTTGGCACGCTCCTGAAATCGCAGGTCAATCCGAGTGGCAAGAGTGATTAGGTCATCGAGAGTGGTAGGGATGTCCCGACCGGCGAGTTCATCTTTAATACGGCCGGACAGACCCTCCCAGAAGACAGATACTAGAGCGTCGTTATCCCAGGCCAGCTCCGAGGCAAGGGTATGGAACCGTATGGCATATTGGCCCACGGTGAGACTTCCCTGACGGAGGCGTAGCAAAGAAGATGCGGATGAGATCTTCCGTCCGGGTTCATCGAAGACTTTCCGGAAAGCCGCGAGAAAGGCAGACAGGTCGGACACCAAGGGGTCTCCTCTCTCCCAAAGAGGATTCAGCCAGGCCAGGGCCTCTCCAGTGAGATGGGACATGATGAAGGCAATTTTGGCCCGGTCGGAGTTAAACTGGTGGGAGAGAAGTTCAAAGTGCAGGGTGCACTGGTTAATGAAGCCCCGAGCCTGAGCGGAGTCACCTCCGAAGCGAGGAGGTGCGGAAAGTCGGGGTCCTTGACAGGAAACCATGGAATTGGGGAGCATAGGAGCTGCCGGATTGCGTGTCGTGGCACCAGCTGAGGTTGCTGGTGGAGCTGTCAGAGTGTCCAGGCGAGAATTGACATTCCGCAGGTGACCCAGGATGGACTCCTGTTGGGACCTCTGACGGGACAGTTCATGACACAGGTCCGAGATAGAGGGAGCTTGGGTGCCACCGGGTTCCATGGCCCGAGCAAACTGTAACGGGTCAGGGAGGCGGAACCTCTGAGCTACTATTCAAGGGGGCGGTCCTTGTAAGGGAGCGGGCGGTGACCCGGGCAGACGGGGAGACAGTCACAGCAGGTAACCGGGGCAGTCTCTGGATGAACGGGCCGGAGGTCTCGGCAAGTGACTGGGGCAGTCTCTGGATGAACGGGCCGGAGGTCTCGGCAAGTGACTGGGGCAGTCTCTGGATGAACGGGCAGGAGGTCCCGGCAAGTGACTGGGGCAGTCTCTGGATGAATGGGCAGGAGGTCACGGCAAGTGACTGGGGCAGTCTCTGGATGAACGGGCAGGAGGTCACGGCAAGTGACCGGGGCAGTCTCTGGATAAAGATAGATACGACCTGTGATGGCTTAGCCTCCCGGTAGGCTAGCAGGCAGATAGCAGATGAGCGCTCCCAGGTGAGCGGGCGAGAGTCTCTGGAATAGCAGGTGATCACAGCACGTGACGGCAGAGCCTCCAGGTAGGCTAGCAGGCAGGTAACAGATGAGCGCTCCCAGGTGAGCGGGCGAGAGTCACTGGAATAGCAGAAGATCACAACTCGTGACGGCAGAGCCTCCAGGTAGGCTAGCAGGCAGGTAACAGATGAACGCTCCCAGGTGAGCGGGCGAGAGTCACTGGAATAGCAGAAGGTCACAACTCGTGACGGCAGAGCCTCCAGGTAGGCTGGCGGACAGGTAACAGGCAGGAACGGACAGCAAACTGGCAGGAATCTGGCAGGTAACTGGCAATGGACCCTGAGGACTGAAGCAGAGTAGTGAACAGTGCAACAACATTGCTCGGGCACCTTCATTTTGGAGGAGGTGCCTTATATAAGGTAAAGTCCTCCGGCCATTGGCCGGGGACTTTTTAGGATGGCGCGCGCGGCCCCTTTAAGAGAGGGGGAGCGCACGCGCGCGCGACCTAAATACAGAGGCCGGAAAGGAGCGCGCGCCGCCAGCAGGGCGGGAGGAGGACGCCGGGCCGGGGCAGAGGAACGCGCGCAGCCAGGAGAGCGGGAGGAGGACGCCAGCCCTGCAGCAGAGGAGCGCGCGGAGGGGTGAGTGGAACAGCGTCCCTGCCTGACAGCGGGCAGGGACGCCTGCGCTACACTTTGTATTGAGCTGAGCATTATTTATATAGTCTCCCTTGGCCGTGCATCCACCAGTTGGTTGTGCTCCGTCTCAGCCCGTATCTACACGCACGTCACTTCACAAACTAAAAGGTTTTTAATATTAGCGTTAGGACCATCCCAATTACGGTCACCGTAGTGTGGTAGGATGGCTTTCACATTTTTTTAAAAAATATGTTAACTAAATACTGTATATTTTCATGCACTATTTGATTTATTTATTTACTGTAGGATATTTTATTATTATGTTTCTGTCTTTGTTTCTTTCTGTCCATCAATGAATCTCAGACACTCTGAGTGGAATAATCGTGACATTGTAGAGTTGACTTAGATTTCATGGTTGCCCTGTCAGCAAATTTTAACAGAGGAATTGAGCATGAAATGAGCTGCAGCAAAATTTGTGCCTTTTTTTACCAAAAGGAAAAACATTAAATCGCTTCATGTTGTTTGTGTAAATCAGCCATCAGAAAATATTTCAGTGATTGACCAAGAGATTGAACAACTTGTTGAAATAAAGAGTCACAAGGACCAAAGCAATCTTCTCTAACATCGTCACCTGGCATTCTTACGCAGAAGGGTTCCGCAAACATACCCTGAGGAAGACACTTGGGTAGTGTCGATACGCGTGGGTCCTTGTGTCCATGTGGTCTGTGGTGTGCGGTGGTTAATTTGCATGCGGTAGGAGTAAGGATTTTTCCAGGGTAAACTGGCTTTATATATCCAAATAGCACATCTATATGGCTTTGTAGTCCGCTGACATATATATGCCAGAACTTTTGAGTGTGTTTTGATGGTCCTGCCTATAATTAGCATGCATACAAGGTCTTATTTGGTGTTATTTTGTGCAACTTGGAACATCAGTGTATATTAATAATATCTTCACACCTTTGTTTACGGACGTTTGGACACTTTGCAGTATTGTACTGAATATTGATGTAACCCCAGTCTTGGTGTTAAGACTTTTTAATTGTTTTTAAATCTCAGTGTTTTGTTAAATGTGGTGTCATGTCTAATAAAATTGATTTTGTATTGGAAATATAAGACTGTTGGTGATCCTTGCTGATATATGCATACACTTTTTTCTTTTCTTTAGTTTATTGTTCCGCAAACATTCGCAACCAGGTATAGTCCAGCACAACTGGGTTGAGGGCTCTCAATGATTCTCAGCACGGAAATGTCACTTTTTTATCCATGATTAAGGATTTTTTTTTTTAGACTGAAATTGGTAGGAATCAACATCATGCTTGGATGTATCGTGAGTGCCAATTTTTATGATCTGGAATAAAAGTTTTTTAAATATTTTAATCTAGAGTTGCCTGGAATGTGGTATTCTGCAAACATTTACCTAGCAGCGGAAGCCTGAACTATAACGTTCTGCCCTCCAGAAGACGATTCCTGTTTCTTTTGGGTACTCCCTCATATACCATACTTCTACTTGTGTGATGTTCCCTAAACACATGGCCCTTGGCAGCATGAAAAACACTATGCTGCAAAGAGGTACGCAACATAATGATAAAAAGGAACTGCTTCTAAGTTACTGTAGCATTACACTATTCTGTGCTTTTCATAAACCCTGACAATCCCTCTAATAAATCTAATTTTATAATGAATGCCGGAAAAAGTTACATTCTCATATGAAAGGATAACTGCATGTGATTTGCCATATTATGTATAACTGAAGACCGAATGAAATTACACTTAGATTTCTAATTATATATAATAGAGGTGCATTAATATAATCCACACCTCAGCAGAATGTATTTTTACAGAATAGCTTTCTGCCTACTGTTGCTCAATATGAAATTCCTGCCATTACCTAGTTCTGCGGCAGATGAGTATTATGATGTTTTATAGCATCTGCAGCGAGTATGAGAATGTTTTGTAGAATCTGGGGCACAGAGCTGTACAATTAACACTGAAGATGCTGAAAAACCTTTTCTAAAAATAGAGGGTGCCAGGCTGTGATTGGCACAAGAGAAGGGATTTCTTACCGAAGCGAATTGCTTCTGCAGGAAAAGATGAACAGTGCCTATTTTGCAACGCTCATCTCCGTATAATTGTGATCCTTCTACAAATAATTTTTACAGACTTGTCAATGAAAAGTGTATGTTGTCACATATTTTCCAAACAACCCTTGAAGAGTCATCTGTGGTTAAATGACCATCAAGACTTTGTAGTGTTATATATCCAGAAGATAACAACAAGCAGCGGGAATTGCTAACTGGAGATTTGAAGCATCAGCTGAGAATGGTCGGCGCTAGACAACCCTTTAATTCTCTCTGTTTGAGCAGTCACTTTAAAGTTCCAGAAAGTTTCAGCTTCGGTGTGACACAGATTGGAAGTGACAAGGATTGCTCTGTTTCATTGCAGTGTGAGAACCAAGAAGCAAGAATTTCTCAGTAATTTCAGTTTTGTTCCAGAAATCACTTAAAAACTTATTGAAAAGTATTAAAGGTGTCAGCACTAAGACCATTACATGCCAGCAGGAATAAAAGCCTCCTTTTCATAGCAAGGAACCTGTTGTCTAGTCACCATTTTCATCTGTGCCAAGTATTCAGCTTGTCAAAGGGCTTCCTTTAGGAGTAGCTGCATCTCATTGACTTGTATAAAATTACTTCCCTTCTGTTGGAAATAAAAACACAGAACAATGTTAGTTCTTTTGCTGCTTTTTAATTGCTTGATTAATAAAACTATGTAGATGCCTACATTTCCATTGAGATGTCTGTATTAACTCACTGTGGTAAGTCAATGCTTGAGAGAAAAGAATTGAATGTTTATGTGAAAGCTGAATGAACCTAATTCGAGACCCGGGAAAAGTAGTAATATGAGACCGACTTTATTCAAGGGTATGAAAAAGGTAGTAAACAGACCTGGAGTAGTACATTCACTTAGCTATGGGGTCACTGGGATTATGCAATTCTTATATACTAATAACATTTTATAACTTCTGAAATAAAAGTTTTTAAGTCTGAAAAAGCAATACCTTTACTGTAGCATAGAGGGCGCAGGAAACAAAAGGATCAGCTAACCAAATTGAACAAGCAGGGATGTCACCAAATAAAGCTGTGTCACCTGTGACTGTAGTAAATAGGAAAGGACCCTGCACTGTCCACGGTGGAACCCTATCTATCCTGCTCCCAAAGGGACCTCTAAGGTGAGGAGGTTGGCCGACCAGCTACTGTTCTCTGTTATATCCTAAGCCAGTGATGTGAACCTATGGCACGTGTGCAGAGAGGGCACCAGGCCTCTCAGCTGCACGCGGCCTCGCCTCATAGTGTTCCGGATTGCAGTTCCTCTCACACATGAGCGCGCGGCCACAGAGCTGAAAGATGACTTCATCCAGCCGCGGCCGGCAGCGCTGCTCAGTGTGTGAGAGGAAGTGAGAGGAAGGAAGCAGCCGGCGTGCGGAGAGGTGAGTGTGGCCGCTGTGCCAGTGAAGCTGCTGTGGTGTGTGTGTGAGTGGTGAGTGTGGTCGCTGTGGTGTGTGTCTGTGTGTGTGTGTGGCCGCTGTGGTGTGTGTGTTTGCTGAGTGTGGCCGCTGTGGTGTGTGTGTGTGGTGAGTGCGGCCGCTATGGTGTGTGTGTGTGTGGTGAGTGCGGCCACTGTGGTGTGTGTGTCTGTGCTGAGTGTGGCGAGATGATGGCGATGATAGGGAGAGGGCCGGTGAAAGGGACAGGGCCAATGATGGGAGTGATGGGGAGAGGACCAGTGATGGGGACAGGGCCAATGATGGGAGTGATGGTGAGAGGGCCAATGAAGGCAGTGATGGGGAGAGGGCCAATGATGGTGGTGATGGGAATAGGACAATGAGGCAAGCATACACCCAAAACTGCATGCAACAATCTCCAACAGCAACAATGATCTCCAACTCAGAACAGCAACTCCAAAGAGCTTGGAATTAAAACTTTCACTGGCAAGGGAAGGGAAGGTCTGGTCAGATTTTATAGGGAGAGGAAATGACCATGTCATAAACAGCTGTGAGATGTAGCTGCAAGTTTCTTACCAGCATAGAAATGGTCGTTAACCTCTTCCACAACAAAGGAAACAAAATCCCTTTAATATGAAACAAAAACAGCCAAGCGAAATGGAAGATCTGAGATTTACAATACGTAGTGATTTTCTAACCCTAGATCGCCCAGGGACGTGACACCCACGTGACAGCTGTTTAAATGAACTGGAAATACAAATTGGTTCAACTTAGGCTGGTTTCACACACCTCTGAAACATGTAAGAAAGGGCCTGACCAATCTTTTGACATGATCTTACTGACTCATAGGCATGTATGACGTAATTTGCTCAGATCAGGAGACCCAGCGTTTAAGCCTAACATTGTTCATGCTTTAGGCCATGTCAGCTATGTATTATATGCTATTTAGTTTTATACTTTTTAGGGAATGTATAAGGAATCCTTTATAAGATTGGTTGGTCACAGTCACATGTTGGGCACCAAAAACTGCTGTAGCTGTGATCACCACTCAGTAAGGACAAATTGTTGAACTCGGCCCTTTCAGTCAGGAGTAGTGTTGAGCATTCTGATACCGCAAATATCGAGTATCGGCCAATATTCGCTGTATCGGAATTCCGATTCTGAGATCTGATATTTTTTGCATATCGGATACCGGAATCGGAATTTTCCTGTAAAGTATATGGGGAGTTCCTGTGTCACAGAAGGAAGTACGTGACACAGGAACTTCCCAAAAGTGTCACTGTCAGTGTCTCTCGGGCCTGTCAGGAGTCAGGACTCAGCACTTACCTGGCAGAAGATCCCCGGTGGTCATGTCCTGGATGGCCGGTCATTACCCTCTCCCTGGCGGTCACGTGCAGCTTCTCGCGATAACTGCACGTGACTGCCGGGTACTGGGTAATCTCGGCCTGCTTTACTCTCGCGACAGCTGGCCGTAAAGCAGTCCGGATGACGTCACCGCCGGGCTGAGCCTGGCATCCAGATGTAGCAGAGCTGGACTCGTCATGGGACACTCGTTATCTTGGACTACATCGGACAGGGAGTATTTGTGTTGGTTTGTTATTTTTGTTTTTTTACAGGAGATCGATGGCGTAGCAGGATGAGAGTGCAATAAAAAATAATGAAAACTGTGTTGTGTATTATTTCATTAAAAGACATTATTCTGGCTGTGTCTTTTTTAAAAAATTTACAAACTTTATGATTAATAATGGATCGTTGTCTTATTGACGCCTCTCCATTATTAACCGGGCTTATTGTCACCGTTCAATCAAAGGTGACATTAACACCTTATTACCCCACTTGCCACCGCTACAGGGCAAGTGGGAAGAGCCTGGTAAAGTGCCACACTTGGCGCATCTTTGGATGCGCCAATTGTGGAGCTGCTGCAGCCTGGTATTTTTAGGCTGTTGAAGGCCAAAATCCATGGACCTTGACAGTCTTTTAATACCAGGCCACAGCAGTCTGCTTTTTACTTGGCTGGTTAACAAAAATAGGGGGACCCCCACGCCATTTTTTTTTCAAGGGGATCCCCTATTTTTGTTAACCAGCCAAGCTAGGCAGACTGCTGTGGCCTGGTATTATCAGGCTTGCAAGGTTCATGGATATTGGATCCTTACCAGCCTGAAATACCAGGCCTCAGTAGTCTGCTTCATCTGGCTGGTTAACAAAAATAGGGGGGCCCCACGCCATTTTTTTTTTCGAGGGGATCCCCTATTTTTTTTAACCAGCCAAGATAAGCAGACTGCTGTGACCTGGTATTATCATTCTTGCAAGGTTCATGGATCTTGGATCCCTAACAGCCTTAAATACCAGGCCTCAGTAGTCTGCTTCATCTGGCTGGTTAACAAAAATAGGGGGAACCCCATGCCATTTTTTTTTTCGAGGGGATCCCCTATTTTTGGTAATCAGTTCACTTCAGGTCAGCCGGGATTCCCTCTGACGTCACCGATGCTGTGCGGTGTCCCCGGCTGACCTGAAGTGAAAGTGGGAAGCAATCAATTTAGCTTCCCAGCTAACCACTTCCTCTCCTGTCAGCCAGGAGAGGAGATGATTCATTCGGGGGTTTACTGCGAGGCTGGCAGCATTAGCTGCGGTCCCTGCAGTAAACGTTAACCCTTTCACAAGGATTACATCGGGGGACCTGACTGTGCGTCGGATAGGTAAGAATAATGTTGCTTTATTATTTTATATTTATTACAGGAGAACAAGGGAATCAAGTATTACCAGTACAATAAAATATGGTCAAAAACTGTGTATTTATTTCATTAAAATGATTTTTCATTAATGTGTGTGCGTTTTTTTTAAATTTCATACAATAGGATTAATAATTGATAGTTGACAGCTCTCAATTATTAACCTGGCTTAAAGTCACCTTTCAATAGCAAGGTGGCTTTAACCCATTATTAACCCATTCGCCACCGCTACAGGGCAATGGGAATAGACGGGCTAAGTGCCAGAAAGGGCGAATCTAATTATAGATTTGCCTTTTCTGGGGTGTCTGGGGGAAGATGTTAGTAGCCAGGGGGGGCCCAAAAATAATGGTCCCTCTCTGGGCTATTATTATCTGCCCCCACTCGCTGGCTTTGTCTGTCTGGTTGAGAAAATAGTGCGGGAGCCCACGCATTTTTTTTCAACAATTTTACACCTCATATATATATATATATATATATATATATATATACATGTCATTGTGACACATATATAATATTTATAGTACATATACTTCTACATAGTATAATAGCCGCTAATTCAATTGCCGGCTTTTGTGAAATTACAGACCCGACATGAAATGACACATGGTTTACATACAGTTAACCATGTATTTCATGTAGTTTGATATATGGTTTTCACTAACAATTACATGAGTGTATGTGTGCAAAATTTCACACATGTAGGGGTTAATTAAAGGTGTAAATTTGTTGCAAAAAAAACACATTTTTTTTCTACGAATTTACACCTTTAATTAACCTCTACATGTGTGAAATTTTGCACACATACACTCATGTAATTGTTAGTGAAAACCATATATTAAACTACATGAAATGACATGGTTAACTCTATGTAAACCAAGTGTCATTTCATGTCGGGTGGTTCTGTAATTTCACAAAAGCCGGCATTGCCCGGCAATTGAATTAGCGGCTATTTTACTATGTAGAAGTGTATGAACTATAAATATATGTATATATATATATATATATATATATATATATATATATGTCACAATGACATGTTATATATATATATATATATATATTATTTATCTTGTGTGTATATCTAGTGTTTACAAGGAAAGAAAGGGTTTATTTTAATTACGATATTTCTGTGCCATTGACTTGCTTTGGTTTCCGGTATCGGAATCGGCGATACCCGATACTTTTTGGGTATCGGTCCGATCCAATCCGATCCGATACTTCTTGATATCGGGAAGTATCGCTCAACACTAGTCAGGAGCAATAGGAGACAAGAAATGCACACAGTTGTTAGCATGAACAATTCTGTTTATTAACATGTGAGCAGGATTCTAAGGTTATGTTCGCATGTTGCATTTTGATGTGTTTTTTTCCTAAAGCAAAACCTGCTCTTTTGGTAGAAACAAGCTTGCCTCAAAAACGCAGTTGTTGCTTAGTTTTTGTTACGTTTTTGGTGCATTTTTTGCAGTGTCTTTTTCAAGGTACATTTGTCTCTTGTGCATGCTGATAAAGTTTGGTGCAAAAAAAAAATCTGATTCCTACTTCAATTAGGTTTGGCACAAAAAAAAATCAGCAAAAACTGGTAATTGCATTTTTGCAGCGTTTTTTTGCACCACTGAAAAACTCAAAAAAGGATGAAAAAAAAATTCTGAAAGAAGTGACATGCGCCATTCTGCAAAACCTCAGATTTTGCACAAAATACTGAGGACAAAACATATACAAGCTGTGTGCCTGGCATTTCTGAAATCTCATAGACATTGCTGGTACTGTAAAACCTAAATGAAAATTTGCATTAAAAAAATACAGAATGTAGAAGAAAATATTAACACTTCTATATCACAGTGGACATAAATAATCTACACGGCTGCTAAAATGTCAAGTTTTTGTCATGTAAAAAAAAATCATACCAAGAAGAATAATTTCAGAACTTTTTCTACGTTTAATATATGCCATAATGTATGTGATGATGATGTATTCACATAGTGATGATGGTTGTGGTGCTGTATTCATCACCAGATCATCAGTACATGAATATTCACCAGAGCCATACACCGTACATAAAAACGGCACCAGAACCATCATCAGTAAATTATTAGGTCATTAGAACCACCATCAGTACTTGAATACATCACAAGAACCACTGTCAGTAAATACATCAGTACCATCATCACTACATGAATACATCACCAGAATCACCATCAGTACATGAATACATCACCAAGCTCAGTACAGCAATCAATTCTAATGTCAAGTCAGGAATTGTTGTTGTTAGTTATTATCAGACTGTGGAACACACAGGAACCACATTACTGAGAAGTAGTCAGTATTAACAAGTAAACATTTACATCCAGGCATTACATTTTCTCTGAGTGGTTTCTTTCTTTTCCATTCTGTCCAGATGCCATGGTGACTTTTCACATACACAGCTCTTCTCTGCAGACTTCTCTCCTCTACAATCTTCTGCAGTACATCCCAACATGGTGCCCTTAAAAAATAGTGTAATTAAAATGCCCTCTGCATAAAAATATCTGTCCATATTATTATCTAAATAAGCCTCCTATGGTATATAATCACATACAAGCTATACTCGCGCTATAATATGAGCATATTATCATTACTGATAAACCCTTACCTTGATATAGGAAGAGATAGTAGGGAAGCGGAGGTGTAGATAATAATAGAAGTGCAGACCAAGTTCCAGGTAAGAATGCGCCTTATTCTAAGAATGCTTCAGGAAGCTAAAAAGAGAATAAATATTTAAAAAGAATACATCTAAAAAGTGCTTCTAAAAAAATGCTAAAACATATACAAAAGTAAAAAGACCCTAATATGGGTGTATATAAAAGTAATCCTGAGATAGGATAAGAAGCACCCCAACGTAGGAGTAACTAAAATAGACTGAGAGTGAAATAAATAAATAAATAAATAACTCAATAGATCAATGGATAGCTGTTCCAACGCTGTAATTCTTATGCTAACAGATGGGTAATGCCACAGAAGAAGGTAAAAAATGTGTGAAGTAAAGTGCTGATGTGCAAAAAAAGGGAAAGGGGGAGTATCATAAATGTGCTGATTTTGCTCTGTATAGAATAAATAGCTGCTCTTATAAAGAAATATAAAGTGCAATTGTGTTAAATGAGAGGTTCAACAGACAAAGTCCATAGGTGAGCTATATTAAGGCGACTCACACCACGCCGCAACCGAGAATAATAAGAAGGGCAGATGTCTATACAGTATGTTCATGCAATGCTGCCTAATGCATAACTGTGAGAGGACAAGGGTTAATCTGTAGTATATACATTCACTCGGTGAGACATAATAGTAATGGTTGCTGGCAAAAGAATTTCAATTCGTGCTGACATTTTTTCAGTGAGAACACGTGGCGGTATAGTGTTGCCTGTTAAGGCGAGAGGTGAGGAGACAGTCAATAGTACTTATCTGATAAAAAATGGGGGTAGTAGTGGTGTTGTTGAATCCAGGTGGTCTTCGCAGCAAGGAGTGGGACCCAGAAGGCTGCCCTGGCCGGTGGCGTGCTTCTGGTGTGCCCGGATGTCAAGCGCTGGATGCTGCAAGTAAGCGTGTGGAGGAGGCCGCAATGGACGTCGGTGGAGCTCGTAACTTCGGGTCACGTGGCACGAAATGGTCACGTGGTGCCCAGGAAGCTCAAGGAGCGATGTACGGTGTGACAGAAGAGCCAAATCCAGATCCTACGCGTTTCGGAATCGGTCGGATTCCTTCCTCAGGGATGGCTATTCTGGCAGCATTTGTCTATTTATCCTCAGTCAATCAGGTTCCAGTAATTCAATCAAATGCAAATAATTCAATATCAGTATTCAGACTCTTAGGCTTCAGGGTATCCAATTGAAAGATTCAGCGTGTCTCTTCCCTGGACATCTGTTTAATAAAATCGCCCTTTCGCCAGTTTCTTTTAACTCTTTTTATACCTGTAACCCTGACACCCTTTAATGATCCCTTATGGACCATTTTAAAGTGCCTGGATAAAGGGTGGTTATCAAAGCTGTTTCTGATATTCCGGAGATGTTCCCTGATTCGTTTGCAAAGGGGACGTATTGTGCGACCCACATATATCTTTTGGCACGAACATTCAATAGTGTATATTATTCCAGTGGAGTTACAAGTGATAAAATCCCTAATAGGGAATTCTGTTCCATTTCGGGTTTTAATCAATTTTTGTTTTGTGAGTTTTAATGTTTTACACATTTTGCATTTTTTACAGGGGTGAAAGCCTGTTATTACTGTTTTAAAGGGGTCCGTCGATTGATCCTGAATGCTAGGTTGCTTGAAATTACGTATAGTGGGTGCAATAATGTGGCCTATATTTCTGGCTTTTCTGAAAATGAATTTCGGGTGTTTAGTAATTTTTGTCCCCAATTATCTTATCTTCTCTCAATAATTCCCAATGCTTCTTCACTATGCGTTTAAAAATATGTACATTGGAGTTATATTGGGTGATGAAGGGGACGGAGATGGTATTCACAGTGCCCGAATCTTGTATTGTTTCACAGTCATTGTCCTGGAGTAAATCATCTCTGGGTATATTGTTAACATTGTCTCTAATCTCCAGTAAGTAATCGTGGTCATACCCCTTATTTAAGAATTTAGTGATGAGTGTATCCACTTCTTTGCTATAATCCACTATGTTTGAACAGTTTCGGTGTAGCCTTAAAAATTGGCTTCGTGGGATGTTAAGAAGCCACCTAGGTAAGTGGCAGCTGTTCATAGCGATATAGCTATTTGAGTCCGTTGGCTTCATAAATGTCCGTGTCTGAATATTCCCGATTGATAGATATATATATATCCAAAAAGTGTATATTCTCCCTACTAGTAGTAGCATTAAAATTCAGATGAAAATCATTTTTATTAATATCGTTTAAAAACAGATTCAAGGATTCTTCCCCCCCCTTTCCAGATAAAAAAATATATCATCAATAAAACGAAGCCATAGGGCGAGGTCTGCGCGCAGCACGCCACCCTGATAAATGTGGAAGTTCTCCCACCTACCTACATACAGGTTAGTGTAACTGGGCGCGAACCTGGTCCCCATGGCTGTACCCCATTGCTGGGTGTAGTAGTGCTTCCCGTGCTGAAAAGAATTGTGTGTTAAAATGAAGAAGGCGCATTCTTTAATAAAATCTATGGAATCAATTGGGATAGTTTTTGCTTCATTTAAAAAATAATTTAGGGCTTCAATGCCTTTGTCATGTTGAATGACTGTGTATATTAATCCAGTGTACCTAAAATAAAACTATTATCCCACTGGAATTTGTCCAAAATCTGAAGGATGTGTTTACTATCCTTCAGATAGGCCGGTAACTTAGGTACTAGTTTCTGTAGATAGCAATCAACATGGTGTGATAAATTGGACGTGAGGTTACTGATTCCCGAAATAATGGGATATAGCCTCCACGTTGTCTGCCCTTACAAACTACACCCACCACACTGTCCACCTTAATGAGGTAGAACAGCCCCACTGTCTGACATTATCAGCTATAACCACCCCACTGTCTGCCATTGTCAGCTATAACTGCCACACCGTCTGCCTCTATGAACTACAGCCTATGCCATGGTTGCCCCCTCTCCACTGTTTTCCCTTACACCCTCTTATAGCTCCATTCTGTCCCCCTGCCATGCTAGCCTTTCGCCATACTGTGCCCCCATTTCATGCTGCCCCCTCTCCAAATTCATACAGTGCCTTTTTAACACTATGTCCAAAATAGCTTGCCTACAATGTTGTCCTATCAAAATTGTATTCCCTCCTCACACTTTTCCCCTACACAGTATGATGGTTACAACAGCCACTCACACAGTATAATATCCACAACAGCCCCCAATATACACATTGATGTCCGTCACAGCCCCCCATGCAGTATGATGTTCACCACAGCTACAGTTATGGCACCCCTGGTCAAAACTACTGTTATTGGGAACAGTAAAGCAACTTAAAGATGAAATGATCTCTAGAAGGCCTAAAGTTAAAGAACACACATTTCCTTTGTATTTTAGGCAAAACATATATAGTCATTTTTTTATTTTAAAAATTCCAAAAAGGGAAATGGGTCAATGCAAAAGTTTGGACAGCCTCAGAGCTTTGTGTGCTTAGAAAACTTTGACCAAGGTTTCAGAACTAATTAGCCTGTTAGGCTAGGTTCACATTGCGTTAATACAGTCTGTTCAACACATAGCGTTGACGGACTGCATTAACGCTACTGTCATTTTCAGCGTCTCAATCTGTGCTAGCGGTAACGGACCCCCGAATGCTACAGACCACGTTCGAGGGTCCATCACAGAATGACGGCACATCGCTAATGCATGCCGATTTCGGCATGCGTTAGGATGCGCTACTGCTATTGCGGGCAATGACGGCGTTAACGCATCCGTTATATAGCGTTAGTGCCGCTATGTGACGGATGCCGTCAGCGCATTGCCTGTTACGCAATGTGAACCCACCCTTAGGGTTATGGCTTGTTCACTATCATTGTTAGAAAAGGCCAAGTGATTCAAATTTCCCAGCTTTATTAAAAACTCAGCCTTCTCTAACCTTGGTCCAAAAACTTTAGCCATGGGTTCTTCTAAGCAGCTGACTTGCGCTTTAAAAATTAAAATGGTGGAAGCCCACAAAGCAGGAGAAGGCTATAAAGAAGATGGCAAAGCAAAATTGCCCTTTCCTCAGTTTGAAATGTAATTAAGAAATGGCAGTTAACAGGAACAGTGGAAATCAAGATAAGGTCTGCTAGAGAGACAAATCAGGACACCTGCTTGACTGCAAAAGACTTACAGAAAGATTTAGCAGACTCTGGAGTTGTGGTACATTGTTCTACTGTTCAGAGATACCTGCACAAATATGGCTTTCATGGAAGAGTCATCAGAAGAAAACCTCTCCTGCGTCCTCACCATAAAATTCAGCATCAGAAGTATGCAAAAGAACATTTAAACAAGCCTGATGTATGAGGTTAAAATAGAACTCTTTATACAATAATGGAAGGTATGTGTGGAGAAAAAAGGGCACAGAATTTCAGGAAAAGAACATCTCGCCAATAATTAAGCATGGGGGTGGATCAATCATGCTTTAGGGTTGTGTTGCAGCTAATGGCAAAAGGAACATTTCACAAGTAAAGGGAAGACTGGATTCAAAGAAATTTCAACAAATTTTTGATGCAAACATTACATCCATGGGCGTACCCACCGTGGGGCAAGGGGGGGCAGTTGCCCCCCCTAGGAGCAGGGGCGCGCCGTGCCAATGTGTCGACCCGCCACCACAATTGTGGGTTACCAGGGCAATGGGGTACTCAGAGCCGAGCCCGTAGAAGTCTATGGGGATTGTCACAGGTAGCTGTGGCTCGGTCTGTGGCCCTGGCGGTCTGGCGTATGTTGGGGATATATTTACAGGGGATAGATTTATAAACAGTTCGTGACGCCACCTGTAGTATTCTGGTAATTTGTACCAGCGCTGCTATAGATCTCTGAGGGGATGGTGATGCAGCTAGATGTCGGGTCCCCTACAGGTGGGACTCTTCCCTCAGGTCTATGAAGTTAGTGAAGTCGGGTGCAGGTAAATAACACAGTCTCACACGGTCAGGGTCTTTCCATACCTTTACTTGTAAGATGTTCAGGCAGGTCCCAGGGAGGCTGATCCAAGGAGAGTGTATCTTGAGACAGCAGCTGGACAAGTTAGGGGCCTCCTTTACTTCCAATACAACGAGTACAACCAGCCTGAAGCGTAGTTCCCTCAATATCTCCAGCTAATCTATAGCTGTACCGCCCAGTCAGCTTTGTGTTAGGAGCCTTCCTGCGAAGAAGCTGAATTCTTATCTTGTCGTGCACTGACTCAAAGTCTTCACTTCCCCTGACCCCAGTTACGTACTGACTATAAGGGGCTTGTTTGCCGCGACCTAAGGTCCGGTAAATTCCTGGTTTTCTTATCACTATGCTTGAAACAGTAGTGATCCTTCGGTCCCCAGTGACCGGTAGCAATGTGCAGGACTTCTTCAATCCGTAAGCACTATTCCAATAAACCACTGTGCCTTTCGCCTTGTCCACGCTGGTAACATAAGCACTCACACTAGCCAAGGGTCGAGTAGTCACTTCTTTCTTTTCCTTCACTTCAAGTTAGTTACAGATGCTCAGTTATCAATAGGCAGGAGCACGTCTCTGAACCTGATACCATCCTTTAGACAGGATGCTGAAGACTTTCTGCACTAAACTTCTTCTTTCCTTCCAGTGTATGCTGATGAGGTACAGCTCTGACTAGGCTAAGGTGAATTAAAGCACCTATACTAGACTCCACTTTCCAAAGCTGGTGATAGAGCAATCTGGACTCCTTCCTCCCTCCAGACGTCTTCTCTCTCTGAAGTCCAGACACAGACCCCAGACGTCTTCTCTGTCCGAAGACAGGAACTAGACTGACTAAATCACTCCAACACATACTACCTTGACCACTCCCTCAAGAGTAAACTACACTACCCTAAGGGTGTGTCTAGTGTGTGTTGAGTGAATGGGTATTTAGCATTAAACTGCCGTCTCGCCATACACTCTCCAGGGTACTGCGTGTGCCTAACACCAGGGCTACACATTCCCCCATGGTAAAAGACAGCACTCCCGGGCTGTAAAATACAAAAGAGACATTTTTGTTTATGCATGAAAACATTAAACAATTAACATTGGTTCGTCCCATCCGGGAGGTGAGGATATCTTGAACGTTGCAAACAATAACTTTATATATAGAAATACAAAAGTATTAAATAGCATCCAATAAATATACAATATACTTGTGAAGGACCCGCACCAAACCTTCAACGTAGGTCCTGGGTGGGCTGCAGGACATCCGATTGCAGACCTCACTCAGTGCCACACCACAGGGGTTTTTTTGTATTCAGAGGTAGTTGTGCTGGTTTATGTAAAACCAAAATAAGGCACCGAAGCGCAACTATGTACAAGTAAGTTCTGGGTTGGCATAGTCCTCAACCTCAAAGTCCAATGTAAAACCAAAGACATAAATATAATATCACATTATTATACTAAAGTGCAAAACTTTTTCTGGTTACTATTTACCCAGCCGGGCATTCTACGGTTAGAAATATATATGCAAAACTTTATAAAACATTCTCAAACTTTTTACTTATGGTAGACCCGATATGGATCTCACCGATTTTCTTTTCTATCTATTCATTTTCAAATAATACACTTTCCAATACATTTTCCACCCCGGGGCTGGAACAATGCAATGGGCCCTAGATCCCAGGACTAGCAAATCATGCGCTGCGATTAGGGTCTGGGTCGCCACAGTTCTTGTGCGAACCTCTAGGGGCGCAACGGGTACATTTTCTTCACGTGACACCGATTGCGTTTCAATCACAGTTAGCGATATGGACCGCGTCATGGATTGCGATTGAGACTGGGTCGCATGTTGCGATGAAGATATAACTTTCTTTTGCGATGAACTCTGGGTCGCTAGTTGCGATGAATTTGCAGGGGGCGATGCTGGGGCACGGCCGGATTCTGCTTGAGCTGGAGACGGGGACGCTGCGGTAATGGTGACGGTACCTGCGTCTGGGACGGGGTCACGGACGATGGTGACGTTAAGGGCATACCATCCCTTCATTCCCCAGTGCCGCGTATATGTGACGATATCTCCATTTGCTAAGTCCCTCCCGGGATGGCCTTGCGGCAGGTGGGATTCTACGTCACGCCTGCTGACAAAGACCCCTGGGTAGAGGCCCGGTTCACGGATAAAGCCCCAGCCCTTCCGGAGCTGGAACTCAGTCACACACCCCTGCCGCCGCGGTTCCCTCAGGGTACCTTTATCTCTCCGGACACTCTCTTTGTCCGCGATCAGCTCTGCATATTGTCGCTGACGGTTCCTCTGAGTTTCCCGCTCTTCCTCCTGCTGGCGTTTCTTCTTCTCCTCACGACTCTGCCATTCATGTTCCCACTGGGCGGTATAGGCGACGTCATCCAGGCGTGCCATCTCGTCCCAGTCCACATCTGGTAGTGACGGACAGGACCCCTCCGGTGTCCCTGCCGGGACCGATCATCTGCTGCGGCCTCTTGGCCGGGCGGGCGTTCCGGGATTGGCTGTACCTCCTCAACCTCCTTCGCTTCCACCGCTTCACCGGTGGGATCGGGATCGGTACTTTCGGGGGCAGCCTCCGGTTGCTCCTTCGCCTTGGGCAGCAGACTCTTCGGTATCTGGAATCGTGGGGGGTCGTTGAGGGGAGAGATCACCGTGTCCCACAGCCTCCGCTGCTCCAGGGTACGCCGGCGTCTCTCGATTTCTTCAAATCCAGGTTGGTGCTGGACCATCTTTTTCAGGCGTGCATTTTCTTCTCGAATCTCTAGCAACGCCTGTTGCAGGTGCAGGATCACGGATAACTCCGGTATTGGTGGCAGCTTGGCTGAGGCACGGGGCCTGCCTTCCTCCGCTTCCCAGCTCGGCTGCACACGTCCTGCCTCCATGATGTTCCAGAAGATTCTTTCTTCTTTCTGCGGAGACATCCGGTCTCTTCCGTGGAGGTGGGGTTTGCGTCTCCTCCTCCTCGCAGGGAAGGTGAAGAGGAGGCGGACCTCCTTTGCTGTAGGGCAGGATCGCATGTTGTAATAGCACTTTGAGAGGGCAGGCATTTTCTTCGCGCCACTGGGGGGTAGACGCCCACGAAGGTACGCCCACCTTCTTCTCCAGCGCCTGAGGGCGCGAATATGGCGACAAAAATGGCGATTTTGGCGCCAAAAGTGCAAACAGTCCTTTTTCACAAAAACAATTCCTTAGGCACACAGGGCTCGCAATTCTGCGAGTTTCGCATCCTGTTCGTGACGCCAAGTTGTGTCGACCCGCCACCACAATTGTGGGTTACCAGGGCAATGGGGTACTCAGAGCCGAGCCCGTAGAAGTCTATGGGGATTGTCACAGGTAGCTGTGGCTCGGTCTGTGGCCCTGGCGGTCTGGCGTATGTTGGGGATATATTTACAGGGGATAGATTTATAAACAGTTCGTGACGCCACCTGTAGTATTCTGGTAATTTGTACCAGCGCTGCTATAGATCTCTGAGGGGATGGTGATGCAGCTAGATGTCGGGTCCCCTACAGGTGGGACTCTTCCCTCAGGTCTATGAAGTTAGTGAAGTCGGGTGCAGGTAAATAACACAGTCTCACACGGTCAGCGTCTTTCCATACCTTTACTTGTAAGATGTTCAGGCAGGTCCCAGGGAGGCTGATCCAAGGAGAGTGTATCTTGAGACAGCAGCTGGACAAGTTAGGGGCCTCCTTTACTTCCAATACAACGAGTACAACCAGCCTGAAGCGTAGTTCCCTCAATATCTCCAGCTAATCTATAGCTGTACCGCCCAGTCAGCTTTGTGTTAGGAGCCTTCCTGCGAAGAAGCTGAATTCTTATCTTGTCGTGCACTGACTCAAAGTCTTCACTTCCCCTGACCCCAGTTACGTACTGACTATAAGGGGCTTGTTTGCCGCGACCTAAGGTCCGGTAAATTCCTGGTTTTCTTATCACTATGCTTGAAACAGTAGTGATCCTTCGGTCCCCAGTGACCGGTAGCAATGTGCAGGACTTCTTCAATCCGTAAGCACTATTCCAATAAACCACTGTGCCTTTCGCCTTGTCCACGCTGGTAACATAAGCACTCACACTAGCCAAGGGTCGAGTAGTCACTTCTTTCTTTTCCTTCACTTCAAGTTAGTTACAGATGCTCAGTTATCAATAGGCAGGAGCACGTCTCTGAACCTGATACCGTCCTTTAGACAGGATGCTGAAGACTTTCTGCACTAAACTTCTTCTTTCCTTCCAGTGTATGCTGATGAGGTACAGCTCTGACTAGGCTAAGGTGAATTAAAGCACCTATACTAGACTCCACTTTCCAAAGCTGGTGATAGAGCAATCTGGACTCCTTCCTCCCTCCAGACGTCTTCTCTCTCTGAAGTCCAGACACAGACCCCAGACGTCTTCTCTGTCCGAAGACAGGAACTAGACTGACTAAATCACTCCAACACATACTACCTTGACCACTCCCTCAAGAGTAAACTACACTACCCTAAGGGTGTGTCTAGTGTGTGTTGAGTGAATGGGTATTTAGCATTAAACTGCCATCTCGCCATACACTCTCCAGGGTACTGCGTGTGCCTAACACCAGGGCTACACACCAAGATGAGGGCATCAGCATCAGCCGCCCCTTTAAAAGGTGCTTCTGGGCTGGCTGCGACGCACATGCCACATACTAGACTGTATGGGCTCTTTCAAGGTGTGACATCGTTCCCGGGGGCGTGTCATACCAATAGGGGGCGTGTTCTGCAAAGCCAGGAAGAGAAGCAGACATTATACATTGGTCTCTGCAGTCAGATGCCGGTGTCTGTTTGCTGCAGGAGGGAAATCTGAGGTCAGAGTCCTCAGTGACACATAGGAGGATTTATTAATTAATGGGTTAATGTCTCCTTAGATTTTTGGTTGACTGGGTCTAATACTTGGGGCTGTGTAGTGGGGTTTGAGGGGGTGAATGCACGCTTGTGCGGTCTGATTGTGCCCCGAGGGGTAAATGCACACTTGTGGGGTCTGTGTGTGCTCCTAGGGGGTTTAATGCACGCTTGTGGGGTCTGTGTGTGCTCCTAGGGGGTTAATGCACGCTTGTGGGGTCTGTGTGTGCTCCTATGGGGTTTAATGCACGCTTGTGGGGTCTGTGTGTGCTCCTAGAGGGTTAATGCACAGCTGTGGGTCTGTGTGTGCTCCTAGGGGGTTATGCATGGAGCCAATACAGTATATATACCTGACAGCGGCCCATACAGTCTATACCTACAGTAATGTATACCTGACAGGAGCCTGTACAGTCTATATCTACAGTAATATATACCTGACAGGAGCCGATACAGTCTATATCTACAATAATATATACCTGACAGGAGTCCATACAGTCTATATCTACAGTAATATATACCTGACAGGAGCCCATACAGTCTATACCTACAGTAATGTATACCTGACAGGAGCCCGTACAGTCTATATATACAGTAATATATACCTGACAGGAGCCCGTACAGTCTTTATCTACAGTAATATATACCTGACAGGAGCCCATACAGTCTATATCTACAGTAATATATACCTGACAGGAGCCCATACAGTCTTTATCTACAGTAATATATACCTACAGGAGCCCGTACAGTCTATATCTACAGTAATATATACCTGACAGGAGCCCATACAGTCTATATCTACAGTAATATATACCTGACAGGAGCCCATACAGTCTATATGTACAGTAATATATACCTGACAGGAGCCCGTACAGTCTATATCTACAGTAATATATACCTGACAGGAGCCCGTACATTCTATATCTTCAGTAATATATATCTGACATACAGGTGCTGGGCTGGGGCTGATGTATATACAGGGGCTGGGCTGGGTCTGGTGACATATACAGGGGCTGGGCTGGGGCTGATGTATATACAGGGGCTGGGCTGGGCCTGGTGACGTATACAGGGGCTGGGCTAGGACTGATGTATATACAGTGGCTGGCCTGGTGGTGATGTATATACAGGTGCTGGGCCGGTGATGTATATACAGGTCCGACCGTCCTGGTCTGGGCCTGGTGACATATACAGGGGCTGGGCTGGGGCTGATGTATATACAGGTCCTGGGCTGGTGTCTGTGACGTATACAGGGGCTGGCCTGGTGGTGATGTATATACAGGTGCTGGGGCTGATGTATATACAGGTACTGGGCTGGTGATGTATATACAGGTCTGACCGTCCTACCGTCCTGGGCTGGGGCTAGTGACGTATACAGAGACTGGCCTGGTGGTGATGTATATACAGGGGCTGGCCTGGTAGTGATGTATATACAGGGGCTGGGCTGGGGCTGATGTATATACAGGTGCTGGTCTGGGGCACATTATTAAAAGAAGGAGACAATGATGGGGCATATAACTACAAGAAGGAGACAATGATGGGGCATATTACTACAAGAAGGAGACAATGATTGGGCATATTACTACAAGAAGGGGACAATGATGGGGCATATTTCAGGGTGGAATCTGCTTGCATTCCATGCTTAAATCTATCTATCTATCTAAAAAAGAGAAAATTAGAGAAGCACAAAGAAAGAGTCCGGGTGCAGAGCCCCCCAGGCAAATACCAAACATCAATTATAGAAATCCAGACAAATTGAAGGCAGCACACCGTCTGTAGTGAAAAAAAAGCTACTTAATAAGGCCAAAAGGCGACGTTTTGGTCCAAACAACAGGAACCTTTCTCAAGGCTTGAGAAAGGTTCCTGTTGTTTGGACCGAAATGTCGCCTTTTGACCTTATTAAATAGCTTTTTTTTCCACTACAAACTATGTGCTGCCTCCAATTTGTCTGGATTTCTATCTATCTACCGTGTTTCCCTGAAAGTAAGACAGTGTCTTACTTTCTTTTTATCCCCAAAAGCCCCACTATGTCTTACTTTCGGGGTATGTCTTATATTGAAAAAAATTACCTGTATCTAACCCAGTGTGATACAGTACCACCTGCTGTATTTAATCTAGTGTGACACCTGCTGATACCCACTGGGTTACATACAGCAGATGATACCCCAGTATGCCAGTGTATATGTTTTACTGATATATGATTAATACTGTGTAGGGAATCTACCACCAGAAAAACTCACCTGAGTTTTTCTGCAGCCGCCTTCCGTCACGGGCTCCGGCTCCCTGCAGCCGCTGGTCCCGCCGTGCTGCGTCGCTCCGTTCGCCCGCAGTCCGCGGCTGAAGTTCTCGCGGCTCTATTTAAATTTCTTCTTCGGTCCCGAAACGTCATCACGTTGGTCACTCACGTGACCGGAGGCCGCAGTGATAGACAGTTCTCTCCGGCCTCCGGTCACGTGAGTGACCAACGTGATGACGTTTCGGGACCGAAGAAGAAATTTAAATAGAGCGCGCGAGAACTTCAGCCCGGGACTGCGGGCGAACGGAGCGGCGGAGGACGGCGGGACCAGCGGCTGCAGGGAGCGGAGCCCGTGGCGGAAGGCGGCTGCAGAAAAACTCAGGTGAGTTTTTCTGGTGGTAGATGGCAGACGCGGCGACGTATGGAGAGGGGGACGGTGCGGACGTGGGCAGGAAGCGGCGCGCAGCTAGATGAGAGGGAGGCGGCAATACCCCGTGTTTCCCCGAAAGTAAGACATATGTCTTACTTTCGGGGTACGGCTTATATTAGCCGACCCCTCTGAAACTCCCGATACGTCTTACAATCGGGGGTGTCTTACTATCGGGGAAACACGGTATCTATTTATCTATCTATCTAATATTCATTTTTTTTCCCATAAAGATCAATCCAATTGCTGTGTTTAGAAAGGGCAGTGTGAATGGCTCAGTGTCAGTGTGTGATAAACACGCATGAGCTTGAAGTCCCCCTGCTGAACAGAAGAGAAGACTGCAAAGGTAAGCCTAAAATCAATGAATTGTTTACATAATAGGATTGATCATGGTGGTATTTCTCCTTGTATGTGATATTATTGGTCTTGGTATAAGGAATTATGTTGTGTATGGCGGTCATTTGTTTTCGTTTCGTTTTATTCACATTTTTCGTTCTAAAATTTTACAACCTGAACAACCATGGCTTGCCCCCCCTAGTTTTGATCCTGGGTATGCCCATGATTACATCTGTAAAAAACCTGAAGTTGAAAAGAGGATGGCTTCTACAAGCTGAATGTTTTACAATAGACCTCACAGTCTTCTGATCTGAATATCATAAATCTGTGGCTAGACCTCAAAATAACAGTATGCAAGACGACCCAGGAATCTCACAGAACTGGAAGAATGGATGAAAATCCCACAAACAAGAATTCAAAGACTCTTGGCTGGCTACAAAAAGTATTTGCAAGCTGTGATACTTTCAAAGGAAAGTGCTACTATGTGCTAACCTTGCAGAAGCCCAATCTTTTGCAGTGGTCCATTTTCATAATTAAAATGTAAAAGATGAAAAAAAATTTTTTTGCCTAAAATGCAAAGTAAATGCATCTTCTTTAACCTTAGACCTTTTAGAGTTCGTTTAATCTTCAACTTGCTTAACTGTTCACAATAGCAGTAATTTTGACTAGGGGTGCCCAAACTTTTACAAACCACTTCCCAGCAGAGCAGGGAGCTAATTGCAACTGCATCCAGTCTAATAAGTGAAACATCCTTGAACTCTGTGTTTCAGCCTCTACCCAGGGCCGGATTAAGAACATGATGGGCCTGGAGCTGAAGGGGCGGGAAAGGGGCGGGGCAATGGGTGGGGCAAAACACGGCAATTCACAAAGGCCAAAAATGTAACGTAAAAGATATAAACAAAGTAAATATATGATACATGCCACTTTGGCGACCATTTTGGTCGCCATCTGCAGCACTGTAAAGAGGCCTGCTGTTTTCGGGGCCCCATTAGGGGCCTGCTGTTTCCTTGGACCCTAGGCCCCTGATGGGGCCTGCTGTTTCCTGGGGCCTGCAGTTTTCTGGGGCCCTAGGCCCCTGATGGGGCCTGCAGTTTCCTGGGGCCCAAGGCCCCTAATGGGGCCTGCAGTTTTCTTTGGAGCTAGGCCCCTAATGGGGCCTGCTGCTTCCTTTGGACCTAGGCCCCTAATGGGGCCTGCTGTTTCCTAGGGCCCCATTAGGGGCCTGCTGCTTCCTGGGGCCTCTAATGTGGCCCGCTGTGTCCTGGGCCCCCCCAAAGCACACATGCGATTTGCACACTTAGTCATGTACCCACGAGCTGCTCTCCCTAATGCTCTCAATGTACAGTGAAAAACTGAGAGAAGCAGGAAGAGAAGCTCGATGTCACAGGACCATAAGTATAAAAATCGCATATGAGTGAAGTGTCCATGTGATGACTGCTGGAACCTGCAGAGCTGAATCCTGACATTGCAGCTTCTGAATTCTCACAACGAATGCACTGCACACTTTTAGGATTCTTCATTACCGGTGGCAAGAGTACACGGTCATGTCAGCACAAGCATGTGATTTATATACTTCTGGCCACATTCTGACTAGACGTGCCCGGCCTCGCTCCGTTCATTTTCATTGAGTGAGGCCACATGTCTAGTCAGCATGTGACCGCTTGTATGTAAATCACCGGCACGAGAGAATCCTAAGGCTAAGTGCACATGATCAGGAATAATTGCGTTTTTTTTCGCGGTTTTTCCGCGGTTTTCCGCGGTAAAAACGCGATAAAAACGCAAGCATTAAGCATCCTATACATGTTAATTGATTCCGCATGTTTTGGCCACATGTTGCGTTTTTTTCCGCGAAAAAAACGCTTCGCGGAAAAAATAGCAACATGTTCATTAATTTAGCGTAATCGCGGTGATTCTGCCGCCATAGGAATGCATTGAACCGCTTACTTTCCGCATGTGGCTATGCCCACTATGCGCAATGTAAGCGGTTCATGTGCGGATGGTACCCAGGGTCTGGAGCAGAGGAGACTCTCCTCCAGGCCCTGGGTACCATATCCCTGGTAAAACAATAATTAAAATAAAAAATAATGATATTCTCACCTTCCGGCGGCCCCCGCAGCCTTCCCGCGGCCCCCGCAGCCTTCCCGCCTTCAGCGACGCTCCCGGCAACTTCCGGTCCCAAGAGTCCTTTGCGAGAATCACCCAGATGGCATAGCGGTCTCGCGAGATGCTACGTCATCGGTGTGATTTGTCGCAAAGCACTCCTGGGACCGGAGTTGCCGGGAGCGTCGCTGAAGGCGGGAAGGCTGCGGGGGCCGCCGGAAGGTGAGAATATCATTATTTATTATTTTTTTTTATTATTTTTACATTAGATCTTTTTACTATTGATGCGGCATAGGCGGCATTAATAGTAAAAAGTTGGTCACACTTGTCAAACACTATGTGTGACTCGTGTGACCAACCTGTCAATCAGTTTTCCAAGCGATGCTACAGATCGCTAGGAAAACGCTAGCATTCTGCAAGCTAATTACGCTTGCAAAACGCTATTATTCTGGCGGGAATCAGCATAAAAAAAACGTGCGTATTTCCTGCGGGAGAAGTGCGGGATTGCCGCGGAAATTTCCGCGGCAATTCCGCAACGTGTGAACTTAGCCTAACAGTGTGCAGTGCGCACTGTGAGAATTCTGAAATTGACTCATTCTCATGTTTTTATTTATGTTAGGAGCATTAAAGGGGCTGTACATGTTTGTGCTGAGTCTGCAGTCATTCTATGTGACACAGACCTGGAGAACCCCTTTAATGCTCCTAACAAATAAAGACATGAGAATTAGTCAATTTCACAAATAATATTTACATCCAGGTACCTTATAGATGACGCTGTCTCTGGAGTCGTTCTCCTTTTCTTCATCTTGTCAAGATCCCATGATGAGTTTTCTCATCCACAGCCGTCTCTGCAGACCTCCATCTTCTCGCTCTTCTGCACCAACTCTCCACACGATGCCCTTAAAGACAGAAGAGTCATTATAATGCCCCTAAATAAAAATATCTGCAATATACTGTCGCCTCACACTATTCCCCTCCCTCCTCATACTGTCTCCTCTCACATCACCCCTGTTCAGCATACTGTCTCCTCATATATTTACCCCCTCACTCTCTATACTGTCTGCTCACACATACCCCTGACTCCCCATACTGTGTCTGCACACATCCCATCACCCTCACTCCCCATACTGTGTCCACATGCATTCACCCGTTCGCTCCCCATACTGTCTGCACCCATCCCCCATACTGTTTCCTCATACATACTCTTCAGTACCCTCAAATCCCCCACACATATTAAATGCCCCATCGCCACTCCAAATCCCCCACACATAAAATAACCCCCATCCCCACTCCAAATCCCCCCACACATACAATAACCCCCATCGCCACTCCAAATCCCCCCATACATAAAATAACCCCCATCCCCACTCCAAATCCCCCCCACACACATTAAATCCCCCCACCCCCACTCCAAACCCCCCCACACTTAAAAGAACCCCCATCCCCACTCCAAATCCCCCCCACACATAATGTATCCCCCCATCCCCACTCCAAATCCCCACACATAAAAGAACCCCCATCCTCACTCGAAACCCCCCCCCATACACACACACTCACACAGTATGTCCCCCATTTATCTTCTGTGGTATCTTCAGCTCCAAAATGGAGCACACTCACCACAAATGTTCACCCTTCTGGGCGCCGACGACGAGTGACGTTAGCAGCGTGATCACATGACCTGATCACGCTGCAGACGTCGCTCTGACCCGGCGGTCAGAGCTTCAATTGTACTGGCGTCTGTATAGACGCTAGTGCAATTGATCCCTGGGAGCCGGCACGCAGCAGCTTCTCTGCGCCGGCTGTCAGCTTGACAGCCGGCACAGGGAGCCGCCGACTCTCAGGCCGGGGGCGGCAGAACGCAGCCGCAGGGGAGACAGATGCAGCAGGGACGGGCCCCTTCTAGCCCAGGCCCTGTGGCAGCTGCTTCCCCTGCTTCCACGATAGTTCCGCCCCTGGATGACAGGCTGATGGGCCTATCTCTAACAAGGGGCCTGGAGCTGCAGCTCCATCAGCCCCTACGTTAATCCGGCCCTGCCTCTACCTCATACTGTCCTCAGATTACATAGCAAAAACCTGTTGACAGATTCCCTTCAAAAGGGGTTTTCCCACAAACAATTTTAATCAACATTTTAATCAATAG
>JARQOD010000001.1:45343221-45505745 GCA_033576555.1 Oophaga sylvatica | reverse complement strand
AGGCCTCTTTCACACATCCATTTTTTGGCGTCAGTCACAATCCGTTATTTTGTGAAAAAAAACGGATCCAGCAATTGATGCTGCAGGATCCGTTTTTTTCCATAGACTTGGATTAGTGACGGATTGCAATGGATGGCCGTGCGTTTCATCCATCGTTCAACGGATCCGTCGGAAATTTTGTGTCCTTCGGCCGAAGAAAACGCACAAAGCAACGTTTTTTGTCTCCGTTGGAAAGTCGGACAGCGACGGATCCATCGCTGTCTGTCGTTTTTTTCTAATGGAAGCCTATAGGCACCAGATCCGTCAAATGACGGATTCCAGCGACGGATCCGGGTTTTTTTTTAACAGAGCATGCTCCTGACAGGTAAAAAAAAAAAGAATAGATATATACACATAGAATTCATAATATATATATAGATAGATAGATAGATATATCTATCTATATATATATATTTATATATATATACACGTCATTGAGACACACACACACACACACATATATATTATATATATATATATATATATATATATATATATATAGTTCATACACTTCTACATAGTATAATAGCCGCTAAATCAATTGCCGGCTTCTGTAAAATTATTACAGAACCCGACATGAAATGACACACGGTTTACATACAATAAACTATTTCATTTCATTTAGTTTGATATATGTTTTTGACTAAAAATTAGAGGAGTGTATGTGTGCAAAATTTGGCACATGTAGATGTTAATTTAATGGGTAAATTTGTTGTAAAAAAATGCGTGGGCTTCCGCTGCATTTTCTCCACCAGACAGAGAAAGCCAGTGAGTGAGGACAGATATTACTAGCCTTGAGATGGACCATTGTTTTTGGGCCCTCATGGCTACTAACATCTGGCCCTAGCCACCCCAGAAAACGCACATCTATTATTAAGTGCATCTTTTCTGGCACTTAGCCCCTCTATTCCGATTGCCTTTAGCGGTGGCTCATGGGTTAATTAGGGTTAATGTGAAGCGAAATACTTGGCACTCAAGAGGTATAAGAGAGCGTTCTCTGGACAGCAGGACGCCTTCTGCTCCATGCTCTACTCTGGACCCGACGTCTGAGGCATTACTTTAAGCGCTTTCTCCCTGACAATCATTGTGCTTGTAAGACACTTGTGCTGACACAGCCTTAAATCCAAGTGCCTTTGTTTGCCGTTACGGTCCCATGCTTCCAACCAGTGACATACCCTTTGCCATACATGATTAACGCATCCAGTATTACGAACTGCTGTCTCCAACATATACATTCTACTATCCCAAGTGTTCTCTCTGGATATAATCTGATGAAGGTCCTCTTAACGGACCGAAAACGTTCATGTTCTTTGTCTGGATGCACCATCAATAAATGAACTTTTTCTGTTATACCTCTTGAGTGCCAAGTATTTTGCTTCATGTTTACTGGGCCGGATGCCTGACTTGTGCACCTACCTCTCCTCCAGTTGAGTGCTGTGGTCTCTATTTTAATTAGGGTTAATGTCACCTTGCTATTGAAAGGTGACATTAATCCGGGTTAATAATGGAGAGGTGTCAATTAGACAACTATCCATTATTAATCCTATTGTAGTAAAGGGTTAAAAAAAAACACATTAATTAAAATTATTTTAATGAAATAATTACACATAGTTTTTGAACAAATTTTATTATATTGCAAATCCATCTGAATGCCTTGTTCTTCTGTAATAAAAATAAAATAAAAAAGCAGCAATATCTATACCTCTCCGCCGTTCAGTCAGGTCCCCCGCTGCAATCCATCACAAGGGGTTAAATTGTTTACAGCAGGGACCGGTGCTAATGCTACCGGCCTGTCTGTAAACCACTGCAGAATGAATTAATTCATGTCTGCGCAGGTAAAAAAACTGATGTGTGAAAGAGGCCTTACTGTCCCTGGCCACGCCACTTTCACCCAGGTTACTGGCTCGCTCCTGCTGCAATTGCATTCCCTCCAGCAACAGGAGGTGCTGCCTCAGCAGTTCCGAACCCGGTACTTCAGCAGCTCAGTCCTCCCTTTTACAGAATCATTAGCAGATAGCATGTCGCATTTGGAGAGCCCCTGATGTGCCTAAACTTTGGAAACCCCCTACAAGTGATACCATTTTGGAAGCTAGACCCCCTCAGGGAACTTATCTAGATGTGTGGTGAACAATTTTAAACCACAGGTACTTCACAGAAGTTTATAACATTGAAAATGTGAAATATATATATAACGTGAAAATAAAAAAAACAATTATTTTCCACAAAAATGTATTTTAGTTCAAAATTTTGCATTTTCGCAAGGGTAACAGGAGAAATTATACATCAAATTGTATGGTGCAATTTCTCCTAAGTACGCTGATACCCCATATGTGGAGGAAAACTACTGTTTGAGCGCACAGCAGGGCTTGAAAGGGAGGGAGCGCCATTTGACTTTTTGGCAACAAAATTTCCCCTATTAGCTGACGCCATGCCACATTTGGAGAGCCCCTGGTGTGCTTAAACAGTGGAAACCCCCACAAGTGACATCATTTTGGAAACTACACCCTCAGGGAACTTTTCTAGATGTGTGGTGAGCACCTTGATCCCCAGGTGCTTCTCAAAAGTTTATAACATTGAGCTGTAAAAATAAATTTAAAAAAAACAAAAAAAAATAAAAACACATTTTTCCCACAAATGTGTTTTTGAGCCCAAAATTTTGCATTTTCATAAGGGTAACAGGAGAAATAGCATCATTCTATCCTTCTGGAAGCTTCGTTCTGCTTCTCCCTCAAGTCTAACTTTCTTCGTCCGGGGACAAGCTCCTCTCAGCTTAAGCTCCCCTCACACTCTCCCTCTGCAGCCTCTCTGCTGCTTCCTTCTCCTTTGGTCTCCTCAGACCAACTCCTCTGTTCTTTCGCTTAAGCTTCACTCCCTCCTTCTGCTTTCTCCACCCACCTCCCAACACCCTTTCCTACTCTGCCTGAGATGAGACCATCCTCCCTTAGAGTACGTCCAGGGTGCCCGGCTGCTATAGTTTGTGTTGGGTGCAGGTGTTAGAGTCCTGGGTGGTGCTCCCTCCTTACCTGAGAGTGGAGTATCACACCTCTGGATGAGGTGCAATACCTCTGTGACAACTGAACCCTCAGGGGCACCACACTTACATCTGGGTTTCCATCTAAATCTCTGAGTAATGTGATTCAGATGAAACCCTCACTCACTATAATGAGGCAGCAGAGTTACTCTGGACTCTGTCTGGCCTCTGTTCAACGGATTAAATTCTTTTCAGAAATATACAAAACTTTGTTGAACTTCGTTTTCATCGCCGCCTAAAAAAGACAGACTGTTGTGAACACTCTGGCGTCGACTTCTGAGCTGGGGCTCCCTCCGGTGGTTGCTGAGGGTAATGAACCAATTGCTGAATGGCCTTCAGCTGGGTCTGAATGGTCTGATATTAGTGACCTGAACTCCCATCAGCCTTGCCGGTAATCAATTGTTCTTCCAGGTCTTGCTTGGAGCTCAGCTTGCATTCCTGCTCTCATTCAGATAAGTCATTTGCTGTTTTTTTTCCTCTGGTTGGATATTCCTTGCTGGTTTGCTGCTTAGCAGTAGACTTCAGCCTGGTCCCCTTTTGGGGCATGGCGCTGCAATTGTGCTCAGTTGGTGTTTGAACTATTGCTCTGTTCCTGTGGCACTTTTATTTGCTGAATTGCTGTGTGTTACACCAGAGTTCTGATTTAGGTGGTAGAGATCGTGTGATCTCAGGTTTTTTTGTTAATCAGAAGTGTTGGTATTTTTGTCAGGGTTTTTTTGGATTGCAGTCAGAATTCTTTCCTATACTTTTCTATCTAGACAGAATTGGGCCCCAGCGTTTGCTCATTCTATTTTCTGTCTGTGTTCAGTATTTTCTTCTTGTCTAACCGCCATTACATGTTTGGGGGCTTCCTATTTCTTTGGGGGTTCTGCTATGGGGCAGTTAGTTTTCATCTTTCTGCCTTTAGGTGTAGCTATCTCTCCGGCTGTGACGAGGCGTCTAGGATCACCGTAGGTACGCTCCACGGCTACTTCTAGTGTTGCGGTTAGTTTAGGGTCCTGCAACCGAATAGTTTCCAGCCTCTCTGGTGTATTGCTACTTTGCTATTTTTGCTATTTCTCCTCAGCTACCGAAACATAACAACAGACACCGCTGGATCATAGGACAGACAGTGTCCACAGTGCCTCCATCTGCTTCATTATAGGGAATTTTCCACCGGGGGTTCCATCTGAATCAGGTATTACAGAGATTTACACAGAAACCCAAGCCTTACAGTGATCTTTGATAGACAGAATGAAAAAAACAGTAGGTGAATAACGTCTAAAATTGATAAGGCAGCTTTATTCTTCGGGTCGATTACAGAGATGCCACTTTTTTGCTTTGGCACTTTTACACAGTAAAAACTATTTTATATAAAAAATAATTCAATTTTTGCATTGCTGTATTTTGAGAGCTATAACTTTTTTATTTTTGCACTGACGGAGCTGTATGGCAGCTTGTTATTTTGCAGGACCAGATTACATTTTCAGAGATGCCATTTGTATTTACATTTGTCTTTATCGCGTTTTATTTCACTTTTTGCTCGGTATGATGAAAAAGCATTGTTTTTTAGCTCGTTTTTTATCTTTTAAGGTGTTCATTAAGAGGTTAACTAGTGGGACAGTTTTATGCCGCAGGTTGTCAAGCACACGGCGATACCAAATGTGTACTCTTTATTTTTTTGTTTTGCATAAAAATTGGAATTCATCAGTACAATATATTTTTTTTTTTTATCTGATTTTGTTTAGCTTTTTTACTTTGTCCCACTATGGGACTTTCACCAGCCTGATCGCTGTTATAATTCATTGCAATGGCTTATAACTGTCAGTACTGCACTGACACAAGTCACTGAGACTGAGGGGCCAGCTGTAGCCTGGTGACACCATGGCAACGATCGGGCCCCGCTATTACGTCATGAGGGCTCCATCTGCATGCCTGCTAAATGGTGTGATCACACTCAGTGCCGGGGATCAGCTGTCAGAGTCAGCTGACACCTGGCAGTGGTCGTGCGTGCACAGCCTCTGTGAGCGCAAAATTGCCGGGACGTACTTAGTACTTCCAAGGTCGGTAAGTACCAGCCGACCATGACGTACTGAGTATGTCCAAGGTCGGTAAGGGATTAAGTCAGCTTAAAAATCATTTTACCCAATGAACGAACATTTTGTTCATTCGTGGATTGATTAGCAGCCTGCTTACAATTACCAGATTACCAGCGAATGAGCGTTCCTAGGAATATTTTCCGATAATCGGACAGTGGAAATTCAGCTTCAAGGGGTTGTCCATGTAAGAGAATAAAGTCTGCGGCCATTCTACGTGACTGCAGACTTCTGAATTGTAACAGCATGCTGTGTACACACTGTCACGATTTCATGGGATTGCCAGTGAGAGTGAGCAGTAACATGACTGCCTATATGCGATTTGCATACGCGCTGTCACGTGCCGAATAGTCTCAAATGGCTTCTTACAATAAAAGTAAATGGAGAGAAGTCAAATGGGTCTAGTCGGCACCTGACCACATATATGCAAACCATATACTTGTAGTCATGTCATCGCTCACTTGCACTGGCAATACCAGGAATCAAGATCGTGTGCGCACTGCACGCTATCACGATCCAGAAGTCTGTAGTCGCATACAGACTACACTCTGAAACCTTGATTCCAGAGCATTACATGGCTAGATGTACTATTAGTGCAGCCTGTTCAGAGAAACGGGGGCTTTAAGGGTGAAGGGGCAGTCAGCTATTACCTACAATGCCCATTAACAATTACACCGGATGGAATAGGCACACTCTCATTCTGTCTGTCACTATCATGGCCGACATTTACACAGGAGGTAGCAGGTGGTCCACTCCGTTTGTAACCTTCACCATCAACAACTCTAGCTGAGCTGCGACATGGAGTTCTCTGGCCTTCTCCTTATGTTAGCCACACTGCAGCAAGATGTGGAACCCTTTTTATAAATAAAGTTGCAAACATTTTTTGGGAATTATTTACTGAATTATTTATTAATTTTTCTAAGAAAAATTTGGTGATTATGAGTTTTTTCATGACACATTGTACAGTACTTTATGTTAGTGGCAAATATATGTCTATACGTTTGTTTCTTGTGAAAATATCTGAAATTTTATGAAAATTAGTAAAATTAGCAAGTTTGAAACTTTAAATGCTTATATCTTTAAACCATATAGTCATACCACACAAAACACTTAAATAACATTTCCCATATGTCTACTTTATGTCTGCATCATTTATCAGATGTCTTTTATTTCATTACGATGTTAGAAGTGTTCAAATTTAGCAGAAAGGTTTAATTTGTTTCAAGGAAATTTACAAATCCAAATATTTAAAGGACCTATTCAGATTTGAAGGGAATTTGTGGGGTATTTATATATATATATATATATATATATTGTGAGACAGTGAAGGAATATGTGTCGAATGGGGTGTACATTTCACCTAGGTACTGTGCTGTATGGTATAAGGGAAATGTGTGGCTTTGTAAACCTAGTGGTAGAGAAAGGTCACTACACCTTACATTCAGTACACACTTGCAGCTCAGGCCTGAAACCATTCAGCTGTTAATTAGGAGACCAGAAGTAGGTGTCTGCGAACACAGTCAGAGAGCTCGCTTAGTCTGGACAAGGAGTCCAGGCACAAGAAGGTGTCTCCAGGATTATGAGCTGTCTCAGTCTGGGTTCTCGATGTACCCCGGACACAGGAGTAGTCTCAGTGAGAATCCATGCGGATAGCTGCTGAATAGGAGGGGAGCTCTCTCAAGTCTGGACGTTGAAGGTGCCTTCAGACACAAGGAGGAGACTCTGTGAAACTCCATGCTGGTAAATGCTGAACATATGTGTTGTTTTGGCCCAGGCTATTAGAGTCTGGACCCGGATAGAAAGGGAAATCTATCTAAGTGTAATTAGTGGCTGGACAAGCCCAGGTCTTATGTTTATGATTTGGTTTTGATTATGTTCTGTTTACTGTGGACTTTAATAAAAACTGGTTGCGGCCAGTTTTTAACAGAACTACTGTCTGTGAATGGTCTCTTTATGCCACTCCGTCTCCCCAAGACGGCGATCCCAGAGCTATATCCCCTGAAAAGCTTACAATTGGCGGAGAATGCTGGGGCAGCACAGTGGCTGATACAATTAGTGCTAGAATGTGTGTGCAGCAGCTAGAATGTGTGTGCAGCACAGTGGCGAGAGACAGCAATAAAAGGTGAAGTCTGTTGAAGCAGCAGCAGAGAAAAAAAAAAGTGTGTCAGCAAAAGAAACGTCTGTTGGAGCAGTCTTAAAGAGACAGTAGCCCTAATAGAGTTTGCAAAAGAGAAAAAAAAAAGTGTGTCTGCACAGCAAAGCTGAACTTGTTGTGGAAAAGACTGTGGAGTGTGCAGCAGCAAAGGAAAAGTCTGTTGGAGCAGTCTTAAAGAGACAGTGGCCCTAATAGAGTTTGCAGAGAAAAAAAAAAAGTGTCTGCACAGCAAAGCTGAATTTTCTGTGGAAAAGACTGTGGAGTGTGTATGTCTTGAGTGAAGACTGCCGTTGTTGAGACAGAGAAGTCTGACAGCATGGATGACAGCATGGAGGTGCTGTTTGAACAAATGGCGCAAGTTAATGTGCAACATAAGACTGCCGTGGTTGAGACAGATAAGTCCGGCAGTATGGAGGAGCTCCTTGAGTACCTGGTCCAGGCCCAGCGGAGCATGCAGCAGAGCATGGAGCGGCAGCGCCTGCAGCACCAGCAGCGCATGCAGCAGGCCCAGCAGCAATTCCTGCAGCAGCAGCAGGAGAATAACCGGTTGTTTTTTGAGCAGGTTGCAGCACTACAAAAGACTTGCAGCGCATCGTCCCAAAGTAATGTTGCAAAGTCACCTGCATTGTCCGCTGTAAATGTGTAGCCCAGCTTCGCAGGCACACATAAAAGTCCAGGAGAGTGTACAGGAAGGTAACAGCAAAGCTTGATATGCATTCACTGCCACTCACTCTTCAGACACACCCATCTGAGATATAAGGGAGGGGTGACACGTGGCTTGGGAGATCTAGAGATAGTTTTCCGAGAGGAGTCAGTCAGTTAGCTCCGGGAGGCTCAGGAGTGAGTCATCCCTTGGATAGTTTCCTGTCTGAGATAAGATCAGTCTGTGTGGAGCTTAGTGTTCAGTGGAGTTCAGCCTGTTAGCTTCTGTCTCAAGGACAGAGCAGCCATTCAGTCTTCGGTCCTGTGTGGACTTTGGAGGAAACTGAGAGCTGTGCAGCGAGCTCTGGATGAAGCTGACATTATTCCACAAAAGCCACCAGTGCTTATGTTAAGAGCGGAAAGCAGGGCGAAGGGCACAGTGGAGAAGATAGAGAAGTGCTTTAGGTATTGGATTGCCTGCACTAAATTGCCGGACACCGGGGTCCGAAGCGTTGCTACTGTTTCAGGCATAGAAACAAGAAAACCGGAGGCATCTGGACTACAGGTCGCAGAGAGCAGCCCTAAGTGTCAATACGTAACCGGAGTCAGGTGGAACAGGGACTTTGAGTCAAGTGCACGACAAAAGTAAGGACTTAGTTTCATCACGTTAGAAGGCTCCACCACAACGTTGGCCGGGCAGTACAGCTATAGAGAAAGCTGGAGTTTCAGAGTTAACTTCGCTTCAGGCAAGTTGGACTCACATGTACATTGAAGTTAAGGAGGCCTCTAACCTGCTCAGCTGTTACCGGAATGTGCACTCTCCACCCCGACCAGCTCCCCGGGATCTGCTTGAACCATCATCAGTAAAAGGTATGAAAAGGAGCTACCTTGTGTGTGACTGAATTATTACTACACCCTGCATCATCTCCACCATAGACTTCCAGGGACCAGTCTCACCTGTGGGAGACTTACTACCAAGCTGCCCCATAACATCCCCTGTGAAGACCCTTACAGCAGCGCTGGTTCAATTAACCAGAAACCACAGGTGGCGTCACGAACTATCCTAATAATCCCCTGTAAATATTCCCCTATTGCACGACCGCCAGGGCCACGGACCGAGCCACCGCTACCAGTGACAACTCCCATAGATGCCCATGGGCTCGGCTCCGAGTACCCCATAGCCCTGGTATCCACAATTGTGGTGCGTGGTCGCAACAACTATTTTGGCGTCACGAATAGGATGCGAAAACTTGCAATTGTGAGTCCTGTGTGCCTATTGAACTGTTCTATGCGAAAAAGACTGTTTGCTGCATTTGGCGCCAAATACCGCCATTTTACCGCCAAGTTGGCGCCCTGAAGCACTGGTGAAGAAGGTGGGCGTGCATTCGTGGGCGTGTACCCCCCTGAGGCGCGAAAGATATGGCCGCCCTCTCCAAGGCCTACTACAATGTGAGATCCAGCCCCACTGCTAAAGAAATACGCCTCCTCTTCATCCTCTATGCGAAGAGGAGGAGACGCAAATCCCGCCTCCACGGAAAGGACCAGAATGTTCCTGTTGGATATCACAGTGGTACCTGGAGCGAGATGGCGGAAGGACAGGAGGATCTGAGCCGAGGACCGGATGATGTCCTACCTGTGCCGGAGCTGTCCCCAGATAGGGACACCGACCCCGCCATGATGGAGCTGCGGAAGGAGAACGAGGAGCTGAGAAAGAAGCTCCAGAGTCGTGCTGAACTGCAGGAGACGGAGAGGCACTGGCGCGCCCAAACTCAGCGGCTGCTGTGGGACGCAGTGTTCTCTCCTACAAGCCAAGCGCCGTCTCCTGAATTCCTGAAATCGCTGCTGGAGAAGGCTGAGGGACAACCGGAGGCGACCACCGAAAGGGCTGTACCTGATCCCACCGATGGAGCGGTGGAGGCGAAGGAGGCTGAGGAGGTCCCGCCCGTTCCGGAGTGCCAGCCCGGCCAGGAGGCCGCAGCGGATTACCGTTCCCCGGCGCGGACACCGGAGGGTTCCTGTCCATCGTTGCCGGAAGTTGACTGGGACGAGATGGAGCGTATTGATGACATCACGTATGCCGTCCAGTGGGAAAGAGAGATGCAGTGTCGTGAAGGGAGCAGCGACGCCGGCAGGAGGAAGAGCGGGAGGTGCAGCGGAACCGACAACGGCAGTATGAGCAGTTGGTCGCTGACAAGGAGATGGTCCGCAACGACAAAGGTACCCGAAGGGAACCGCGGCGGCAGGGGTGCGTGGTAGAATTCCAGCTCCGCAAGGGCTGGGGTTTCATCCGGGAACCGGGACTCTATCCGGGGGTATTTGTGAGCCGCCGGGACGTAGAGTCCCACCTGCCCATCGGTCATCCGGGAAAGGACCTAGTAAACGGGGACATAGTGAGCTACACACGGCACTGGGGTTTAAAGGGCTGGTATGCCCTCAATGTGTCCATCGTTAGTGACCCCGTCCCCGACGCCGGTAACGTCAACACTACCGAAGCGTCCCCGTCTCGAGCGCCCACAGCACCAGGCCGTACTCCAGCATCGCCCCCTGCAGGCCCATCGCAATCTATGTCGCAATCGGCATCGCCTCCTGCTTACTCAACGCAAACCAAGTCGCAATCTGTACAGCAGCCCAGGTCTCAGCCAGCGCTGCCGCCTAAACCGCAAACTGCGACCAAATTAGTATCGCAAAATGTTGTGGCACCTGTAGCGACGCAATCGGCGTCTCACAAAGAGGAAGCACCCGGCGTGCCCCTAGCGGTTCGCACAAGGACTGTAGCGACCCAGACATTGATAGCAGGTCACGACCTGTTTGTAATGCGCTCTAAAGAGCATCGCTGGTTCCAGCCCCTGGGGTGGAAGACGTAATTGAAGTCTGCAAGAAAATGTGAAGACCGGTAGGACCCAGACAGGGGTTTACCGCAACCAAGAAATGTAAAAAGTTTTGAAAGAAAAATTGCATTTTTGCACTTTAGTATTGTATACTGATGTTTTACATATTTGGAATAGAATACCCGGCTGGGTAAAGAGAGAGTTAGGGAATTTTGAGGAAATTAAAAAGTAATATGTTGATTGCATAGTTTTACATATAGAATACCCTGGTTGGGTAAAGCAAGTAAGTGAATACTTGAAGTATATATATAGATATATAATGTGAATATTTGACAATTGAAGTTTAAATATGTGTCTTTAACCATGTCATGGACTGAGAGGCTGAGGACTGTGCCAGCCCAGAACTTATCTCTGTACATAGTTGCGCTTCGGTGCATTATCTTGGTTTTACACAAGCCACTATTATACAACTACCTCTGAAGAAAAACCCGTATGGTGTGGCCTAGAGTGAGGTCTGCAGTTAGAAGTCCTGCAGCCCACCCAGGACCCACGTGGGAGGTTTTTGGTGGGGTCCTCCACAAGTATCTTGTATATATGAAAATTCTTGATATTTTGATACTTTTGTATTTTCTTACTGTACATATTGTAACGTTCAAGAAATCCTTACCTCCCGGATGGGAAGAGTTATAATGTTATGTTATTGCAAAACAAAATGTTTCTTTTTGTCTTTTACAGCCCGGGAGTGCTGTGTTTTACCAAGGGGGGATGTGTAGCCCAGCTTCGCAGGCACACATAAAAGTCCAGGAGAGTGTACAGGAAGGTAACAGCAAAGCTTGATATGCATTCACTGCCACTCACTCTTCAGACACACCCATCTGAGATATAAGGGAGGGGTGACACGTGGCTTGGGAGATCTAGAGATAGTTTTCCGAGAGGAGTCAGTCAGTTAGCTCCGGGAGGCTCAGGAGTGAGTCATCCCTTGGATAGTTTCCTGTCTGAGATAAGATCAGTCTGTGTGGAGCTTAGTGTTCAGTGGAGTTCAGCCTGTTAGCTTCTGTCTCAAGGACAGAGCAGCCATTCAGTCTCGGTCCTGTGTGGACTTTGGAGGAAACTGAGAGCTGTGCAGCGAGCTCTGGATGAAGCTGACATTATTCCACAAAAGCCACCAGTGCTTATGTTAAGAGCGGAAAGCAGGGCGAAGGGCACAGTGGAGAAGATAGAGAAGTGCTTTAGGTATTGGATTGCCTGCACTAAATTGCCGGACACCGGGGTCCGAAGCGTTGCTACTGTTTCAGGCATAGTAACAAGAAAACCGGAGGCATCTGGACTACAGGTCGCAGAGAGCAGCCCTAAGTGTCAATACGTAACCGGAGTCAGGTGGAACAGGGACTTTGAGTCAAGTGCACGACAAAAGTAAGGACTTAGTTTCATCACTTAGAAGGCTCCACCACAACGTTGGCCGGGCAGTACAGCTATAGAGAAAGCTGGAGTTTCAGAGTTAACTTCGCTTCAGGCAAGTTGGACTCACATGTACATTGAAGTTAAGGAGGCCTCTAACCTGCTCAGCTGTTACCGGAATGTGCACTCTCCACCCCGACCAGCTCCCCGGGATCTGCTTGAACCATCATCAGTAAAAGGTATGAAAAGGAGCTACCTTGTGTGTGACTGAATTATTACTACACCCTGCATCATCTCCACCATAGACTTCCAGGGACCAGTCTCACCTGTGGGAGACTTACTACCAAGCTGCCCCATAACATCCCCTGTGAAGACCCTTACAGCAGCGCTGGTTCAATTAACCAGAAACCACAGGTGGCGTCACGAACTATCCTAATAATCCCCTGTAAATATTCCCCTATTGCACGACCGCCAGGGCCACGGACCGAGCCACCGCTACCAGTGACAACTCCCATAGATGCCCATGGGCTCGGCTCCGAGTACCCCATAGCCCTGGTATCCACAATTGTGGTGCGTGGTCGCAACATAAAGAAGGCGGTAAGACGGTCCCTGAAAAAGATGACACCTCGTGACGATGTGGAGGTATATCTCACTAGGTTTGAGGGACTGGCAGAGAAGGAGAATCTGCCCCTATCTGAATGGGCCATGATGGTCGCACCCTATCTGATTGGAGAACCCCAAAGGGCCTATGCTGACCTGAGCGAGCAGGACAGCCAAGACTATGCCAAGCTGAAAGCGGAGATTCTTACCCGGCTGGGTGTTACGGTGACAGCCCGTGCCAGGGGAGTTCATGACTGGAGATGCAGTTGGGAGTCTGCAGTCAGCAAACCTGATTATGGAGTTGGAAAGGTGATAGTGAACCGCTACACCCGAGCATGTCCTCCTGAGGTACAGCCAGAGGTCGGACAAGGAGACCACCAGGACGCCAATCGTCTGGTCAGCCTGATGGAGAAGGCCTTCGCCAGCAAAGACTGTCTCCGTGACCAGCCGTCTGAGAGGTCACTTCAGAGTTCCCGGACGCTGACCTCTCGCGGTAAGAGCGTTCCAGCTGTTGGGGACATGGGGTATGCTGATAAGCGGGTTCAGGCCCGAGGGGACATGTGGGTGGAAAAGTGTGATGGACAGTGTTGGAGATGTCGTGAAATTGCAGCCAACTGTCCAATAGAGGGGGAGCCTATGTATTGTGATGTTGGCAGATCCCTCTCTCTCTGCGCAGAACCTGTGTGTGTGTCCACCTCAGCCGAAGAGACTGGACCACAGGTGTCCCCGTGGTTGTAAATGACTGCCCAGCACAGGCCCTCTTGGACTCAGAGAGTCCAGTGACTTCCGTATGTGACAGCCTGATTGATAGGGACTTCTTCCCTGATAAGCACCTGAGTGTGGTGTGCGTCCATGGAGACACCAAAGTCTACCCAGAGACTGTCGTGGACTTGATCCCCAAACGTGGGGAGGTTTCATGTGAAGTGGGGGTAGTGAAGAACCTGGTGCAACCCGTTATATTGGGTAATGACTTTCCCCGATCTAAGGATCTCTGGGGAAAAATGTTTCTGATGGACAGTGTGATGAAGCTCCTATTGAGGGTGCGCAGTCCCGAGGGGCGGAACACAATGCTAGTGGGCCGTTAAACTTGTGTGATAATGATGATGATGATGATGATAATGATAATGATGATGATGATCATGATAATGATGGTGACCATGATAATAATGCTGATGCTGATAATGATAATGATGATGATCATGATAGTGATGATGATACTGATCATAATCATGATAATGATATTGATAATAATGATGACTGTGATAGTGTTGAAATTCCTTTGCAGGTGATGGTGGGAGACGAGGATGGTGGTTCTCGGGAACCGAGTGTCCCTGACTTACCTGTGTCCTGTGACAATTTTGAGAGTGAACAATGGCGAGACCCCACTCTTAAAACGGCACAGGAAAATATAATTGTTCTAAATGAGGTTTCCCAAGAGCCTGGCTCTGAGGAGAGGTTACTTCATGTTGCCATAAACACTCACCTGTTGTATAGGGACACTGAAGTCCAGGGAGAGGTCGTGAGCCAGCTCCTAGTACCTGAGCTATATAGAAGTATAGTGCTGGGGTTGTCACATAGTCACATACTTGAGGGACCAGATGGTGAAGTTAATGTTGTGGATGACATGTTAACTAAGGTTCCAGATCAAGATGTGAATGAGAATGAATTGTATAACCCTGACAGTGAGCAGGATGTGAATGAAAATGAAGTGTATAACCCTGAAAGTGAGCCAGATGTGGCTGAGAAAAAGGGGTCAGACAGGGATAGTGGTAGTGATAGTGAATCATCTGATGACCATAAAGCAACCAGTGCAAATGAGGAAGGCATGGTAGCAGAGGAGGTTGAGAGTCCTGAGAAGAAAGCTGATGCTGACCTTACAGCCGGACAGAAGATGGCATCTGAAGATGTTTTACAGTTGGCCGGTTCCCTGGCGAAGACTAAGGTGAAAGGGGGAGAGCTGAGCTTTAAAGGCAGGACTCTGAAACTGAACACAGCACAAGTGGATGCTGTTGAAGATGAGAAGTTATCAATGTATGGTATGGAGCTGCATCATGCCCAGGACTCTGAAGGTAATGCTGCAGAGGTGGAAAAAGCCATGGAAGTGGTGGTCACCAAGCCAGATGCCTCATCAGAAGCTGAGGTCTCAAGTGAAGCTGTGAGGAACAAGACTGAAGATATGGGGACTGACTCTGTCCAGGAATCTGTTTCTGCCGAAGACAGCGGCGTGGACAGGTTGCGGTCCGGATCAGTAGCTGCAACTCGTGAAGCTCGGGCTGGAAGTTCGGCGCCCGGAGCCCCAGCAGTGTTCCCGAGTGATACCAAGGATCTGGATAAATCACAAGATGAGATTTTGAGACATCAGGCTGGCATTGGTGAGCTCAAGCGCACTTTCATGGAGTCTACATCGGAGCCACGTCCCAACAAATGGGAAAAGCGGTGTGTCACTCCGTTGCCGCTGCAGACACACGGGAGCTCAGATGGGATGCAGAACGTGGTGGAAGAGAAGAATCCGGCGGGTTCTGAGTATACAGATGCAGCTATCAAGGAGAACTTGAGAGCTGGAATAAATGGAGATATTGGAGACCATAATGATGTGACTGAAGAGGTAGAATGTAAGACTGACGGTAGGGCTTCTGAGCATGTTCTACCAGAAGAGCCTGAAGAAGGGGCCGAAGACATAAAGGACGTCCAACAGGTACCAGATGAATTGATTACTTCTCAGAAAAAACTCCAAACTGTGATGAAGGAGTGTGATGAAAGCCATGAGCATCTTCGTGAGAAAGTCAATGAAGTAAAAGGAAGAATACAGGGAATCTCTTCGTTGCAAGAGCAAATGCTGCTCAATAAGTCTAAGGCTCTATATAAGAATGCTGTTGTCACGGTAGAACATTACAATTCAGCTGGAGACTTAGCGGATGAATTATGTGTACTGCAAAAGAAAAACGATCTGCTCCTTCTACAGTCCCAATCATTTGAACAGAGTAGCTTAAAATGGTCAGAGACCATGGCAGAGGAGCTTAAGGTCAAGATGAAACCGTGCAGGATACCCGAGGCCCGCAGAGAGCATAGGCCTGGGAGGGTACAGGGTAGTGCGGATGCTTCAGATGAAGAGAAAGCTGATGTTGGCTATGGCTCAGGTGAAGATACAGATGACAGTAGTGAAGATGAAGCTGATGAAGGCCATGACTGGTCCAGAGTTCACTGTCTCTTTTGGATTGTTGACCAGCCCTCCGGTCTGGATGACCAGCCCTCCGGTCTGGAGAAGAGGGGGGGGATATGTGAGACAGTGAAGGAATATGTGTCGAATGGGGTGTACATTTCACCTAGGTACTGTGCTGTATGGTATAAGGGAAATGTGTGGCTTTGTAAACCTAGTGGTAGAGAAAGGTCACTACACCTTACATTCAGTACACACTTGCAGCTCAGGCCTGAAACCATTCAGCTGTTAATTAGGAGACCAGAAGTAGGTGTCTGTGAACACAGTCAGAGAGCTCGCTTAGTCTGGACAAGGAGTCCAGGCACAAGAAGGTGTCTCCAGGATTATGAGCTGTCTCAGTCTGGGTTCTCGATGTACCCCGGACACAGGAGTAGTCTCAGTGAGAATCCATGCGGATAGCTGCTGAATAGGAGGGGAGCTCTCTCAAGTCTGGACGTTGAAGGTGCCTTCAGACACAAGGAGGAGACTCTGTGAAACTCCATGCTGGTAAATGCTGAACATATGTGTTGTTTTGGCCCAGGCTATTAGAGTCTGGACCCGGATAGAAAGGGAAATCTATCTAAGTGTAATTAGTGGCTGGACAAGCCCAGGTCTTATTTTATGATTTGGTTTTGATTATGTTCTGTTTACTGTGGACTTTAATAAAAACTGGTTGTGGCCAGTTTTTAACAGAACTACTGTCTGTGAATGGTCTCTTTATGCCACTCCGTCTCCCCAAGACGGCGATCCCAGAGCTATATCCCCTGAAAAGCTTACAATATATATATATATATATATATATATATATATAATTGTATTAATACAAATATTTAATATTTATAATATATAAACCCCAAAGTTATACTGCTTTCAAAATTGCACCCTTCAAATTATTCTAAACTGCTGTTAGGAAATTTGTTAATCCTTCAGGTGCTACACATGGAATTAAGGCAAAGTGGATTGAAAAAAATGAAAAATTACATTATTTACATAAAAATATTGCTTTAGTTAAACATATTTTTCATTACCAAAACAGCAGAAACCCCCACAAGTGACCCCATTGTGTTGAGCATTTTGAATGCACAGGTGCTTGACAGAACTTTATCACATTTAGTTGTGATAATGATAAATATTTTTCTTCCAGTAAAATGTTATTTTCGCTACAAGTTTGCAATTTTCACAAGGGGTAATGGGATAAAATGGACCTCATAATTTGTAACAGTTTGTCCCAAATGCAGCAATAACCCATATCTACTACCCATACCTGCTAATGGCAGGGTTCGAAATGGAAAGAGCGCAAATTTGGATGGAAAAGATTGTGGATGCCATATGCCATTCCTTCAGTACTTTATTTTCTATTATTTTTTTTATAAAAGATTATATTTTTTTTGTTTTATATATTTGTATTATTGCTGTTTTATAGATATTGTATATAATTTATATTATTTTTTTGCAACCTGCAATATTTTTATTTAGCCACTAGATGACACTGGAGCTCTCGAGAATATTCACCTAACTAGGGTAGTATACAATCTACAGGTGCTTCTCACAAAATTCGAATATCATCAAAAAGTTAATTTATTTCAGTTCTTCAATACAAAAAGTGAAACTCATATTATATAGAGTCATTACAAACTAGAGTCAAATATAGAGTCATTTCTATTAATGTGATGATTATGGCTTACAGCCAATAAAAACCCCAAAGTCATTATCTCAGTAAATTAGAATAATGAGGAGACAGGTTGTGGATGGCTTTGTATGTCATAGGGTTTTGAACTGGAGCCTCTGGACAATAGGAAGCCAGTGAAGGGCTTGGCAGAGAGGAGAGGCTGGGGAGTAACGGGGAGACCGGTGGATTAGTTAGGCAGCAGAGTTTAGGATAGATTGGAGTGGTGCCAGAGTGCTAGGAGGGAGGCCAGAAAGTAGGAAGTTGCAATAGTCGAGGCGGGAGGTGATGATGGCGTGCACAAGTGTTTTTGCAGTTTCTCGGTCAAGGAATGTACGGATCAGAAAAATATTTTTGAGTTGGAGTCGGCAGGAGGAGGCAAGGGCTTGGATATGTGGTTTGAAAGAGAGGGCAGTGTCGAGGATCACCTGAGGCACCGAGCATGCTGGACTGGGGAAAATGAGCAGCCATAGACGTTGATGCATAGGTCTGGTGAGGGGGTAGAGTGAGATGGGGAAAGATGATGAATTCTGTTTTGAACTAGCGGACAGATATTGTAGGATTTTGGTCAGTAAGGAGGTGAGGTCAGTCCAGATAGATCTGCGTGTCATCGGCGTAGAGATGATACTGCAAACCGTGAGATTCTATGAGCAGTCCCAGGCTGAAGGTGTAGATGGAGAAGAGTAGGCGTCCTAGAACTGAGCCTTGGGGAACACCAAGAGATAGGGGTGAGGTGCGAAGGTGGTGTGGGAGAGGGAGACACTGAATATACATGTGTGACATGGTCTCTCTGTACTTACCCACAAGCAACCTTTGATCCTCTCAAGATCTCCCATATTCTGGAACTCTCTACCCCAACATATCAGACATTCGCCTACCACAGAAACCTTCAAAAGGAACCTGAAGACCCACCTCTTCTGGAAAGCCTACAACCTGCAGTGATCATCAGTCTACTGAACTACCGCACGACCAGCTCTACCCTCTCCTAGTGTATCCTCACCCATCCACTGTAGACTGAGAACCCTCGCAGGCAGGGTCCTCTCTCCTCTTGTACTTGTGTGCCTTGTACTGCAAATGTTTATTGTACTTGTCTTTGTAGGTCCCTTTTTCCCATGTAAAGTGCCATGGAATAAATGGCTCTATAAAAATGAATAATAATAATATTAATATTTGAACCGGCATACAATTACTTCCTCCAACAGGAAAGCAATGAGACAATGCATCTGCCCTAATGTTCTTAGCCCCCAACCTATAAGTCACTGTAAAAACCAATGACCACTTTGCTTGTTTAACCCCTTTACCCCCAAGGGTGGTTTGCACGTTAATGACCGGGCCAATTTTTACAATTCTGACCACTGTCTCTTTATGAGGTTTTAACTCTGGAACGCTTCAACAGATCTTCGTAATTCTGAGAATGTTTTCTCGTGACATATTGTACTTCACGCTAGTTGTAAAATTTCTTCGATATAACTTGCGTTTATTTTTGAAAAAAACGCAAATATGGCGAAAATTTTGAAAATTTTGCAATTTTCAAACTCTGAATTTTTATTCCCTTAAAACAGAGAAATATGTCACACAAAATAGTTAATAAATAACATTTACCACATGTCTACTTTACATCAGCACAATTTTGGAACCAAAATTTTTTTTTGTTAGGAAATTATAAGGGTTAAAAGTTGACCAGCGATTTCTCATTTTTACAACAAAATTTACGAAGACATTTTTTCTAGGGACCACCTCACATTTGAAGTCACTTTGAAGGGTCTATATGGCAGAAAATAACCAAAAGTGACGCCATTCTAAAAACTGCACCCCTCAAGGTACTCAAAACCACATTCAAGAAGTTTATTAACCCTTCAGGTGCTTCACATGAGCTGAAGCAACGTGGATGGAAAAAATTAACATTTAATTTTTTGGTCACAAAAATGATCTTTTACAAACTTTTTTTTATTTTCACAAGGGTAAAAGGAGAAAATGGACAGATAAAGTTGTTGTGCAATTTCTCCTGAGTACACCAAATCCCCCATATGTGGGGGAAAACCACTGTTTGGGCAGACGGCAGAGCTCATAAGGGAAGGAGCGCCGTTTGACTTTTTCAAACCAAAATTGGCTAGAATTGAGATTGGACGCCATGTTGCGTTTGGAGAGCCCCTGATGCGCCTAAACAGTGGAAACCCCCCACAAGTGACACCATTTGGAAACTAGACCTCCTATGGAACTTATCTAGATCTGTTGTGAGCACTTTGAACCCCAAAGTGTTTCACAAAAGTTTATATAATGCCTGGGTGTGAAAAAAAAACAAAACAATTTTCCACAAAAATGATTTTTTAGTCCCAAATTTTCGATTCTTCCCAAGGAAATTGGACCCCAAAAGTTGTTGTCCAATTTGTCCTGAGAACGCTGATACCCCACATGTGGGGGGGGGACTGTTTGGGCACACGGCAAGGCTTGGAAAGGAAGTAATAACGTTTTGGAATTCAGACGTTGATGGGGGTCATGTTTCGTTTGCAGTGCCCCAGATGTGCCTAAACAGTGGAAACCCCCCACAAGTGACCCCATTTTGGACACTAGACCCCCTAAGGAACTTATCTATGATCTGTGGTGAGCACTTTGAAACCCCAAGTGCTTCACACAAGTTTATAACGTAGAGCCGTAAAATTAAAAATCATATTTTTTCCACAAAAATGATCTTTTCACCCCAATTTTTATTTTCTCAAGGGTAACAAGACCCCAAAAGTTGTTGTGCAATTTGTCCTGAGTACGCTGATACCCCATATGTGGTGGTAAACCACTGTTTGGGTGCATGGCAGAGCTCGGAAGGGAAGGAGCGCCATTTGACTTTTTCAACGCAGAATTGGCTGGACGCCATGTCATGTTTGGAGAGCTCCTGATGTGCCTAAACAGTGGAAACCCCACACAAATGACACCATTTTGGAAACTAGACCCCTCAAGTAACTTATCTAGATCTGTGGTGAGAACTTTGAACCCCCAGGTGTTTCACTAAAGTTTATAACGCCCGAGCATGAAAATAAAAAAATCATTTTTTCCACAAACATGATCTTTTAGTCCCCAACTTTTTATTTTCCCAAGGGTAACAGGAGAAATTGGACCCCAAAAGTTGTTGTCCATTTTGTCCTGAGTACGCTGATACCCCATATGTGGGCGTCATGTCGTGTTTGGAGAGCCCCTGATGTGCCTAAACAGTGGAAACCCCCACAAGTGACCCATTTTGGAAAATAGACACCACAAGGAACTTATCTAGATGTGTGGTGAGCACTTTGAACCCCGAAGTGCTTCACAGAAGTTTACAAGGTACAGCCGTAAAAATAAAAAATCTTTTTTTTTTATGAAAATGATTTTTTCGCCCCCAATATGTTATTTTCACAAGGGTAACAGGAGAAATTGGAACCCAAAAGTTGTTGTCCATTTTGTCCTGAGTACGCTGATACCCCATATGTGGGAGAAAACTACTGTATGGGCACACGTCGGGGCTCGGAAGGGAAGTAGTGACGTTTTGGATTGCAGACTTTGATTGAATAGTCTGCAGGCGTCATTTCGCATTTGGAGAGCACCTGATGTGCCTAAACAGTGAAAACCCCCCACAAGTGACCCCATTTTGGAAAATAGACCCCACAAGGAACTTATCTAGATGTGTGGTGAGCGCTATGAAGCCCCAAGTGCTTCACCGAACTTTATAACGTACAGCCGTAAAAACAAAAAAATCATTTTTTTTTTTACAAAAATTATATTTTCGCCCTCAATTTTTTATTTTCCCAAGGGTAACCGAAGAAATTGGACCCCAAGAGTTATTGTGCAATTTGTCCTGAGTACGCTGATATCCCATATGTGGGGGTAAACTACTGATTGGGCGCATGGCAGAACTCAGAAGTGAAGGAGCACCGTTTGACTTTCTCAACGCAGAATTGGCTGGAATTGAGATCAGACGCCATGTCACATTTGGAGAGTCCCTGATGTGCCTAAACAGTGGAAACCCCCCAATTCTAACTCCAACCCTAACCCCAACACACCCCAACCCTAGGCCCAACCCTAACCATAACCCTAACCACAAACCTAACCCTAACACACCTCTAACCCTAATCCCAACCCTAAATCTAATCCTAACTTTAGCCCCAACCCTAACTTTAGCCGCAACCCTAACCCCAAGGCCCGTGCACACGTTGTGGATTTACTTGCAGATTTTGCTAAAACTGCAGGTAAAACGACCTGCGTTTTACCTGCGGATTTAATGCGGTTTTGCCATGGTTTTTTTGCGGATTTGCCTGCGGTTTTACACCTATAATGGAATAGATGTAAAACCGCTGCGGAATCCGCACAAAGAATTGACATGCTGCGGTTTTAAAACTGCACCAAATCTGCGTGGAAAATTCCGCATCATGTGCACAGCTTTTTTGTTTCCCTTCACTAACATTGTACTGTACATGGCGTCCGGTTCTGCTGCGGATCTGCAGCGCCACATTTTGAGAGCTATAATTGTTGTATATTTTGGCCCAGAGAGTCATGTGAGGTCTTACTTTTTGCGGTACGAGTTGACGTTTTTATTGGTACCATTTTTGAGCATGTGACATTTTTTGATCGCTTTTAATTTCGATTTTTGGGAGGTTAGAATGAACAAAAATCAGCAATTCATGAATTTCATTTGGGGGGGCGTTTATATCGTTCCGCGTGTGGTAAAATTGATAAAGCAGTTTTATTCTTCGGGCTAGAACGATTATGGCGATACCTCATTTACAGTGCCTACAAGTAGTATTCAACCCCCTGCAGATTTAGCTGGTTTGATAAGATGCAAATAAGTTAGAGCCTTCAAACTGCAAACGAGAGTAGGATTTATTAACAGAAGCATAAATCTTACAAACCAAAAAGTTATGTTGCTCAGTTGAATTTTAATAAATTTTAAACATAAAAGTGTGGGTCAATTATTATACAACCCCTATGTTTAATATTTCGTGGAATAACCCTTGTTTGCAATTACAGCTAATAATCGTCTTTTATAAGACCTGATCAGGCCGGCACAGGTCTGTGGAGTTATCTTGGCCCACTCCTCCATGCAGATCTTCTCCAAGTTATCTAGGTTCTTTGGGTGTCTCATGTGGACTTTAATCATGAGCTCCTTCCACAAGTTTTCAATTGGGTTAAGGTCAGGAGACTGACTAGGCCACTCCAACACCTTGACTTTTTCCCTCTTGAACCAGGCCTTGGTTTTCTTGGCTGTGTGCTTTGGGTTTTTGTCTTGTTGGAAGATGAAATTACGACCCATCTTAAGATCCTTGATGGAGGAGCGGAGGTTCTTGGCCAAAATCTCCAGGTAGGCCGTGCTATCCATCCTCCCATGGATGCGGACCAGATGGCCAGGCCCCTTGGCTGAGAAACAGCCCCACAGCATGATGCTGCCACCACCATGCTTGACTGTAGGGATGGTATTCTTGGGGTCGTATGCAGTGCCATCCAGTCTCCAAACGTCACGTGTGTGGTTGGCACCAAAGATCTCGATCTTGGTCTCATCAGACCATAGAATCTTGAACCAGTCTGTCTCAGAGTCCTCCAAGTGATCATGAGCAAACTGTAGACGAGCCTTGACATGACGCTTTGAAAGTAAAGGTACCTTACGGGCTCGTCTGGAACGGAGACCATTGAGGTGGAGTACGTTACTTATGGTATTGACTGAAACCAATGTCCCCACTGCCATGAGATCTTCCCGGAGCTCCTTCCTTGTTGTCCTTGGGTTAGCCTTGACTCTTCGGACAAGCCTGGCCTCGGCACGGGAGGAAACTTTCAAAGGCTGTCCAGGCCGTGGAAGGCTAACAGTAGTTCCATAAGCCTTCCACTTACGGATGATGCTCCCAACAGTGGAGACAGGTAGGCCCAACTCCTTGGAAAGGGTTTTGTACCCCTTGCCAGCCTTGTGACCCTCCACGATCTTGTCTCTGATGGCCTTGGAATGCTCCTTTGTCTTTCCCATGTTGACCATGTATGAGTGCTGTTCACAAGTTTGGGGAGGGTCTTAAATAGTCAGAAAAGGCTGGCAAAAGAGATCATTAATCCACACATGTGAAGCTCATTATTCTTGGTGCCTGAACTACTTCTTAATACTTTAGGGGGACCAAACAGAATTCTTGTGGTTTGAGGGGTTGAATAATAAATGACACTCTGAATTAACTTTTAACGTTTTAAAAAAAAAAAAAAAAAATTATAAAAAATTTTCTTGCTGCAGTGCATTTCCCACTTCCAGGCTGATCTACAGTACAAATGTCACAATGCCAAGTTAATTCCGCATGTGTCAACCAGCTAAATCTGCAGGGGGTTGAATACTACTTGTAGGCACTGTATATCATTTTTTTATGTTTTGGCACTTTTATACAATAAAAACAATTTTGTATAAAAAATCATTATTTTTGCATCGCTTTATTCTGCGAGCTATAACTTTTTTATTTTTTCGCTGATGATGCTGTATGGCGGCTCGTTTTTGCAGGACAAGATGACGTTTTCAGCGGTACCATGTTTATTTATATCCGTCTTTTTGATCGCGTGTTATTCCACTTTTTGTTCGGCGGTATGATGATAAAGCATTGATTTTTTGCTTTGTTTTTTTTTAAGGGGTTCACTAAAGGGGATAACTAGTGGGACAGTTCTATAGGGCGGGTCGTTACGGACGCGGTGATACCAAATATGTGTACTTTTATTGTTTTGTTTTTTTTATTTACATGAAGAAATTAATTTATTGGGGAATATTTTTTTTTTTCCTTTTATTTTGGAATTTTTTTTACTTTGTCCCAGGGTGGGACATCACAGTATAGGGTCAGATCGCTGGTCTCACAGTGTGCACAGCACTCTGTGAGACCAGCGATCTCACAGGCAGTGCTGCAGGCGTCCTCAGCGTCTGCTCCTAGCAGGCGCTGAGGAAGCCGCATCCCTGCATGACCCAGCGGCCATCTTGGATCTGGGGCAATGCAGGGATCACATCGCACTGTTCTGAGGGCCTCAGGGGAGCACGCAGGGAACCCCCTCCCTGCGCGATGCTCCCCTGTGCCCCGGTACACCGCGATCATGTTTGATCGCGGTGTGCCAGGGGTTAATGTGCCGGGAGCGGTCCGTCACCGCTCCTGACACATAGTTCCGGGTGTCAGCTGTGATAATCAGCTGACACCCGGCTGCGATCAGCTGCGCTCCCCCCGGGAGCGCAGCTGATCGCATGGGACGTACTATTCCGTCCATGGGAATGAGGTCCAGGGTCACATGGACGGAATAGTACGTCGGATGGAATAAAGGGGATAAAGTCAGATCGCTGGTCTGACAGTGTGCACAGCACTCTGTCAGATCAGCAATCTGACAAGCACTGCTGCAGGCGTTCTCAGCGCCTGCTCTCAGCAGGCACTGAGGAAGCCGCCTCCCGGAAGGACCCCGCAGCCATCTTGGATCCGGGGTCCTGCGCTGTTCTGAGGGTCTCACGGAAGCACGCAGGGAGCCCCCCTGCGTGATGCTTCCCTATGCCCGCGGTACACCGCGATCATGATTGATCGCGGTGTGTCAGGGGTTAATGTGCCGGGAGCGGTCCGTGACCGCTCCTGGCACATAGTGTCGGGTGTCAGCTGTGATAATCAGCTGATACCCGGCCGCAGTCGGCCGTGCTCCCCCCGGGAGCGCGTTTGATCGCTGAGATGTACTATCCTGTCCATGGTCATACGGGCCCAGGTCACATGGACGGGATAGTACATCCGATGGCAAAAGGGGTTAAGTTGTCAGACGTTTAGCAAACTCCAGACACAAAAGATTTTTATGATCGGTAATTACTATGACCAGATGAACTTCCCCCTCCAAAAAATGACAATTACTCCTCAAAGGCCAACTTTATTGCCAAGAGTTCCCTATTGCCAACATCATAGTTCCTCTCAGCGGATGACAATTTCTTGGAGGAATATGCACACTGACACCATTTACTTGGAGAAGAACCCTGCAACATTAAAGCCCCCACACCCACCTCTGATGCATCAACCTCTACAATGAATGGCAGAGTTACATGAGGCTGTATAAAAATCGGTGCAGAAGCAAAACATCTCTTCAATGTAGAAAATGCCTCATAGGCCGGACTGAACCATTTGGAAAAGTCCATCCCTTTCCCGATCATATCCATAAGTGGTTTGGTCACTACCGAAAAGTTCTTGATGAATTTACAGTAATAATTAGCAAAACCCAGAAACCTTGGTAAAGCTTTTACGTTTTCAGGACGATCCATGCGAATAATAATAATCTTTATTTACATAGCGCCAACATATTCCGCAGCGCTTTACAGTTTAACAGTTTCAAACAAAATAGTCATAAGTAACAACGTTAACAATACAATAATTAAAGCAAAATAAGACGACCCTGCTCGTGAGAGCTTACAATCTAAAATGAGGTGGGGGAGATACAAAATACAGGTGTGTATTTACAATGATGGTCAAGCCATCTTGAGGGAATGGGGGATAGATAGAGATAGTGAATGGGCTACACGCACTTACACATAAAATGACTTTGATTAGGGAATGTGATAGGCTGCTCTGAACAAATGTGTTTTGAAAACCAGTTGACGATAATAGATACCCAGAAAAGGGATCTCCTGAACCGAAAACCTACATTTCTCTGATTTGACATACAATTTATTTTCCCTCAGTATTGGTAGGACCTGCCTGCCATTTACTTGATGTGACTCTAATTCCGGCAAATAAATCAGAATATCATCAAGATAGACTACCACACATATACCTTGCAGATGATGGAAAATGTAATTTAAAAAGTGCTGGAAAACAGCAGGAGCATTGGTTAACCCAAATGGCATAAGGTTTTCATAGTGTCCTTCCGGTGTATTAAAAGCAGTCTTCTACTCATACCCCTCCTTAGGCTGCTTTCACACATCAGTCTTTTGACGTCAGGCGCGATCCGGCGTGTTTTTAAAAAAACGCATCCGGTACAGGATGCGTTTTTTTACCATTGACTTACATTAGCGCCGGATCGCGCCTGATGTCACTGCGTTGCATCCGTTTTTGGCCGGATCCGTCAGAAATGTACATTCCGGCGGCCGGACAAGACGCTGGCTGCAACGTTTTTTTTTTTTTCTCTGGAGCCGCCTCTCTCTCTCTCCTCAGTCCGGACATTGGAACCTGCATTTTCAACATGGAAATTTTATCTTTCCGGGTTGAAAAGGTCAGGACGGATCCGGCAAGAAAACTGATCAGTTGCATCAGTTTTTTTAAAATCAGCGCCGGATCCGTCCTATCACGCATAAGACGGATTATGCCTGACACAAAAAGACTGATGTGTGAAAGTAGCCTTAATGTGGATGAGATTATGTGCCCCCCTGAGGTCCAGTTTGGAAAATCACTTAGCTCCAACAATCCGAATAAAGAGATCCAGAATGAGGGAGAGGATATGAATCCCAAACCGAGATTTGATTTAGTTCTCGGAAATCTAAAGCAGGGACTTAGCCCCATCTTTTTTCTTAACAAAAAAAAACCCTGCTGTGATGGGAGATGGTGAGGGTCTGATATGACCCTTAACCAGACTTTCAGTGATAGAGTTCTTCATGGCTGCCTCTTTGGACCTGAAATGTTATATAACCTGCTCTTAGGCAACATGGCCCCAGAAATTAAATTAATGGAGCAATCATATAGTTGATGAGGTGGAATTTATTGGCACCCCTATTTCAAGAGCATCCTCAAAAATCAGACAGGTATTCCGGTAGAGACCGAGCGGTAATACTTGGCTATATGGGTGCAAATGCAGTTCTTATTATAGTAATCACTACATCTTACTATCTCCCGAGTCTGTGAGTCCACTACGGGATTGTGTTACATCAGCCAAGGTAGTCCAAGAATCACTGGAGAGGGCAAGACCTCTAACCCATTACAAATCGATTGATTCAGAGTGCATGGCCCCTACCTGGCTTAATGGTTCAGAATCGATTATCAATTACAGGTATAGGCCTACATAGACAATTTATGATAATAAAGACCCTGGTCCTGGATGAATCGGACATCAACCAGATTAAACTCTGCCCCACTGGGCAAAAAGGCTAACCACCTTCTTTTGCCTAAATGGATTTCAACCGGTAAAAAGAATTGTGACCTGCCCACAGAGGAAATAAGTACATCCAGGTTGGTACCATCCCGATAACCAGCAATTTTTAGTTTTCAGTTTGTTTGCGACTTCGTAAGGATGGACAGGTGCCCACAAAATGCCACTTCTTGGGGAAAAAAAAAACACTCCCTATTTACGCTGGATTGCATGAAGACCGGTGCTATGTGCTGTCCCACCCAACTGCATAGGTGCCTCAATAGACTTGGCCCTAGATACCATTGATACCTGACCCCCGAAAGATTGAGGTGTGTCTTTTTGTCTCCCTAGTAGATGGCGGTCTTCACGGATTGCTAGTGACATGGCAGCCTTCTTTATGAGGCCCCTGTCTACCTGAACAAAGGCATCTTTTACCTTCTCTGAGAGCCCCTGACAAAACTGGCTACGGAGTGCGGGATCAATCCACCTAGTAGCCGTAGACCACCCATGGAACTCGGAACAATACTCCTCCACTTGACGATCTCCCTGCTGAAGCCAAAGTAATTTAGATTCAGCCAGAGAGACATGATCAGGGTCATCATAAATTAGATCCAGGGCATTAAACAATTCCTCAACCATCTGAAACGACTGGGAATCAGTCGGGAAAGAAAATCCCCAGATTTGGTGGTCACCCTGGAAAATATACTGTAGATTACAATCCCCGCCCGCTATTCCTTGTTACCTGAGAACTAGGAATGTAATCTAAAATATAGTTTGCAGGATTCCCTAAAAACCACAAACTTATACATAGCTTTGTCGGAAAGCTTCACTAGGACTATCTTGGTTTCCGACGGGGTTGTCTGGAGGCAATGGACCTGGAATCAATTAAATTTGCAAGGCAATGCTGCACAAGTCTGCCACCTCTAGGCTAAGTTTAACTGACCAGCCAGAGCCGCCACAGGATCCATAGTTGATCCAAAAAGTTATAGGCTGGTGATAATGTCACGATTCTGTAGCGAGATTTCCAGGAGCAATAGGCTCCTTCCCTGTCCAACAAGCTAGTAGGACCCTAGCTATCCCTGTTCCCCAGATTACCCCAGAAGATGCTGGGGTCTCATACTTTGTTATGCTCCAAAATGCACGCTGATTTCCTCCCCCATCCAGGGAGGTATAGAAGTGTATAGGATAACACTAACCTAACAGACAGGCGAAACAGACAGGGACACAAGAAAACTACAATCATACTCACAAAACGACTGAGTGGGAATCAAGGGAATAGTAGTAGGGATAACCAAAATGGGAAAAAGGAATAGGATAAAATACACAAATCCAAGCATATACTGGTGCATCTCACAAAATTAGCATATAATCAAAAAGTTAATTTCAGTTCTTTAATGCAAAAAGTGAAGCTCATTATATAGAGTCATTACAAACAGTGATCTATTTCAAGTGTTTATTTCTGTTAACGTTGATGACTATGGCTTACAGCCAATTAAAACACAAAAGTCATTATCTCAGTAAATTAGAATACTTTATAACACCACCTTGAAAAAATGATTTTAAAATCGGAAATGTTAGCCTACTGAAATGTATGTTCAGCAAATGCACTCAATACTTGGTCTGGGCTTTTTTGGCATCAATTACTGCATCAATCTGGCGTGGCATGGAGGCGATCAGCCTGTGGCACTGCTGAGGTGTTATGGAAGCCCAGGTTGCTTTGATAGCAGCCTTCAGCTCATCTGCATTGTGGAGTCTGGTGTCTCTCATCTTCCTCTTGACAATAATCCATAGATTCTCTATGGGGTTAAGGTCAGGCGAGTGTGCTGCCAATCAATCACAGTGATACTGTTGTTTTTAACCCCTTTATTCCATCAGACGTACTATTCCGTCCATGTGACCCTGGACCTAATTCCCATGGACGGAATAGTACGTCATGGGCGATCAGCTGCGCTCCCGGGGGGAGCACAGCTGATCGCAGCCGAGTGTCAGCTGTTTATCACAGCTGACACTCAGCACTATGTGTCAGGAGCGGTCACGGACCGCTCCCGGCACATTAACCCCTGGCACACCGCGATCAAACATGATCGCGGTGTACCGGGGGCACAGGGGAGGATCGCGCAGGGAGACCCTCAGAGCAGCGTGATGTGTCGCGCTGTTCTGAGGGTCCGTCCTCCCTCCAGGTCCCCGGATCCAAGATGGCGCCGGGGTCCTGCAGGGAGGCGGCTTCCTCAGTGCCTGCTGAGAGCAGGCGCTGAGGAAGCCTGCAGCGATGCCAGAGCGATCGCTGGTGTGACAGAGTGCTGTGCACACTGTCACACCAGCGATTTGCTAAAATACTGTGATGTCCCACCCTGGGACAAAGTAAAAAAGTAAAAAAAATAAAAATAAAAAGTGGTAAAAAAAATCATAAAAAAAAATATATATATTCCCCAATAAATTCATTTCTTCCTGTAAATAAAAAAAAACAAAACAATAAAAGTACACATATTTGGTATCGCCGCGTCCGTAACAACCCCCCTATAAAATTGTCCCACTAGTTAACCCCTTTAGTGAAACCCTTAAAAAAAAAAAAAAAACTAAGCAAAAAATCAATGCTTTATCATCATACTGCCGAACAAAAAGTGGAATAACACGCGATCAAAAAGACCGATATAAATAAACATGGTACCGCTGAAAACATCATCTTGTCCCGCAAAAAACGAGCCATCATACAGCATCATCAGCGAAAAAATAAAAAAGTTATAGCTCGCAGAATAAAGCGATGCAAAAATAATAATTTTTTATATAAAATTGTTTTTATTCTATAAAAGCGCCAAAACATAAAAAAATGATATAAATGAGGTATAACCGTAATCGTACTAACCCAAAGAATAAAACTGCATTATCAATTTTACCACACGTGGAACGGTATAAACGCCTCCCCCAAAAGAAATTCATGAATTGCTGATTTTTGTTCATTCTAACCTCCCAAAAATCGAAATAAAAAGCGATCAAAAAATGTCACATGGTCATAAATGGTACCAATAAAAACGTCACCTCGTCCCACAAAAAATAAGACCTCACATGACTCTGTGGGCCAAAATATGCAAAAATTATAGCTCTCAAAATGTGATGATGCAAAAAACTACTTTTTGCAATAAAAAGCGTCTTTTAGCGTGACAGCTGCCAATCACAAAAACCCGCTATAAATAGTAAATCAAACCCCCCCTTTATTAACCCCTTAGTTAGGGAAAAATAATAAAATTAAAAAAATGTATTTATTTCCATTTTCCCATTAGGGTTAGGGTTGCGGCTAAAGTTAGGGTTAGGGTTGGCGCTAACGTTAGGATTAGGGTTAGGGTTGGGATTAGGGTTAGGGGTGTGTTAGGGTTAGGTTTGTGGTTAGGGTTGGGACTAGGGTTAGGGGTGTGTTGGGGTTAGGGTTGGAGTTAGAATTGGGGGGTTCTGCTGTTTAGGCACATTAGGGGCTCTCCAAATGTGACATGGCGTCTGATCTCAATTCCAGCCAATTCTGCGTTGAAAAAGTCAAACGGTGCTCCTTCACTTCTGAGCTCTGCCATGCGCCCAAACAGTAGTTTACCCCTGCATATGGGGTATCAGCGTACTCTGGACCACAAGAGTTATTGTGCAATTTGTCCTATTTCTTCTGTTACCCTTGGGAAAATAAAAAACTGGGGGCGACAAAATCATTTTTGTAAAAAAAAAATGATTTTTTTGTTTTTACGGCTGTATGTTATAAATTTTCTGTGAAGCACTTGGGGCTTCATAGCGCTCACCACACTTCTAGATAAGTTCCTTGTGGGGTCTATTTTCCAAAATGGGGTCACTTGTGGGGGGTTTCCACTGTTTAGGCGCATCAGGGGCTCTCCAAATGCGATATGACGCCCCCAGACCATTCCATCAAAGTCTGCAATCCAAAACGTCACTACTTCCCTTCCGAGCCCAGACGTGCACCCATACAGTAGTTTTCTCCCACATATCGGGCATCAGCGTACTCAGGACAAATTGGACAACAAATTTTGGGGTCCAATTTCTCCTGTTACCCTTGTGAAAATAAAATATTGGGGGCGAAAAAAATCATTTTTGTAAAAAAAAAAAGATTTTTTATTTTTACAGCTGTACGTTATAAACTTCTGTGAAGCACTTCGGGGTTCAAAGTGCTCAACACACTTCTAGATAAGTTCCTTGTGGGGTCTATTTTCCAAAATGGGGTCACTTGTGGGGGGTTTCCACTGTTTAGGCGCATCAGGGGCTCTCCAAATGCGACATGACGACCCCAGACCATTCCATCAAAGTCTGCAATCCAAAACGTCACTACTTCCCTTCCGAGCCCAGACGTGCACTCATACAGTAGTTTTCTCCCACATATTGGGCATCAGCATACTCAGGACAAATTGGACACCAAATTTATGGTCCAATTTCTCCTGTTACCCTTGTGAAAATAAAATATTGGGGGCGAAAAAATCATTTTTGTAAAAAAAAAAAAAGGATTTTTTATTTTTACGGCTGTACGTTATAAACTTCTGTGAAGCACTTCGGGGTTCAAAGTGCTCACCACACATCTAGATAAGTTCCTTGTGGGGTCTATTTTCCAAAATGGGGTCACTTGTGGGGTTTCCACTGTTTAGGCGCATCAGGGGCTCTCCAAATGCGACATGACGCCCCAAGACCATTCCATCAAAGTCTGCAATCCAAAATATCACTACTTCCCTTCCGAGCCCCGACGTGCGCCCATACAGTAGTTTACTCACATATTGGGTATCAGCGTACTCAGGACAAATTGGACAACAACTTTTGGGGTCCAATTTCTCCTGTTACCCTTGTGAAAATAAAATATTGGGGGCGAAAAAATAATTTTTGTAAAAAAAAAAAAAAGATTTTTTATTTTACGGCTGTACGTTATAAACTTCCGTGAAGCACTTTGGGGTTCAAAGTGCTCACCACACATCTAGATAAGTTCCTTGATGGGTCTAGTTTCCAAAATGGTGTCAGTTGTGGGGGGTTTCCACTGTTTAGGCAGATCAGGAGCTCTCCAAACACGACATGGCATCCAGCCAATTCTGCGTTGAAAAAGTCAAACGGCGCTCCTTCCCTTCCAAACTCTGCCATGCACCCAAACAGTGGTTTACCCCCACATATGGGGTATCAGCGTACTCAGGACAAATTGCACAATAACTTTTGGAGTCTTGTTACCCTTGGGAAAATAAAAATTGGGGTGAAAAGATCAATTTTGTGGAAAAAATAAGATTTTTTAATTTTACGGCTCTACGTTATAAACTTGTGTGAAGCACTTGGGGGTTCAAATTGCTCACCAAGATCTAGATAAGTTCCTTAGGGGGTCTAGTTTCCCAAATGGGGTCACTTGTGGGGGTTTCCACTGTTTAGGCACATCAGGACTCTTCAAATGCAACATGGCGTTCAATCTCAATTCCAGCCAAATTTGGTTGGAAAAAGTCAAATGGTGCTCCTTCCATTCCGAGCTCTGCCATGCGCCCAAACAGTGGTTCCCCCCCACATATGGGGTATCAGCGTACTCAGGACAAATTGGACAACAACTTTTGAGGTCCAATTTCTCCTGTTACCTATGGGAAAATAAAAAATTAGTGACTAAGAGATAATTTTTGTGGGAAAAAAATAGGATTTTTTATTTTCATGCCCGGGCATTATAAACTTGTGCGAAGCACTTGGGGGTTTAAAGTGCTCACCAAAGATCTAGATAAGTTCCTTAGGGGGTCTAGCTTCCAAAATGGGGTCACTTGTGGGGGTTTCCACTGTTTAGGCTCATCTGGGGCACTACAAACGGAACATGACCCCCATCAATGTTTGCATTCCAAAACGTTACTGCTTCCTTTCCAAGCCCTGCTGTGCACCCAAACAGTTTCCCCCCCCACATATGGGTATCAGCGTACTCAGGACAAATTGGACAACAACTTTTGTGGTCCAATTTCATTGGGAAAAACCTAAAATTTGGGACTAAAAATCATTTTTGTGGAAAATAGTTTTTTGTTTTTTTCACACCCAGGCATTATAAACTTTTGTGAAACACTTTCCTTAGGGGGTCTAGTTTCCAAAATGGTGTCACTTGTGGGGGGTTTCCACTGTTTAGGCGCATCAGGGGCTCTCCAAACACGACATGGCGACCAATCTCAACTCCAGCGGATTTTAGTTTGAAAAAGTAAAACGGCGCTCCTTCCCTTACGAGCTCTGCCGTGTGCCCAAACAGTGGTTTTCCCCCACATATAGGGTATTGGCGTACTCAGGAGAAATTGCACAACAACTTTATCTGTCCATTTTCTCCTTTTACCCTTGTGAAAATAAAAAAAAGTTTGTAAAAGATCATTTTTGTGGCTAAAAAGTTAAATATTAATTTTTTCCTTCCACGTTGCTTCAGCTCCTGTGAAGCACCTGAAGGGTTATTAAACTTCTTGAATGTGGTTTTAAGTACCTTGAGGGGTGCAGTTTTTAGAATGGTGTCACTTTTGGGTATTTTCTGCTATATAGACCCGTCAAAGTGACTTCAAATGTGAGGTGGTCCCTAAAAAAATGGCTTTGTAAATTTTGTTGTAAAAATGAGAAATCACTGGTCAACTTTTAACCCTTATAATTTCCTAACAAAAAAAAATGTTGATTCCAAAATTGTGCTGATGTAAAGTAGACATGTGGGAAATGTTATTTCTTAACTATTTTGTGTGACATATTTCTCTGTTTTAAGGGAAAAAAAATTCAAAGTTTTAAAATTGCAAAATTTTCAAAATTTTCGCCATATTTGCGTTTTTTTTCAAAAATAAACGCAAGGTATATCGAAGAAATTTTACTTCTAACGTGAAGTACAATATGTCACGAGAAAACATTCTCAGAATCGCGAAGATCCGTTGAAGCGTTCCAGAGTTATAGCCTCATAAAGAGACAGTGGTCAGAATTGTAAAAATTGGCCCGGTCATTAACGTGCAAGCCACCCTTGGGGGTGAAGGGGTTAAAGCCGGTATCGATACTTTTGACAGTGTGGGCAGGTGCCAAGTGTTATGATCTGCTACAAGCACTAAGGAAAGGTGGGAATTCTGTCCCTACAATAGGACTGAGCTGGATCCCTACGATGTAACGGGGAACCTGATCCTGCGACCAGACCCGCTAAAGTCCTCAGCTAGTCTGAACGAAGACCTATAGTTGCGAGGGTGGAATCCCTACAAGATCTAGGGGCTGGGTGAAAAGGTGGACACCTCCTAACAGAAAGTGTAGCAGGGAAAATAAAACAGAAAACAAATACTAAGAGATCCTCAGATCAAGCAAAACTGACAGAGTAAGGCACCTAAGCACCCGGCTAGCTTAAGAGTAGATAATACAGTGAAGTCCAGCAAAGCCAGAAGGGCGGAGCCAGACTAAATAGGGTAAAAAGGTCATGTGACCAGCAAACTGAAACAAAACCTAACAAGAGGGTTCTAACAGTACCCTCCCTTCTAAGAGGATCCTCCGGATCACCTAAGACTTAGGCTTATCCAGAAATCTCTTGTGAAACGCTCTGACAAGTCTAGACGCAGAAACATCATCCGCCCTCACCCATGAGTTATCCTCGGGTCCATAACCCTTCCAAGCGACGAGGTACTGCAAACCCCCTCTATACCGTCTAGAATTTAGGATGCGGGAAATCTCATATTGCCCGTCCTCCACCACCAGGGGAACAGTGGCCGAGACGTCTCCATCTGAGACCTCAGCTTTTCTCAAGAGAGAAACATGAAACACCGGATTAATCTTCCAGGAGGTAGGAAGCTCCAACTTAACAGCAGATTGGTTAATAACCTGAAGCACCTTAAAGGGCCCTACAAACTTGGGACCCAATTTCTTAGACGGAATCCTCAAGCGCAGATTCTTAGAGGACAACCAGACCATGTCACCAATAGCAAACAAAACCTCTTGTCGTTTTCTATCAAAATACACTTTGGATCTTTTGTTAGCCTCCTGAAGATTACCACGCACATCAGTCCAAACTCTCTCCAAAACACCAGAAAAATTCTCCTCTTCAGGTACAGCCGATCCCAACTTGGAAAATGACCCAAATGACGGATGTCTCCCAGTACAACAAAAAAAAGACGAACAACCAGCAGAAGCGGATGTATGGTTGTTAAGAGCAAACTCAGCAAGTGGCAGAAACTCAGACCACCCCTCTTGATTATCAGTCACAAAACAACGCAAGAACTGCTCAACATCCTGGTTTTTCCTTTCTGTCTGGCCATTAGACTCAGGATGATATCCGGATGAAAACGACAAATGAACTCCCAACCTGTCACAAAAAGCGCGCCAAAAACGAGCCACAAACTGAGGTCCCCTATCAGAAACAATGTCAGTAGGAACACCATGCAGTCTGACTATTTCCTTGACAAAGGCCTTAGCGAGAGTCTTAGCGCAGGGCAGTTTGATGAAAGGAACCAAGTGACACATCTTGCTAAAACGGTCCACGACCACCCAGATGACAGTGAAACCCTTAGAGGGGGGAAGGTCAGTAATAAAGTCCATAGCCAAATGTGTCCAAGGTGCACTAGGGACCTCCAGAGGGCAAAGCAACCCAGCAGCAGGAGTATGAGAAGACTTAGATCTAGCACACACAGTGCATTGACGCACCCACTTAATGACTTCCTTCTGCCATCCTGGCCACCAAAAACTGTGACCCACAAGTCTCTTGGTCTCAGAGATTCCAGGATGACCTGCCAACCGAGAGTCATGACATTCAACAAACAAATCTCTCCTCAGGGTACCAGGCACAAACAACCTCCCATGCGGTGTGTTAGATGGGGCATTCTCCTGTGCTTTAAGAATCTCATCTTCCAACACGGAGTCCAAAACAGCAATAACAACCCCCTCTTGCAAGATGTTTTCCTCCTCCTCCTCAGTACCCACCATAGGAGAAAAGCTGCGAGACAAAGCATCAGCTTTAACATTTTTAGTACCTGGGATGTAAGTAACGGTAAAATTAAACCGTGAGAAAAACAGTGCCCACCTAGCCTGACGGGCATTCAAGCGTTTGGCAGCATCAAGGTAGATTAGATTTTTATGATCGGTGAAGACTTGAATGGGAAATTCCGCTCCCTCCAAAAAATGACGCCAGTGTTCAAATGCGAGTTTAATTGCCAACAATTCCCGATTACCGATATCATAATTTAGTTCAGACTCAGAAAATTTTTTTGAAAAAAAAGCACAGGGATGTACTCCATCCGTCTTTGCCTGAGACAACACCGCGCCGACTCCCACAGAAGAAGCATCAACCTCAACCAAAAATGGTTTAGTCACATCAGGCTGCGTAAGGATGGGAGCAGAGCTGAACCTCTCCTTTAGCAACACAAAAGCCTCAATGGCCTCAGTAGTCCACTGAACCGCATCAGCACCTTTCCTGGTGAGATCGGTCAGAGGTTTGGCAATCACAGAAAATTTTTTTATGAATTTTCTATAATAATTGGCGAACCCCAAAAACCTCTGTATTGATTTCACACCAATAGGTCTAGCCCAATCCTGCACAGCTTGCACTTTCACCAGGTCCATCAAAAAACCTTCACTGGAGACAATGTAGCCCAAAAAACTAAGTCTCTGTACAGCGAACTCACATTTTTCTAGTTTGGCAAAAAGTGAATTATCACTCAGTAACTGTAATACTTCACGCACACTCCTCCAATGAGACTCCAAATCTGGTGAATAAATCAAAATGTCATCTAAATACACAACCACACTTCTGCCGATCAAAGGTCTAAGGATGTCATTAATAAGATTCTGAAAAAATGCCGGAGCACTGGAAAGTCCAAAGGGCATGACCAGATTCTCAAAATGACCCAGTGGAGTGTTAAACGCAGTCTTCCATTCATCCCCCTCCTTCATGCGCAACTAATTGTATGCCCCTCGAAGATCAATTTTCGAGAACCACTTGGCCCCCACTAACTGATTAAACAAATCAGGAATCAATGGCAGTGGGTAAGGATTGCGTACAGTAATCTTATTAATCTCACGAAAGTCTAGACAAGGCCGTAAACCGCCGTCCTTTTTTTTTACAAAAAAAAATCCAACCGCCACAGATTTGGAAGGCCTAATGTGACCGGCGGCCAAGCTTGTCTGTATGTATTCCTCCAAAGCCTTCTCTCGGAATAGTCAAATTAAATAAACGACTTTTAGGAAGAGTCGCTCCAGGACAAATTCAATTGCACAATCATAATCTCTATGAGAGGCAATACCTGCGATTCCTTATCAGAAAAAATTTCCAAAAATCCTGAATAGGTACAGGTAACTCCCCTTAACTACAGCAGCAATACGCCCGTTACAACACTTGTCATAACAATTGGGACTCCAGGACTTAATTTCATTGGTAGACCAATCCAGTACCGATTGTGCAATTTTAACCAGGGTAACCCCAAAATCACCGTGAGGGCAAATTATTCAAACTACCAAATCCAAATTCTCTTGATGAACACCATTAATAGTAAGAGGAAATTCACAGATATGGTGAGTAACATTTTCAAGTAAGAACCATCCACAGACACCACATTAATAGGGAAGACAGAAGTTTGGGTTTAATTTTAGTTTTTCCAAAAATTTCCCATCAATCACATTGAGAGTTGTACCACAATCCACAAATACCCGAAACTCCATTAATTCCTCCTCAACAGCATGGTAGCAGAAAGAAAGACACCTTTATTGTTTAAACAAGCTATGCGGGCAAAACTGACCTCATTTTTTTTTCTCTTTATTCATTCGAAGCGCACAGTTCTTAATAAAATGCTCAGATTTGCCACAATAGAAACACAAGCCCTTAGCAAATCTGCGTTCTTTTCCCGAGAGTGAGGTGTCATTGCTCCAATTTCCATCGGCTCTCCAATGTCAGTACATTCCTTCTCCAAACTTGGAGCTGACAAGGCAATTTACTCTCATTAACCCTTGCACGCAGTCTCCTATCCACCCGTATGGCTAATTGCATAGCCTCTTGCAAGTTACCAGGTATGGGATAAGCAATCAGCAAATCTTTAACCCTTTCACTTAACCCTGCAAGAAATAAACTTTTCAAAGCTGAATCGTTCCAGCCCACCTGAGTGGACCACCTTCGGAAGTGAGTACAATATTTTTCCACATTACCTGATCCCTGTCTCAAACGTCTCAATTCTGTTTCAGCTGATGAAACACGATCAGGATCGTCATATAATAAGCCCAAAGCAGAAAAAAAACTATCCACAGATCTAAAGCATGGATCACTAGGCTGCAGAGAAAAGGCCCAGTCCTGAGGTTCTTTGCGCAAAAGTGACATTATGAACCCTATGCGCTGTGATTCATCACCAGAGGATCTGGGTCTCAAACGGAAATACAACAAGCAAGCATTTTTAAAAGAAAAAAAATCTTGTTGTTCACCAAAAAATAAATCAGGAAAACGTACCTTAGGCTCCACGAAATGTGCTCCAGAACAACTACTCACGTGTTGCTTTATCTCAGCCACCTCCAGAGAAAGTCCCTGCAGGCGTTGAACCAAATCCTGAACCGAGACCATGATGGAAACAGAAAATCTTTCCTTAGAGATTTTTTTTTTTTTCTTGGCTGGACTTACTGTTATGATCTGCTACAAGCACTAAGGAAAGGTGGGAATTCTGTCCCTACAATAGGACTGAGCTGGATCCCTACGATGTAACGGGGAACCTGATCCTGCGACCAGACCCGCTAAAGTCCTCAGCTAGTCTGAACGAAGACCTATAGTTGCGAGGGAGGAATCCCTACAAGATCTAGGGCTGGGTGAAAAGGTGGACACCTCCTAACAGAAAGTGTAGCAGGAAAATAAAACAGAAAACAAATACTAAGAGATCCTCAGATCAAGCAAAACTGACAGAGTAAGGCACCTAAGCACCCGGCTAGCTTAAGAGTAGATAATACAATGAAGTCCAGCAAAGCCAGAAGGGCGGAGCCAGATTAAATAGGGTAAAAAGGTCATGTGACCAGCAAACTGAAACAAAACCTAACAAGAGGGTTCTAACACCAAGTCCTGCTGGAGAATGAAATTTCCAACTCCAAAAACTTGTCAGCAGAGGGAAGCATGAAGCGCTCTAAAATTTCCTGGTAGATGGCTGTGCTGACTTTGTTCTTGATAAAATACAGTGGACCTATACCAGCAGGTGAAACCGCTCCCCAAACCATCACTGATTGTGGAAACTTCACACTATACACTATTCAGGTTTCAAAAGAAGGGTGGACACTCAAAAGAGGGGAACTAGAGACACATCTGGGGAGCGTCTAAGAGCCCAGGAAGACTTTGAGTTGTTGCTAAAGGCCCCATCGAATAACGTAATTTGTTGGACATGCCACACCCGGGACACATAGCCGCCGGTTGCCCTATGACTACTGAGACAATTGACTGCAGCATAGAATGGCACTGCTCGTATTTTGCATATCCTGCCTGTAGTGCTTTCCCTCAAGCCGTCGAGGGACCGCAGACATGCACTGTATCAGTGAGCAGAGTGCAAATGACTGGTCTGTTGGACTTGGAGAGTTTGGTAAGCCTAGTGAGGGCCACAATTCCTCATTGGCTGATTCCTGGGAAGATGGTGGGCATCTGCTGAATCCATGGCAACACTACAGACTACCCTCTGACCCAAGTGGTCATAAACACAAACTGTGGCACAGAGTCCCATGAGGTGGGCGTAGTCAAGGACCTATTGCACCATCATAATAGGGCGGGACTTTGCATTATTTTGGGACTTGTGAAGGGAAGGACATTTAGAAGCGACTGGATAGCAGCCAGGTCTGTTGTGAATGTGTTAGAAATGAGTTCTGAGCAGAAGCTCCCTCTGGTGGTTGCAGACAGTGCTGATGAACCATTTAGTGAAGATTGGCAATCAGGAGTTACAGACTGGTCCTATATAAGGGAGGTTCCCTCCCATCAGGGTTGCCGGTGATCAATTGTTCTTGTCTCAACTGTGGTTCCTGGTTCACTTGGAAGCTTGCTAAATCTTGCCTCTTCTCCTGCTCTCAGATAAGACATTTTCTGTTTTTATTTTTGTGCTTGCTTTTTGCATTGTTTCCTGCACTTTTGTGGAGATCAGCCAGGTCCCCTCCGGGGGCTTGTGCTCCTCTCAGTTTATCTGAGCCACTGTTATTTGTTCATTTGCCTTTTCCAATTTTTTCAGTGGCTGCGGCTTAGTTTTGTTACACCAGAGAACTAATTTAGGTGGTAGAGGTCGTGTGATCTCAGGTGTTTTTGCAATTAGTAGAGTTGGTACTTTTTAGGGTTTTTTGGGATTGCAGTAAGTGTCCTTCCTATCCTTTTCTGTCTAGGAAGATTGGGCCCCAATGTTTGCTCATACTATTTTCTGTCTGTGTCTGTATTTCCTCTTGTCTAACCGCCATTACATGTTTGGGGGCTTCCTATGTTCTTTGGGGATCTGCTCCGGGGCAGATAGCTTTTCCTCTTTCTATCTTTAGGTGTAGTTAACCTCTCAGGCTGTGACGAGGCGTCTAGGACCAACGTAGGTACGCTCCACGGCTGCCTTTAGTTGTGGTGGTTAGTCAGGGTACTGCAATCCAGTAGATTCCAACCTCTCTGGTGTATTGCCGTTTTTGCCTGCTCTCCTCAGCTACCAAATCATAACAGTATCACCGGCCATACTGAAAATTATATGGTACTCAACAGAAGGGAAAAATAGTAAAAGGAAAAAGAAAAAAGGAAGTTGTCAGAATTTTTTTTTCTCTGTTTGTTGCATTTCCCTCTTTTTTCTCTGGGTGCTGAGGAGGATTTTTTTTTCTCTCAATGGAGTTTGCACAGTTGTCTGGCCGTGTGGATCAGCTTGCCACTGAAGTTCGGAGTATTGCTACCTATCTTGCTAGGTTGCCGGTTGTGGAACCTAGGATCCCCATGCCAGATTTATTTTTGGGGGATCGAGCTAAATTTCTGAATTTCAAAAATAACTGTAAGTTGTTTTTTGCCTTAAAACCTAAGTCCTCAGGGAACGCAGCACAGCAGGTTCAAATCGTCAACTCTCTCCGCGGCGATCCTCAGGATTGGGCTTTTTCCCTGACACCTGGGGACCCTGTTTTGAGTAATGTTGATGCATTTTTTCTGGCTCTGGGGTTATTGTACGATGAACCTAATGTCACTGATCAAGCTGAAAAAACCTTGTTGGCATTAAATCAGGGGCTTGAGGACGCTGAGTTGTACTGTCAGAAATTCCGAAAGTGGGCAGCCCTGACCAAATGGAATGATGATGCTTTGGCAGCCCTTTTTCGGAAGGGTCTGTCAGAGAATGTAAAAGATGTTATGGTGGGTTTCCCTGCTCCCTCTGGTCTCAATGATTCTATGTCATTAGCGATTCAAATTGACAGACGTTTGCGTGAGCGTAGAGGTATGCATGGAATAGTGTTGCCTTGTGAACCAGCTTCTGAGTCCATGCAGTGTGATAGAGTGGCTTCTGGGGCACAGCGTCATGAGTTTCGAAAAAGCAATGGGTTATGTTTCTACTGTGGTGATGCCTCTCATGCTATTTCAGTCTGCCCTAAGCGGGGAAGACGTTTTGCACGCTCAGTTGTCTTGGGTAGTGTTCAGACTAAATTTCTGTTGACTGTTACCCTGATTTGCTCCCTGTCCACATTTTCTGCTCAGGCTTTTGTTGATTCGGGAGCAGCTATTAACCTGATGGATTTTGATTTTGCTAAACGTTGTGGGTTTCCCTTGATACCCCTACGGAAGTCTATTCCCCTACTGGGGATTGATTCTACCCCTTTGGCTGAGAATAAACCCAGTTCTCTACTCAGGTGATAATGAGGGTTGAACCTGATCATCAGGAGAGTTGCAAATTTTTGGTGCTGTATAATCTGCATGACATTATTGTACTGGGTTTCCCTTGGTTACAGTCTCATAATCCTGTTTTGGATTGGAAATCTGTGTCTGTGACCAGTTGGGGCTGCCAATGTGTTAATGCCAATACTCCTGTTTTTTCTGCGTCTCTCCAGGGTCAGGATGTTCCTGACTTTTTGACTGATTTTTCTGATGTGTTTAGCGAAAGTAAATCTGCATCCTTGCCCCCCCATAGGAGCTATGACTGCGCTATTGAATTAGTGCCTGGTAGTAAATTCCCTAAAGGTCGCCTTTTTAACTTGTCTGTACCTGAACATGATGCTATGCGGTCTTATATCAAGGAGTCATTGGAGAAGGGTCATATCAGACCATCCTCTTCACCCTTGGGTGCCGGTTTTTTCTTTGTGGCGAAAAAGGATGGTTCATTAAGGCCGTGTATTGATTATCGTCTCTTGAACAATATCACTGTGAAATATCAATATCCGTTACCCTTGATTTCTGACCTGTTTTCCAGGGTGAAAAGTGCTACTTGGTTTACCAAGCTTGACCTCAGGGGGGCGTATAACCTTATTCGCATTAAGCACGGGGATGAATGGAAGACGGCGTTTAATACCCCAGAGGGGTATTTTGAGTACCTAGTGATGCCCTTTGGGCTCACTACTGCTCCTTCCATCTTCCAGTCCTTCATGAATGACATTTTCAGGGATTTTGTGGATAAATTTCTGATTGTTTATTTGGATGATATCTTGATTTTTTCTAATGACTGGGACTCTCATGTGAAACATGTTCGGACTGTGTTCCAGATTTTGAGAGAGAATGCTCTGTATGTGAAGGGATCAAAGTGTCTTTTTGGCGTACAGAGGATCTCATTTCTGGGATTCATTTTGTCCCCATCTGTTATTGAAATGGACCCGGTCAAGGTTCAGGCCATCTGTGATTGGGTCCAACCTACTTCATTAAAGGCTCTTCAGAGATTCTTGGGTTTTGCCAATTTTTATCGTAAATTTATTGGTAATTTCTCTGTTATTGTTAAACCATTGACTGATTTGACCAAAAAGGGTTCTGATGTGGTGAATTGGCCTCCTGAGGCAGTCTCTGCGTTTCAGGAACTTAAGCAGAGATTCACTTCTGCTCCTGTTCTACGGCAGCCTGATGTTTCTCTGCCATTTCAGGTGGAGGTTGATGCCTCTGAAATTGGGGCAGGTGCCGTTTTGTCCCAAAGAGATCCGGAGACCTCTAAAAGTAACCCTTGTGCCTTTGTCTCTCGAAAACTTTCTCCAACTGAACGTAATTATGACGTGGGTAATCGGGAGTTATTGGCCATGAAGTGGGCTTTTGAAGAATGGAGACATTGGCTGGAGGGAGCCAAACATCAGGTGGTGGTCCTTACGGACCATAAGAACCTAGTTTATCTGGAATCTGCCAAGCAACTTAATCCTAGACAGGCCAGGTGGGCCTTGTTTTTCACACGTTTTAATTTTGTGGTTTCATTTCTTCCTGGCACTAAAAATGTTAAGGCGGATGCCCTCTCGAGAAGTTTCCTGGCGGACTCTCCTGAGTTGTCTGATCCTGCTGTTATTTTGAAAGAGGGTGTAGTTCTTTCCGCCATCTCGCCCAATTTGAGACTGGCTCTGGAAGGGTGTCAGGAGGATAAACCCGAGCGCTGCCCTATTGGGAAATTGTTTGTCCCAGACCGGTGGAAAAAGAGTGTGATGTCTGAGATTCATTGTTCCGCGTTGGCCGGTCATCCCAGAATTTTTGGTACCAGAGACTTGGTTAGTGGGTCCTTTTGGTGGCCTACCTTGTCTCGTGACGTCAGGGAATTTGTGCAGTCCTGCAGGACTTGCTCTCGCTCCAAGCCTTGCTCTCGCTCTAGTGGTTTGTTGATGCCATTGCCTGTGCCCAAGAGACCATGGACCCATATCTCTGTGGATTTCATTTCCGACCTCCCTGTTTCTCAGAGAATGACCGTTATCTGGGTGATTTGTGATAGGTTTTCCAAAATTATACATCTTGTGCCATTACCTAAGTTGCCTTCCTCCTCCGAATTGGTGCCTTTGTTCCTTCAGCACGTGGTTCGGTTACACGGCATTCCTGAGAACATTGTGTCTGACAGAGGAGTCCAGTTTGTGTCCAGATTTTGGAGGACTTTTTGTTCTAAACTTGGTGTTCAATTGTCGTTCTCCTCGGCTTTTCATCCTCAGACCAATGGACAAACTGAGAGAACAAACCAGACATTGGAGACTTATCTGAGATGCTTTGTGTCTGCTGATCAAGATGACTGGGTCTCTTTTTTTGCCTTTGGCTGAGTTTGCTCTTAATAATAGTGCTAGCTCTGCCACTTTGATGTCTCCATTTTTCTGCAATTTTGGGTTTCACCCTCGATTTTCTTCGGGACAGACGGAGGCTTCTGTCTGTCCAGGTGTTGACTCTGTTGTGGAGCGTATGCAGCAGATTTGGGACCAGGTAGTGGAGAGGTTGTCCCTCTCTCAGGAGAGGGCCCAGCAGTTTGCCAACCGGCATAGGACTGATGGTCCTCGGTTTGAAGTGGGGGACTTGGTCTGGTTGTCCTCAAGAAATATCCCTATGAGAGTTGCATCTCCTACGTTTAAGCCTAGATTCATTGGACCTTATAAGATCATGGAGATTCTTAATCCTGTTTCCTTTCGTTTACTTCTTCCAGGGACATTTAAGATCCATAACGTGTTCCACAAGTCCTTATGAAGAGGTTTGTCGAGCCAGTGGTTCCTATGGCTGCGCCTCCGGACCCTGTTTTGGTTGAGGGCAATCTGGAGTATGTGGTTGAGAAAATATTGGATTCTCGTTTTTCTAGAAGGAAACTCCAGTATTTGGTTAAGTGGAGAGGTTATGGTCAGGAGGACAATTCTTGGGTGTTTGCTTCGGACATCCATGCTAGGAGACTGATCCGTGCGTATCACAGAGCTCATCCTGACCGACCTGGTTGCCCAAGTGAGGGTTCGGTGACCCCTCCTCAAGGGGGGGTACTGTTGTGAATGTGTTAGAAATGAGTTCTGAGCAGAAGCTCCCTCTGGTGGTTGCAGACAGTGCTGAACCATTTAGTGAAGATTGGCAATCAGGAGTTACAGACTGGTCCTATATAATGAGAGGTTCCCTCCCATCAGGGTTGCCGGTGATCAATTGTTCTTGTCTCAACTGTGGTTCCTGGTTCACTTGGAAGCTTGCTGAATCTTGCCTCTTCTCCTGCTCTCAGATAAGACATTTTCTGTTTTTATTTTTGTGCTTGCTTTTTGCATTGTTTCCTGCACTTTTGTGGAGGTCAGCCAGGTCCCCTCCGGGGGCTTGTGCTCTCTCAGCTTATCTGAGCCACTTTATTTGTTCATTTGCCTTTTCCAGTTTTTTCAGTGGCTGCGGCTTAGTTTTGTTACACCAGAGAACTAATTTAGGTGGTAGAGGTCGTGTGATCTCAGGTGTTTTTGCAATTAGTAGAGTTGGTACTTTTTATGGTTTTTTGGGATTGCAGTAAGTGTCCTTCCTATCCTTTTCTGTCTAGGAAGATTGGGCCCCAACGTTTGCTCATACTATTTTCTGTCTGTGTCTGTATTTCCTCTTGTCTAACCGCCAATACATGTTTGGGGGCTTCCTATGTTCTTTGGGGATCTGCTCCGGGCAGATAGCTTTTCCTCTTTCTATCTTTAGGTGTAGTTAACCTCTCAGGCTGTGACGAGGCGTCTAGGACCAACGTAGGTACGCTCCACGGCTGCCTTTAGTTGTGGTGGTTAGTCAGGGTACTGCAATCCAGTAGATTCCAACCTCTCTGGTGTATTGCCGTTTTTGCCTGCTCTCCTCAGCTACCAAATCATAACACAGGTCGCTTCTAAAGAAACCTTATCGCAGCTGACAGGTTTCAATTTTGTGTGCTTGTTGGAGATGATGATGAGGCAGCATCCCCAAAGGCCAACATCCCTGAGCTGGAGGTGTCTGGGGGAAACTTTGGAACCGCTCAACTCAGGGATTTAAATCTAGAAGTGGCGTTTGATAATTTGACAGTACTTAATGGAGTTGCTCAAGAGCCGGGGGCTGACACGATACCTGTATTTTGCCATGAATGTGAAGTTACTATATTGGGTCACCAAGTTGAGAAGGGAGGTAATAGAGCAGTTACTAGTGCCAGGGCCGTACAGACGCAAGGTGGCAGATATGGCCCATACTCATGTGTTAGGTGGTTATCTAGGGGTACAAAAAAAAACCCAGGAACAGATCCTCCAGAGGATCTACTGGCCTAGTTGTCACCGAGATATTGTGAATTTTTGTAGGTCCTGTCCCATCTGACCTCCCCGGTGGCTCATTTCCGTAGCCCTTTAGTGTCGTTGCCCATCATTGAGGTTCCATTTTATCTCATAGCTATGGATCTAGTGGGACCCCCTGGTCAAGTCTGCCAGACAGCACCAGTATATAATGGTGGTACCGGACTATGCTACACGGTATCCAGAGGCCGTACCACTACGAAACTCCTCCAAGTGTATAGCGGGGGAGTTGGTCCATAGCTTTTCTAGAACGGGATTGCCTAAGATCCTAATGGACCAAGGGACCCTGTTTATGTTAAAGGTGATGAGGGAGTTGTGCCGAGCCCTGCAAATCACACAAGTGTGGACCACAGTCTACCATCCACATACAAAAGTACAACTCGAAACCAAAACAACTCGTCCCACACAAAACAAGCCCTCACATGGCCATGGGGACCGAAAAATAGCAACAGTTATGGCTCTTGGGAAAAAGGGAGGAAAAAAATCAGAGGAAAGCAGACATGAAGGGGCTGTACATACATGTGTGTGGCCCAGCTTCGCAAGGCACACATATCTTCTGGAAAATGCACAGGAAGATAACTGTAAAGCTTGATATTCATTCACGCACACTTCTCAGCATTGCCACTAGAGGCATATCAGACTATTTAGTAGTGTGACTAGCAAAGTTAGTCAGTCAAGCTCCGGGTGGCTCAGGAGTGAGTCATCCCAGTCAAGTTCCTGTCTTTGGACAGAGAGGTTGAGTTGTGAATGATTCCAGTCAGACAGACGGATGGAGAGGAGAGAGGTCTGCATCCTGACAGAGCTTGTGTAGCTCATCTGACAAGAAAGTGGAGGCTAGTATGGGTGAAGTGAATCATCCTAGCCTAGTCAGAGCTACCCCTTAACCTGCTACTCAGAACAAGCTGCCCGTGTTCCTAAGAAAGAAGAGAAAGGAATCAAAGCAGTTATACCAATGAGTCAACAGAGAACAGTCAGTGAGCACTGAAGGAGAGCTGACCTTGGCACGCTTGCTACACGTGCTTATGTTAAGAGCGAGAGCAGGGCGAAGGGCGAGTGGAGAAGTAAGAGTGACAAAGGGACGAATCACCCTCACTCAGTTAACCGGACACCGGGGTCCGAAGCGTTGCTAGTGCTTCACGCCTAGTAATAAGATAACCGGAGGCTTTCTGGACTACAAGTCGCAGAAGGTAGCCCTAAGCGCTGATACGTAAACGGAGTCAGGGAGAACGGGGACTTTGAGTCAAGTGCACGACAAAAGTAAGGACTTAGTTCTCTCAACATCTGATAATCAGAGACATAGAAGGCTCCACCACAATGTTGGCCGGGCGCAGTTGCTATTGAAAGAGTTGCACTTGACTTTATGCAAGTTGTACTCACACACATAAAGAGGATAAAGGAGGCCTCTAACCTGCTCAACAGTTTTCCTGAATGTGCATTCTCCAACCTAACCAGCTTCCCGGGACATACCTGCAACACCTACAAGTAAAGGTATGGAAAGAGATTGCATTGTGTGTGACTGAATTCTTATCTGCACCCTGCATCACCACCATAGACTTTGAGGGACCAGTCCCACCTGTGGGGGACTTAACACCTAGCTGCCATAACATCCCCTCAGAGATCTACCCTGCAGCGCTGGTCAATCAGATCAGAAACCACAGGTGGCGTCACGAACTATCTTTATAATCCCCTGTAAATATCCCCCATTGCATGACCGCCAGGGCCACGGACCGAGCTCTGCTGCCAGTGACAACTCCCATAGACTCCATGGACTTCCATGGGCTCGGATCCGAGTACCCCATAGCCCTGGTACCCACACATGTGGTGCGCGTCATCTTTCCTGGTGTCACGAACAGGATCCGAAGCTTGCAAAATTGTGAGTCCTGTGTTGCCTATATTGACTGTTTTGTGCAGAAAAGACTGTTTGCTGTTTTGTCATTTTTGGCGCCAAATACCGCCATTTTTACCGCCATATTCGCGCCCTGAGGCGCTGGTGAAGAAGGTGGGCGTGCATTTGTGGGCGTACCTGAAAGAGCGCGCTGTTTCCTGGACACGCCCCCAACGCTGACGCGGCGGCAGGTCCTGTGAAAGCGGAAGTAAACGCTCTGATATCAGAGCGCCAGCGACTCAGGTCCCGTCTCCATCGCTGTATCTGGAGAGCTGCAGCCTTTGGAAAAGGTAGGCTCAGATTAAACAGGGGGACGCCAACATGTCGCAACAACCGGCAGACAGCGCGGCCCCAGCCGGGGGCCCCAATGACTTACCGCTGGGCGTTGTAGCGCAGGATGGAAATGTGGGTCCCTCACCCGGTCCTGTGGTCCCGCTCATGCCCCTAACGCTCCCATACATGCCAGGAGCGAAGTGGCTCCCTCAGTACAGCGGCGAGCCAGACACCCTGTCAGTGTTCAAACGGAAAATATGCAGTATCCTGGACATGTATTCGATGACAGAGAAGCAAAAAGCTGCAGTGGTAATAGGGCAGTTAGCTGTGCTGCTGAGAGAGAGTAGAGACTTGGGCCATTGCAGACCAGGAGTCGGTGCCTGCGATTCTCTTAAAGCTACAGGCTATCTTTGAGGACCGCACAGAAACAGATCTCCGGATGGCATTTTACCAATGCTCCCAGAGACCAGGTGACAGTATTAGGGACTACGCCTGCCGACTACAGGGGCCCTGCGAGCTCTCAAACAGGTTAACCCTATAAATGCCGTTGATGAAAGCAAAATGTTGAAAGAACAATTTGTACGGGGACTGAGGTCCCAAGCGGAGGGCAGGACTGTGAACTGGTGGTCCTTGGATCATCCTGATGCTACCTTTGATGCCTTAAAGGATATGGCTATAAAAGGACTGCGACCCCTGGAAAAGCCTGAAGTGGCGACCCAGTATCACCCGGGTGAAGCCACTCTAAAGCCGGCAGTACCCACCTTTTCCCCGCTAGTGGCAGAAGCCAAAACGCAGGTGACACCCCCTACTGAGTTGGACTGTCTGCGCTCGGAAGTGCGCCAGCTGACTAAAAACCTGGCCACTGTAATGAGTGCCCTGCAACTGCGGAAAGAGGAAGGAGGAAAGATCATGCTAGCCGACTGTCCAGAGGATGTCCCTTGGATGAGCCGGAGGAAATGGAGGACGTCGCCTCACTGGAGGAGGACAACGCCACCCCCAGGAGCGACCCCTGATCAGCACCAGCCTCGCCGAGAGATCATCTGCTACCGCTGCAACCGGAAAGGTCATATGGCTCAGCAGTGTCCTTTAAACGAGCAGATCCTGGGTCCGAGGGCCAACACCCAGGAGTAGACTCATCAGGCCCCTTAGACTGGAACCGCAGGTTTGTGGGAGGGAGACCCTACCTGTCCATCATTCTGGACGGGATCGCAATCCCTGCACTGCTAGACACTGGATCTCAGGTGACCATCATACCTGATGTCCTTTATAATAAGTTTTGGTCCATGGGCAGTCTCCAGTCCCCGAGCCCTGACTTTACAGTGTACGCCTCTAATGGTCTCCCTGTTGAAGTACTCGGAGCCAAAAACGTGGACGTAAAGGTGGGCAGAGTGGAGCTGGAGGATCAGGGGCTCTTAGTAGTAAAGACTGTAAATGAGGAAAATGGCTTAAATGTGGTTTTAGGTACTAACATTATCAGTAACTGTCTGGGAGAAGTTGTGTTTTTGCTCCAACAGCTCGCTGAAGTTGCCAAGCCAAAGCAGAAGGGAGTGATCCAGAGGGAGATCCGGGCCCTGATGTGCCAGCAGCAAGCGGAGCTTACAGATGGTGAAATTGGTAATGTACGGGTAACGGACCCGAACCCCATTGTGATACCCCCAATGAGTGAAATGCTAATATGGTGTAGAGCAGCAATAGGTCTGAAAGGACAGAACTACCAAGCAGTAGTAGAGCCCCATCGTTCAGAGCACAGACCTACACTCTTGACTGCTAGAGGGGTAGTGGAAGTAATAAATGGGAGAGTACCAGTACGACTTCTCAACTGGGGAGAAGATGAAGTAAATTTACCACGTTATGCCACTGTTGCTAAATTACATACCGTAGATAACAATTCTATTCTCCCAACCGAGTCCTTAGCCTCCCGCCAACCAGCAGAGGATAATGACCCGACAACCCAGGTGGCGGATTGGTGTCAGCAGCTCCATGTCGGGACAGACACCACTTCCGCCCACCAGAAACAGGGAGTACTACGGGTGGTACAGGAGTACGCACAGGTATTTAGCAAGCACCCACTTGACTTTGGGACAATTAAGGGAGTACAGCATCATATCCCTACAGGCAGTCATCCTCCCATCAAAGAGCGATACAGGCCTATACCTCCAGCCCACTATCAGAAAGCTAAGGAAATGTTGCGTGACATGAAGGAAGCCGGGGTGATAAGGGATAGTTGTAGTCCCTGGGCAGCACCTCTAGTCCTAGTTAAGAAAAAGGATGGAAGCATGAGAATGTGTGTAGATTACAGACAAGTAAATCGCATAACACATAAAGATGCATACCCATTACCACGCATTGAGGAATCCTTAGCTGCTTTGAAAACGGCTAACTACTTTTCTACCCTCGACCTCACTAGTGGGTACTGGCAAGTAGCTGTGGCTGAGGAGGATCGGGAGAAGACGGCTTTCACCACCCCAATGGGACTCTGTGAGTTTGACAGAATGCCGTTTGGACTCAGCAGTGCCCGGGAACATTCCAGAGAGTGATGGAGAGCTGCCTGGGACATCTCAACTTTGAAACCGTGTTGCTGTACCTGGACGACGTAATTGTGTACTCCAAGACGTATGAAGATCATCTGAAGCACCTGGCGGAGGTATTTGAATCACTGTCCAAGTATGGGATGAAACTGAAGCCCTCAAAGTGCCATCTGCTCAAACGAAAGGTACAGTACTTGGGACATATTGTCAGCTCTGAAGGAGTAGCGCCGGACCCCGAGAAGGTCACGGCCATCCAGAAATGGCCGGAGCCGAAGAATCTCAAGGAGGTGCGCCAGTTCCTGGGACTAACAGGTTACTACAGGAGGTTTGTAAAAGATTACACCAAGAAAGCAGCGCCTCTGCAGGACCTCCTGGTGGGACAACCCTTCAAGAGCAGAAACCCTCCATTCCACTGGGGTAAAGAACAAGCTGAGGCATTCAAAGAGATGAAAGAGATCCTGACAGGCGATGAAATCTTAGCCTACCCTGATTACAACCAACCGTTCCTGCTGTATACCGATGCCAGTAACGAAGGATTGGGAGCAGTCCTCAGTCAGAAGCAGAATGGCCAAGAAAAAGTCATTGCATATGCCAGCAGGAAGCTCCGGCCAACTGAGAGGAACCCAGAAAACTACAGCAGCTTCAAGTTGGAGTTCCTGGCGTTGGTCTGGGCCATTACGGAAAGATTCAAGCATTACCTTGCCTCCAACAAGTTCACTGCGTATACAGACAATAACCCCTTGACGCATCTTGAAACAGCCAAGCTGGGAGCCATGGAGCAACGTTGGATGGCTCGGCTGTCAAACTATCAATTTACCATCAAGTACAGGGCAGGCCGTAAAAATGCCAACGCTGACGCCTTGTCCAGAATGCCGCATGAATCCGACACGGAGGAAGAATCGGACGACCTGGAAGAGATTGATAACATAAATGAACATGGCACTCAAAGAATAGAATACGGATGTCGGTGCCCAAGTAGGGTCTCCAGCCCAAATAACATGAAAAGAAGGACTTGGCACTCAGTAGGAATGAATAATGGAGAAGATGTTAGTTGCTTGTGGTTTCCTTTTAATTTGCATCCATATGTGAAAAACAGAAGTGTACTGAGTGCCAAGTCCTTCTTTTCCTGGAAGAGATTGAGCTACCTGCATTCCACAGAAATGGGATGATCCATGAGCAACGAGTCCACGGAAAGCGGTGTGGAAAGACGTTAAACCCTTTACCTCATCACAGCTGGAAGGAGACTCAAGACAGCGATCCAGTGGTCAGCCGTATCAAGGAGTTGATAAGACAGGAAGGTTCCTCCTTGGAGAAAGATGCACCTATACCAGCAAAGCTCCTGTGGAACGAGAGAAGCCGGTTGTTCATCTACCGTGAGAAGTTGTGCAGGAGGTACGTCGACCCAAGGACCCATGAGATGGTTTGGCAGATAGTGGTTCCCAGAGCAGACATCCAAATGGTGTTAGAAGCCTACCACGATCAAGCAGGACACTTTGACTGGAAAAAGCTGGAGACCCTGTTGAGGTGTCGGTTCTACTGGGTAGGGATGCGCAGCTCCATCGAGAAGTGGTGCCGGAATGTGGACCCTGTGGCCTCAGACGAAAAGACTACTGTAGTCAGAGGGCACCCCTGCAGCCTATCCAGACGACTCGTCCCTTGGAGATCGTGGCATTGGACCATGTCAAGCTGTCACCAAGCAGGTCGGGATACTCATATGCCCTGACCATGGTGGATCACTATTCCAAATTTCTGGTGGTCGCCCCTGTCAAAGATCTGACAGCAGAGACAGCAGCAAAGACCTTCCAAGCAAGTTTCTGCAGACCACACGGATATCCAGAGCAGGTGCTGACTGATCGAGGTCCTGCCTTTGAAGCTGAACTGTTTAAGGAATTCTGTCACTTGTATGGGTGTAAGAAGATCAGAACAACACCGTACCACCCTCAAACCAATGGCCTTTGTGAAAAGATGAATCACATTGTAATTGATTTACTGAAATCTGTATCACTGGAAGAAAGAAACCGGTGGCCGGACTTGTTACCTGACCTGGTCGACTTGTACAACCACATACCAGTAAGTTCCACCAACTGCACTCCAGCCTACCTTATGAGAGCAAGACCAGGGAAGCTGCCAATGGATTTAGAACTCGGTGTGGTGGAACCAGAGGCTGATGACACTGCTGAAGATTGGGACACGAATCGACAGGAACAGTACAGGAGAGTACAAGCCTGCGTGGAAGACAGTCTCAATAAAGTAAGAGAAAGGCAAGAGAAGAACTACAACAAAAATGCTCCCGCTAAGCCTTTTATGCCTGGAGAAATTGTGCTAAAAAGAAAAAGAAGAATGCACAAATTGGATGATCAGTGGGAACAGGAGCCATATGTCGTGCAAAATTCCAAATTTGATAACAGAAAAACCTGTACCATCAGCAAGGATGGAGGAAAAACGACTGCAACTGTGTCTAGAGATCATCTAAAGTTGTGTCCGGGCCCATTAAAGCTTCGTGAGGAAGAACCTGTTGTCAATCAGGAAGAAAATGATGAAGCGGTCATACATACGGATCTGGGAGATCTACCTGCGGATTGGCCCAGAGTGGGAGAAGCTGTAATCATTCCTGTGCTGCAGTTTTATCAACCGCAAGAAGAATCTCTATATCAAGTCATACCAATTGTGCCAGTAGAGTTAGTTCCAGAAGGACCTGTTCCAGCAGAACCTCAACCATTGGGATCCCAAGCAGCGGAACCTTAAGAGGCAGCACCACAAGAAGTGGAAACCCCTGGTGGAGCAGTACCGCATCGCCCAGTCGCTGGCATGCTTGCCAGATCCCTAGAAAGGTGGAGTCGTGTTTACAGTTTGCCGGCACACAGAGCAGATAGGCTAGAGACTACTACACTTGACACCACTCCACGTAGATCAGAGCGTACAACGAAAGGAAAGTTACCTATTCGTTATCAAGAGTAGTCCTAGTAAACTAGTCTAGTATGACCCAGACAGGGGTTTACTGCAACTGAAAAAAAATGTATAAAGTTTGAAAAAGATGAAGATTTGCACTTTACTATTGATAAATGTTTACATAGTATGCTTGCTTATTTAAAGTAGAATACCCGGCTGGTTCCAGAGTTAAAGAAGAGTTAAAGTATTAATGTGATTTTACTTGACATGTGAAATGTGTTTAACCATGCAAAGGACTGCGTGGCTGTGGACTTTGCCAGCCCAAAAACTTTCATTGTAAATAGTTCACACTTCGGTGCCCCATTTTGGTTTTACATAAAGCCTAAACTACCTCTGAAGAAAAACCCATATGGTGTGGCCTAGAGTGAGGTCTGCAGCAATGAAGTCCTGCAGCCCACCCAGGACCCACGTGGGAGGTTTTTGGTGCGGGTCCTCCACAAGAATCTTGTCTTATACTATGTATTTATTGAAAAGTATTTTGATAATTTTCTATTGATCTATGTACAAATTGTAACGTTCAAGAGTCCGTACCTCCCGCAAGGGATGAGTTATTATGTTGATGTTATATGCAAAACAAAAATGTTTTTTCTTTTCTATTTCAGCCCGGGAGTGCTGAGTTTAACTAGGGGGGGGATGTGTGGCCCAGCTTCGCAAGGCACAAATATCTTCTGGAAAATGCACAGGAAGGTAACTGTAAAGCTTGATATTCATTCACGCACACTTCTCAGCATTGCCACTAGAGGCATATCAGACTATTTAGTAGTGTGACGTAGCAAAGTTAGTCAGTCAAGCTCCGGGTGGCTCAGGAGTGAGTCATCCCAGTCAAGTTCCTGTCTTTGGACAGAGAGGTTGAGTTGTGAATGATTCCAGTCAGACAGACAGAGGGAGAGAGGTCTGCATCCTGACAGAGCTTGTGTAGCTCATCTGACAAGAAAGTGGAGGCTAGTATGGGTGAAGTGAATCATCCTAGCCTAGTCAGAGCTACCCCTTAACCTGCTACTCAGAACAAGCTGCCCGTGTCCCTAAGAAAGAAGGAGGAAAGGAATCAAAGCAGTTATACCAACGAGTCAACAGAGAACAGGTCAGTGAGCACTGAAGGAGAGCTGACCTTGGCACGCTTGCTACACGTGCTTATGTTAAGAGCGAGAGCAGGGCGAAGGGCGAGTGGAGAAGTAAGAGTGACAAAGGGACGAATCACCCTCACTCAGTTAACCGGACACCGGGGTCCGAAGCGTTGCTAGTGCTTCACGCCTAGTAATAAGATAACCGGAGGCTTTCTGGACTACAAGTCGCAGAAGGTAGCCCTAAGTGCTGATACGTAAACGGAGTCAGGGAGAACGGGGACTTTGAGTCAAGTGCACGACAAAAGTAAGGACTTAGTTCTCTCAACATCTGATAATCAGAGACATAGAAGGCTCCACCACAATGTTGGCCGGGCGCAGTTGCTATTGAAAGAGTTGCACTTGACTTTATGCAAGTTGTACTCACACACATAAAGAGGATAAAGGAGGCCTCTAACCTGCTCAACAGTTTTCCTGAATGTGCATTCTCCAACCTAACCAGCTTCCTGGGACATACCTGCAACACCTACAAGTAAAGGTATGGAAAGAGATTGCATTGTGTGTGACTGAATTCTTATCTGCACCCTGCATCACCACCATAGACTTTGAGGGACCCATCCCACCTGTGGGGGACTTAACACCTAGCTGCCATAACATCCCCTCAGAGATCTACCCTGCAGCGCTGGTCAATCAGATCAGAAACCACAGGTGGCGTCACAAACTATTCTAATCTACAATCCCCTGTAAATATCCCCCATTGCATGACCGCCAGGGCCACGGACCGAGCTCTGCTGCCAGTGACATTCCCCATAGACTTCCATGGGCTCGGATCCGAGTACCCCATAGCCCTGGTACCCACACATGTGGTGCGCGTCACATGCAGTCAATGTGGTGCTGGAAGTCTGGAGACAGGCCACAGCCTGGGACTAGAGGACGTTCAGTGGGGGCCCCTGTGTGGATGGAGGTACAGTGGGGGCCCCTGTGTGGATGGAGGTACAGCGGGGGCCCCTGTGTGGATGGGGGCTCTAGGCAATTGCCCAGTTTGCCCCTCCAGCACTGAGGCGCTATGAAATGGTAATGTACCAGTTCCGCCTTTTCTACTACGACACATCCATCCCATTTTCCCGCCTTCTCCCTCCGGCCAATCATAACACAGCATACTCTGAGCTCGGCTCCAGTATCCAATAGGCTCTGTCGGTTTAAAACCTGCAAAAACCGCACCCGTCTTATCAAAACGAGAGGCCAGGCCGGCAGGGGCGCTGCGCGCTGGCGGTCGCTATGCCACCAAAAGTAAATAGAGGAAGGAAGGCGGGAGCGCGGTGTCCGGTGACAGACACGGAGGCGGAGCCGGCCATGCGCACTGCCCCGTACAATCCCATCTGAGGGGAGAGGCGCCGACATATTACTTCTGAGAGGGAGGGGAGAGGCGGCTGCGATAAACATCGTACGGAGGCGCCTGAGCTTCTCCTCCAGGGACACGGAGCTCATCCTCAGGGGTCTCTCAGGCGGTGAGTGGCGGTGCGATGACGGGATGAATGGAGGCTGCTGTGTGAGGGCGGCAGAGCGGCGGCACTGGGCTGTGCAGGCCACAGAGATGCTCCTGGGGCTCTGCTGCTACTCTGCTCGCACAGGCTGGGTGGTCGTACATAGCAGGGTGTAGTATGGGGGGAGCTGGCATGGAAGCTGTGTATAGAGACCCTGCGGAGTACAGGGGCTACAGGGAGGCATGTACTGCTGAGCTTCAGAGGGGCTGCAGGGAGGCATGTACTGCTGAGCTTCAGAGGGGCTGCAGGGAGGCATGTACTGCTGAGCTACAGAGGGGCTGCAGGGTGACATGTACTGCTGAGCTACAGAGGGGCTGCAGAGAGGCATGTACTGCTGAGCTACAGAGGGGCTGCAGAGAGGCATGTACTGCTGAGCTACAGAGGGCTGCAGGGAGGCATGCACTGCTGAGCTACAGAGGGGCTGCAGGGTGACATGTACTGCTGAGCTACAGAGGGGCTGCAGAGAGGCATGTACTGCTGAGCTACAGAGGGGCTGCAGGGTGACATGTACTGCTGAGCTACAGAGGGGCTGCAGGGAGGCATGTACTGCTGAGCTTCAGAGGGGCTGCAGGGAGGCATGTACTGCTGAGCTAGAGAGGGGCTGCAGGGAGGCATGTACTGGCTGAGCTACAAGGGGCTGCAGGGAGGCTGTACTGCATGAGCTACAGAGGGGCTGCAGGGAGGCATGTACTGCTGAGCTACAGAGGGGCTGCAGGGGCATGTACTGCTGAGCTACAGAGGGGCTGCAGGGTGACATGTACTGCTGAGCTACAGAGGGCTGCAGGAGGCATGTACTGCTGAGCTACAGAGGGGCTGCAGGGGACATGTACTGCTGAGCTACAGAGGGGCTGCAGGTGACATGTACTGCTGAGCTACAGAGGGGCTGCAGGGTGACATGTACTGCTGAGCTACAGAGGGCTGCCAGGGTAGACATGTACTGCTGAGCTAGAGGGGCTGCAGGGAGGCATGTACTGCTGAGCTACAGAGGGGCTGCAGGGCTGCACTGTACTGCTGAGCTACAGAGGGGCTGCAGGGTGCATGTACTGCTGAGCTACAGAGGGGCTGCAGAGACATGTACTGCTGAGCTACAGAGGGGCTGCAGAGAGGCATGTACTGCTGAGCTACAGAGGGCTGCAGGAGGCATGTACTGCTGAGCTACAGAGGGGCTGCCAGGAGTGCATGTACTGCTGAGCTACAGAGGGTGCTGCATCTGCAGAAGAGGGCGAGAGTGTACTGCTGAGCTACAGAGGGGCTGCAGAGAGGCATGTACTGCTGAGCTACAGAGGGGCTGCAGGGAGGCATGTACTGCTGAGCTACAGAGGGGCTGCAGGGGACATGTACTGCTGAGCTACAGAGGGGCCTGCAGGAGGCCATGTACTGCTGAGCTACAGAGGGGCTGCAGGGTGCATGTACTGCTGAGCTACAGAGGGGCTGCAGGGAGGCATGTACTGCTGAGCTACAGAGGGGCTGCAGGGAGGCATGTACTGCTGAGCTACAGAGGGGCTGCAGGGAGGCATGTACTGCTGAGCTACAGAGGGGCTGCAGGGTGACATGTACTGCTGAGCTACAGAGGGGCTGCAGGGAGGCATGTACTGCTGAGCTACAGAGGGGCTGCAGGGGGGACATGTACTGCTGAGCTACAGAGGGGCTGCAGGGAGGCATGTACTGCTGAGCTACAGAGGGGCTGCAGGGAGGCATGTACTGCTGAGCTACAGAGGGCTGCAGCAGAGCGAGCAGGTACTTGCTGTATGCTAGCAAGAGGGGCTGCAGGGTGACATGTACTGCTGAGCTACAGAGGGGCTGCAGGGAGGCATGTACTGCTGAGCTAGAGAGGGGCTGCAGGGTGACATGTACTGCTGAGCTACAGAGGGGCTGCAGGGAGGCATGTACTGCTGAGCTACAGAGGGGCTGCAGGGAGGCATGTACTGCTGAGCTAGAGAGGGGCTGCAGGGTGACATGTACTGCTGAGCTACAGAGGGGCTGCAGGGAGGCATGTACTGCTGAGCTAAGAGAGGGCTGCAGGGTGACATGTACTGCTGAACTAGAGAGGGGCTGCAGGGTGACATGTACTGCTGAGCTAGAGTGAGGGGCATGTAGCGGAGGGCTGCAATGTACTGCTGAGCTAGAGAGGGGCTGCAGGGTGACATGTACTGCTGAGCTAGAGAGGGCTGCAGGGAGGTATGTGTTGCTGAGCTACAGAGGGGCTGCAGGGTGGCATGTACTGCTGAGCTACAGAGGGGCTGCAGGGTGACATGTACTGCTGAGCTACAGAGGGGCTGCAGGGTGACATGCACTTCTGAGCTAGAGGGGCTGCAGGGTGACATGCACTGCTGAGCTAGAGAGGGGCTGCAGGGTGACATGCACTGCTGAGCTACAGAGGGGCTGCAGGAGGCATATGCACTGCTGAGCTACAGAGGGGCTGCAGGGAGGCGTATGCACTGCTGAGCTACAGAGGGGCTGCAGGGAGGCATGCACTGCTGAGCTACAGAGGGGCTGCAGGGTGACATGTACTGCTGAGCTACAGAGGGGCTGCAGGGTGACATGTACTGCTGAGCTACAGAGGGGCTGCAGGGAGGCATGTACTGCTGAGCTACAGAGGGGCTGCAGGGAGGCATGTACTGCTGAGCTACAGAGGGGCTGCAGGGAGGCATGTACTGCTGAGCTAGAGAGGGGCTGCAGGGTGACATGTACTGCTGAGCTACAGAGGGGCTGCGGGGAGGCATGTACTGCCGAGCTAAGAGGGGCTGCGGGGAGGCATGCACTGCCGAGCTAGAGAGGGGCTGCGGGGCGGCATGCACTGCCGAGCTAGAGAGGGGCTGCGGGGCGGCATGCACTGCCGAGCTAGAGAGGGGCTGCGGGGCGGCATGCACTGCCGAGCTAGAGAGGGGCTGCGGGGCGGCATGCACTGCCGAGCTAGAGAGGGGCTGCGGGGCGGCATGCACTGCCGAGCTAGAGAGGGGCTGTGGGGCGGCATGCACTGCCGAGCTAGAGAGGGGCTGCGGGGCGGCATGCACTGCCGAGCTAGAGAGGGGCTGCGGGGCGGCATGCACTGCCGAGCTAGAGAGGGGCTGCGGGGCGGCATGCACTGCCGAGCTAGAGAGGGGCTGCGGGGCGGCATGCACTGCCGAGCTAGAGAGGGGCTGCGGGGCGGCATGCACTGCCGAGCTAGAGAGGGGCTGCGGGGCGGCATGCACTGCCGAGCTAGAGAGGAGCCCCCGGGGCTGCGCCGGAAAGGGGCTGCAGGCTGGCCTCCGGGGCTACTTCAGAGAGGGGCTGCAGGGTGGCCCTGGGGGGTGCTCCGGAGAGGGGCTGCAGGGGGGTGCTCGGGGCTGCTCTGGAGAGGGGCATGTACTGCTGAGCTAGAGAGGGCTGCTGGTGGCCTCGGGCCTGTCAGGAGAGGGGCTGCAGGGTGGCATGTACTGCTGAGCAAGAGGGCTACAGGGTGGCACTTGAGGCCGTCCCAGGTGGAAAGATGAAATGGGCCGCACTGAGATGGGAACAGGGAGTTATGCAGAACCTGTCCTGGTTGATGGGTGCGAGCTAGCAGAAAGGGATTGATGAGCAAAAAAATTGGAGGGTAGCATAGAGGCCGACCCAGGAGAGGGAAGGAAGGTGGCATGCAAGGGCTGCACAGTGAGATTGACAGTGTAAGGCATGCACAGGCTGCACTACAAGGTGGGCACGGCTGACTTAGTAGATGAATGCATGCTAGCAGCCTGCACTGTGAGCTGGGCATAGGTTGTGAAGCACGGGTTTACCTAAGAGATGGGCACAAAGTGGCCTACATGAATATGATGTGCTATGCTGGGGCCTCATTAGAATATAACACACATGGTGGCATGCAATAATGGCACTATGAGTTTGGCAAGGTGAAAGTTGGCATGTAGTGGCTGAGCATAGGGTGGTATTCAGCCGCTGACCTGCAAGAGGAACCCTGGCATGCAGAGGCTGCACAGTGAGACAAGGTGGCATTCGGGGATTGCTGATCAAGTATAGTACAAGGTGCCACGCTTACCTAGGAGATAAATGCAGGGTGGCATACAGAGGCTTCCTTAGTAGATGTAAGCATTGTAGCATCTAAAACTGCATTGAGATGAACATAATGGCAAGCAGTGTACGCCCGGGTAAATAAACAAGAGGTGGAAATTCAAAGTTTGACTTGGAAAACGAGCGCTGGGTGACATGCAGAGCCTGCTGTCATGGGTGGACTCTATCTATAACACGGGGTGGGAATCTGCATGGCTTAAAGCTGTGCCAGGAGGTGATCTGTGTGGTACTGGATCTTTGAGTGTAGTAGCTGCAGCAAGCTTGTGTTATGTCCTGTGGGCATTACTGCCACAAGCGAGGAGTTTCCCCTCTTATGCAAACATTGAGATGCAATGAACCAGAGGCCTGGCATGATTTTTGTCCTTGTTATGACTGGTTGTATGGAACTTTTGCACAATTGTCCTTATTTTTCATATTTGTTATCTAAAATATTTGGTCAATTAAAGGGAATCTGTTGCCATGTTTTTGCCACTTAATCTGAGGGCAGCATGATGTAGGGGCAGCAATCCCGACACCAGAGATTTATCACTTATTGGGTTGCTTTTTGTAGTTTTGATAATCTGGTAAGAGTGAATTTATCACTAAAAGACTAGTAGACTTGCTGCCATGAAGTCCTCCATATTTATGAGCTCTGTATAACCCCCACTCCCAAAATACCAGGTGTAGAATTCAATTCCTGGCACATGTACAGTAAAGATGCACCAAATTTAACTTCATTATACTCCAGCACACTACAACTACATGATTGTCACCCCTCCACGTCACTAAACCATTTACACAGGTATGTAGGGGACTTGGCCCCTATAAAAGTCATACCTGTACTAAAGCTTTGTGGTTTAGGTGGCATAAAAAAAATCTTATGCAAATGAAAGGGGTTTCGGTGCACCCTTAGAATGGCCAAGTACACCATTACACCTCAATCTGCATACTGTGCTCTGTCATTATCTGACAGGGCTCAAACTAGCACTGCCTAAGCCCAATCAGCTGTTCTGCATGGACACTGGAGCAGTGTTCACAAAGTGCCACTGCTCGCTCCTGTCTGCAGCCTCTGCTCCATAATACTGCAGACAGGAGCTAGCGATGAGAGCCGGCAATAGCTGTATGTGAGCTTGGCGGCAGTGTCGGCACAGAGCCGCTAATTGAGTTCCGGTAGCACATGCTTGAGCAAGGTCAAGATATGAAAGTGCTCAGTATGAAAATATAGGGGGTTTAGCAGTGCGTCCAGGATGCACTGAAGCCCCCTCATATGCATACAAATTATACATAATATATTTTATTGAAGGACAATCCTCCTTTTTTTGCGTTTTGCATTTTGTAATCTAATAGCCTATAGATCTGGAGGATTGCACTTGTGGCTTGGTGTTTTTTTTTTTTCTACTGGAGGGCTGATACTGTAGTTGCAGCAGGAGCGAAGCAACAGAGGCCACGGCAGTTGTGACTTGGCACATTTGTGCAGCGGACCTCCACCTTACCTGCTAGTTGGGCATGTTTGGAGTGATTCATGCAGTGCTGCTGGTTTGTAGGTGTGTTGTAACTCGTCTAAATGACTTATAAGCCTCAGTTAATAGCGTGCCAACATATCCTGCAGCCACGTTAGTGTGAGGCTGTAAATATGGCTGCAGGTTGTTTTACATCAGGATTGTAGGCTGTAGAAATGTGCTTCATGTTCTATACAAAAAAAATTCTGGTGTGATTGGATTCATCTCGGGTGATGTGAGAGGGCGGCATATTCGATTCATCTCGGGTAATGGGAGAGGGCGGCATATTTGATTCATCTCGGGTGATGGGAGAGGGCGGCATACTTGGTGAATAAATGATCGGATTGTGTGGGAGGAGGTGAGCAGAGTATTCTGTGAACACTCACAGCTGTGGAGATGGTTTATATCGCTGCAGATCGGTCTGTCAGAAACCCATAGCACGCTTCTGTTACTACTCTCCACTGCATATGGGTGAAAGCTGCAATTAATTTTAGCAATATTTGTATAATTGTCAAATCTTCCCTTCCTGGAAGCCTGCGCACCTAGACAGCTTTTATTGGTGATGAGCGCGAGTGCTCGTTAGTTTTCCTAGGGTGCTTGGGTATGCACAGAGTATCGCAGGTGTTGAGTGACATGTTCTTGTGACCCACAGCTGCATGTTTTGTAACCACAAAACGTGTGGGGATTGCCTGTTTGTCCTGAAATCCACTCATGTTTTGAGGCTAACAGCCGCAAAACATGCTGAGGGGATTTGAACATGACAGTCAAGCACCCACGATTCTCTGCGCATACGTGAGGCAAACTCCAGTAATGAGCACTTGCACTGCTCATTAATTCGCATATTACTTGCTTTAGGGCTCGATACCACTTGTGATTAGATCGAACAAATGCAATCCGATTAAAAGTCGTATTGCATTTGTACCAATTTAATCCTATGCTTCTGTTCTCAATGGCGTTTTTTTTCCTGATCAGATCGCAATCGGACAGGAAAAAAAAAAATGCGGCATGCTGCGATTGCATGCCAAATTCGGATCACTCGTACCATATAAGTCTAAGGGTGCATGTGAAACATCGCACTGCACTCAGATCTCACTCGAGTGCAGTGCAATTCCCGCCGGCAGCAGAGATGGAGAAATTACTTTCTACGTCTCCTCCGCAGCTGTTCTCCGATCCTCTCGTGTGAGAGAGGATCGCAGCACAGACGCTCGCAGGAGAACAGGAGCCAAAGGTCATTAGCATGTCGAATCGGATGTGATACGATAATGTGACCCCTGCCTTACAAGTAATATTCACCAATTCTCCTCTGCTAAAGGCTAAGTTCACACTGGGCGTTTTTTGTTTCTTTTTTACGCTAATTTTCAGCTCCTTTTTACAATACCAGCAAAGCCTATGTGATTTCAGTAATCTCAAGCGCAGTTTTGTTTTTTTTTTGTGTCAGTATTTTGTGCTTTGCATGGCTTTTGGACATATAGCATGTCACTTCTTTCAGCGTTTTTCACACATTGAATTGTTGAATTGAATGGGTGGTGAAAAAAATGCAGCCATCATATTTTGCAGCGTTTTTTGTGCCAAAACCTCGTTCTTTGGAATAGGACTTTTTTTTCTCAATACTAAACTTTCTCAGCATGCACAAGAGACGCAAAAAAAGCTAGAAAAACTAAGGAAAACCTTTTTTTTTTTTTTTTTTCTCTGCAGCTTCTTTCCTGCCAAGAGATCAGGTTTTGCTGCAGAAAAAAACAGTTGAAAAAAAGCACCTAGTGTGAACTTGCCATTAGAGGCTTTTGGTTGTCTGTGTATCCTCACCTTCAGTGATGACATTTAGACATGCTCATGTGACCGCTGCAGACAATCATTGGCCACACTGGTGATCTTAGTGGCAATTGGCTACGAAGATCATCAAAATTTACTTTATGGAGTGTGAAGCTTTAATTGCGACAGCAGCTTGTTCAGGATTGTGGGCTGTAGAAATGTGGTCGGTGGTATACATGAATGCTGGAGGGACATCTGTGATTCATCTCTGGTTTTGAGTGAGGCATGCTTGGTGAGTAAATGATCAGGTAGTGTGGGAGGAGATGAATACAGGATAGTGGGACTAGCTAGGATATGGCAGCACACGGAGTGGTAGGGCATCTTTAGGGGAGTATTTCTCAATTTATTTTATACCATTGTAAGCGTCTGGTAACAAAAAATTTCACGGGCTTGGGGAATTTCTTTAGAAAGGCCATATACCTAAAGCCAAACTCGTACTGTGTTTTGCAAACGTCTCAGTGCGGAGTGTGATTACCAGTGTGACTGTGGGTCTTGTTGATATGTATAAGATTGTCGAAAGTTAGGCTGTGTGCACACGTGGGTTTTTTATTTTTTTTTTTCAGCGTTTTTACTGCAGATTTCAACCATACTAATGAGTGGGGAAAAATCTGCATCAAAAACGCATGTAAAAATTACTGCAAAAAATGTGTGTTTTTCCTGCCAGAGACGCAGAAATTTCTGTACCAAATACTCGTGTTTACATTCTGGACTTAATGTAAATTTATTTTCGCCCTGCCTGGAGGCTAGAGGTGGCCTGGAAAAAGGGAAAGTAAAGTGATGTGAATATATTAAAATAATACTGTTATGGTGTTAACACACTATTGACAACAAGCTTTTACTTTATTGTGCCCAGAGAGCACAGTCTACGTTTTGGCCCTGATTCATCATTGCCTTTTTGTGCTCCTTTAGTGGTTTTACTGTTTTTAGATTCATGAAATGCAACTTTAACCAAATTTTTTTTTCTTGTTTTGAGCATCACAATCTAGTTTGACTTTGGAGTAAAGTTTCTGGAGGAGTTTTCAATTTGGCACATTTTTGCTACTTTTTTTTTTTAAATAAAAAAAAAAATAATGTGAATACCAGAAGACAAAGAAAAATGACTGCAATAAGTCGCAACTGAAGAATCCGGGTTCTCAAAGTTTGGAAGGTTTTCCCAACACTTCTCCCTTCTCTTTGGGGTAAATTTGACAGTGCATCATCTTCTGTGACAGCCCCAACTGTGTATGTACGTACATAGATGGGTTACATAGCGCATATCTCTATATCTAACAGGGAGAAAGAACTTTTGTATCCCAGCAGCCAGGACATTAGAAAGGAGAATAAAAGTAAAGCTGCTTCCCCCCCCCGTAGCTTCATCTTTACAATATGGATATGGCTGAAGAAAGCAAACGTGAAATAGACTCTGCACCGTATAGTGAAGGAACGTGTATGACGGCATATGGTATGGAATGTGGGAAAGCAGCTGATGGGGGAGGAGAGTCAAGATGGTGTTTGGTAGTGATGTGAGTGGGAGAACGGCAAAAATAGAACCTGTTTACATTAAGTTCATCAAAAACTGCATGTTGTTAATTTCATGAGCCATTAGTTGTCACATTCTGTATTGTTTCATCATTTCTGGTGGTGTGAAACTGCGGAAGCTTCTCTATATCTACCTTGTTGTATATTTTCATTACAGTTGGTTGGTAGCTTATTGGTAAATACTCTGTAATCTAGCCCGAAATGGATTAAATAAGACTGGTAACCATTGTTAGCAAACATAAAAAATCCTACTAAACTGCACAGGAACAATGTAAAATTTGTTTTCAGTGAAGACAGATTTCTATATTAGGGGTATAGGAGATGACAGTTGGTGCTCATAAAGTTCTATGTAGAGGAGGGAGGTGTTCTGCCTCTAGCTCCTCCATCTACATAGATACTTCTCAGTAAGTGTGATGATATGTCATTTACGATCTCATTAATGTAACGTTCTTTCTTCACTGATTTTACCCATGAATTGAGAATGATCGCTCAGTCCAGGAGGAGAAAGAAGCAGATTTCTCTGATAAGATGTATTACAAAGCTACTTATTTTTATATTTTCATATGTACTATTAAATGAAAATGAATATGATTGTTACACTTTTTAAGTATTTTGGCCATGTCACAAGTTCTCAAGAATAAAAATTATATATCCCCTGTCACAGTTCAAACGGCAACTAAATCTAGTCACATGGCAGGACTGGCTGCTATTTCAATTGTGTTGGGGACATTTTAGTAAATTCTTGGAGAACCCCCTTAAATTACGTTGTCAGAATGGGACAACCCCTTTAAGATCTCCAAGCGTGGTTGTGTTCTTCCCTGACTGCGGTTTGTTGTAAATGAACAAACCTCCCTGTACTCTGCTTCTCCACCAGTGAGTCTCCGCTGCAGCGCTCATGTCCACAGTGTGGTAGTCAGCGACTCTGCCGTACAGACGGAGCAGCGCCTGCAAAGCTTTTGAGCGTGCTGATTGGCTGTGGTCTTGACTACCGTGCCAAGCCAATGTCAGAAACCAGGAGTAGTGGTGGAGACACATCCGGGGGGACGTTGTACAGCGCGGTTTGATAATTTTTTTTAGAAACTGCAGCTGAGAGGAACAGATTGAAAGGGAACAACCCCTTTAGCACCTCATTTGCATTTGATTGCAAATAAACAATTTCTCTGGCATGCTTCAACAGATTAACTTATGAAGTCGTTGATGGACTTGCATTTCATAAATCTGCATCTCCATAAATACAGTTGAAGGGACGGGTGGGTCTAGTTTACAAAATGTACTACCATACATGCGCTAATAAATCCACAGTTGGGGGGTCACACACGTTGAATCTGCATCTTCCAACCCCGACTTGTATTTCACAGTAGGATTCTTGTCTGTAATTGTTTGGACGCGCTGTGTGAACGGCTGCAGATGAGTTCACACAATTTATGCCATAGAAACTATTCTGAATCTAGTCCCCTCTTTAGGACCCCTAAGCCTAGACGTGGAACACGTGGCGTGTACATTGCATTGTCGGCCCATTGATTTTTCACGAGCTCCAAATGTTGTTTCTCATGTTAGTTTTTAAAAGCTGACAAACTCTTGTAAGAAAAAGTGATACAACCTAAATACCTGCGTGCTTGAGTTGTCTGTACAGAGAGATAAGGCTGCCAGTGGTGAGGTGTCTGAATATGCTTGTAGTTTGTGTTTATTCAGCAGTGTGTGTACAGCGGCCTGTCAGAAGTAGACCATTGTATGCATCTGTTGTGGACGGTCACGGGATCTGCAAGAACTTGTCTTTTCATGGTCTGTGTCAGTCGATAGTTGGGTGTGGGATGGATTTTGATCTGTATACCTGTGGGTTGTATATCTTTGGAGATTTTTCGGTTTGATTAGTAATACAGGTGCGGGGATTGAAAAGGTGTAACTTTGCTTTGATTTTTTTTTTTTAACCTCTTAAAGGCAATGAATGCTGTAGAAAATGTTCAATATTGCATATTGTGTCCGTGCATCTTAAGTGATGACTAAAATGTTGTGATATGATGTTATGTGGCTGCTGCAGCATATCACGATGGAGGAAATGTGACTACGGGCTCATGCAGACTGGCCATGGGTTTTCCAGCCTGATTGTGCCAGTCTCGTAGAAATGTATGAAGCAGAGTGTTGCAGTCCGTGCTCAGGCTGTGTTGCTTGACCTCTAAGGCCTAGAGCTATAGCCTCACATTATGGTACAAATGGCTCTGTAGCATAGTGTTCACACTGGGTAATGGAGACATATCAACTTTACAATTAACGTTTCATACCCGTTTTAAACATCACCAGTTTTTGGGCAGTGACGATGCGAACCTATAGTAATGCAGATGCGTTTTAGGCTGGGGCTACTTGGTGACTTTGACCATAAGGCCGGAGTCACACACAACCACAAAAAATCGGTCCGTTTTAGACAGTCGACAATCGGATCAAAATAAAAACATCACACATCCTTCTGGCATCCGATTTTCCTTCAAAGATGCGATTTAATCGCATGTGTGTGTACCTTGTAACATCCGATTTTCATCCGACTTGCGAGATTTTCTCGCAGGCTTGCAAAACTGACATATAATGGATCCAAAAGAATAGTATTTAAATGCCAAAAGAAAGAATAGATATATACACATAGAGCACATATATATTTATATATATATATATATATATATATATATATATATATATATATATATATATATATATATATATATATATATATATATATATATATACTACATACTGTTATAGCCGCTAATTCAATTGCCGGCTTCAGTGAAATCACAGAAGCCGACATGAAATGATACATTGTTTCCACACATTTAACCATGTAATTTCATGTATTTTTATATATGTTTGAAACATACAATTACATGAGTATATGTGTGCTAAATTTCAGACATGTAGGGGTTAATTAAAGGTGTAAATTCGTTGAAAAAAAATGCGTGGGCTCCCGCTGTATTTTCTCCACCAGACAGACAAAGCAAGCGAGTGGGGGCAGATAATAATAGCCTAGGGAGGGTACATTTTTTTTGTGCCCCCCCCTGGCTACTAACATCTGCCCCCAGACACCCCAGAAAGGGCAAATCTATAATTAGATTCGCCCTTTCTGGCACTTTGCCCGTCTATTCCCATTGCCCTGTAGCGGTGGCGAATGGGTTAATAAGGGGTTAAAATGACCTTGCAATTGAAAGGTCACTTTAAGCCAGGTTAATAATTGATAGCTGTCAATTAGACAACTATCAATTATTAATCCTATTGTATGAAAGAAAAATCAAACACACACAGTTTAATAAAAAATAAGTTTAATTAAATAATCACACAGTTTTTGACCATATTTTATTTTCCTGCTAAAACCATTTCCTGTAATAAAAATAAAATAAAAAAGCAAAATTATACTTACCAATCCGATGTACAGTCAGGTCCCACGGTGTAATCCATCAGAAAGGGTTAACAGGTTACAGGTCGCAGAGAGCTAATAATGCTGTCTCAGACCTGTATTCCCCTGAATGAATAACTTCCTCTCCCAGCGAAAGTAGAGGAATAGATTCATGAATGGAGCTTAATTGATTTATTGCCAATTTAACTGTAGTGACCTGACCTAAAGGGAAAGTGGACACAATCAATTAAGCTTCATTCATGAAACACATCCTCTCCTGTCGCCAGGAGAGGAACTTATTCATTCATGAGCTTTGAGCTGAGCACGCAGGATTACTTGCACTGCTTGGCTCAAAGCTAGTTAACCCTTTGTGAAGGATTACAGCGTGGGACGTGACAGATCGGCGGAATAGGTAAGAATAATGTTGTTTTATTTCTTTTTCTTTATTTTAGGAGATCAATGGCTTCGCACGGATTAAGTGTAAAATAAAATATGGTCAAAAAAATGTGTTTTTATTTCATTAAAATTATTTATTCTTAAAGTGTGTGTGTTTTTTTATTTACTTCAATAGGATTAATAATTGATAGTTGTCTAATTGACAGCTATCAATCATTAACCTGCCTTAAGGTCACCTTTCAATTGCAAGGTGACAGTAAGGTGAGATTAACCCATTCGCCACCGCTACAGGGCAATGGGAATAGACGGGCAAAGTGCCAGAAAGGGCGAATCTAATTATAGATTTGCCCTTTCTGGGGTGTCTGGGGGCAGATGTTAGTAGCCAGGGGGGGCACAAAAAAATGCACCCTCCCTGGGCTATTATCTGCCCCCACTCGCTTTGCTTTGTCTGTCTGGTGGAGAAAATACAGCGGGAGCCCACGCATTTTTTTTCAACGAAATTACACCTTTAATTAACCCCTACATGTCTGAAATTTTGCACAAATACACTCATGTAATTGTATGTTTCAAACATATATAAAAATACATGAAATTACATGGTTAAATGTGTGGAAACAATGTATCATTTCATGTCGGCTTCTGTGATTTCACAAAACCCGGCAATTGAATTAGCGGCTATTACAGTATGTAGAAGTCTAGGAACTATAAATATATGTATATATACATGTCACAATGACATGTATATATATATATATATGTGTTCTATGTGTATATATCTATTCTTTCTAGTCTTTATTAAAGCTGTCAGTGTGATTTTACAGTATAGGCGGGGATGAATTGCCGGCTTTTCTAAAGGACACCGATGCGATTTCATCGCAAGTCACACAGTGTGGTCCGTTTGTAATCAGATTTTTCATCGCTCCCATAGACTTGCATTGGCGATAGTCGACCCACAATCGGTGACAATCGCAGCATGCTGCGATTGTACACGGACGTTTAAAACGGACCACAAAAAATCTGATACTGGGAGCTGCTCCATAGATTAACATAGGTCCGACTGCAATGCGATATTTCATCGCATTGCAGTCGTCCGATTTTGTCGCCAGTGTGACTCCGGCCTAACACAGCTCATGTGACCAAATATACCCCTGTGCCATTGCTACGTTGCAGCATTGTGCATGTAATGGGGGTTGCATTCAGGGCTGTGGATTCGGTAAGCCAAACCTCTGACTCCTCAATTTCCCTGACTTCCGACTCCCCAGCACTGGTCACTACTGAGCATGTGCATAAAGTGCAGCACAGATTCATCTCTACTAAATGGGCGTACAACAAGCAGTGGATACCGCGTTCTGACTGCCGAAGCTGACGTCCTTCTCCTCACAGGTATTACACCTTATCTGGACTTCTTACAATTACGCATGGATTCCCCATGCTGATCAGTGTGTCTCTATGAAAAATCTGATTTGATGTGTCCATATCGTTCAAACCTAACAAACAGGGTAGCTGATGAAGGTCGTGTAGACCGAAACGTCCCCCTGTATATTGCTGTTTACTTTGGACCACAATAAATTTCCTTCTTCTTGTTCACCACATTAAGTTGAGTGCAGAGTCTCTTTTCTCATCTCTACTAAAAGCTGAGATCCTTAGATCAGGAACAAAACAGACATTTATAGGACATTTTATAACTTTCCCAAATTCTTTCGCCCCCTCTCACATGTAAAGCGCCATGGCATAAATGGCGCTATAAAAATGAATAATAATAATAATAATTCTTAAGAACTTTTACAGCACATCCTGCACTGAACTACTGAATCCAATTTATTATACATTTTAGGAGTCGGTCCATTTTATACCGACTCCACAGCCCTGGTTCCATTGCAGTCTGCAAGGTACCACAACAAGCAAGTTGGAAACATTTACGGTAGATATTTTTTATTTTTTCCAGGTCGCAGTACGATGACTTTTGCTTACAGTGTGCGACAACTTATCGTTGGCTGATCAACTTGTATTGTAGGCAAAGTTGCTTTGTGCCTTAATGTCCCAAACATGCCCACATTAAAACTGGATCCTTTTGACATGGTTTAGAAGAACCTGTAAGTTACAGGGGATCAGAAACTTGTGCATTGTACAGATGTAGGTCAAAACAGTGTCCCTGGCTGCACAGCGACCTGCTGGTGGCTTGGTAGCCATAAATAGTGACTGGTCCCTTTTTAACCCCTTTACCCATGAGGGTGGTTTGCATGTTAAAGTAACATCTGACCACAGTGTATTTTCAATAAACAGTGCATCCATCCTCATTGTTGCACAAGAGCATAAATGTATCCGAGAAGTGTTGGCTATAAATAGAGCCGTCAAGAGAAGGTCAAGGGTATAGGTCACACAGGTAGCATTCTTCTATTAATATGTGAGGAGATGTATGCAAAAAAATATATTGTAAATTTCGACGTTGTTTCACCGTTGATTGTGGTTTCATGAAGTAGCTACAAAAATGTCCAAGGGCAAACCCATTATACCGAAGCACAAGGTTCCAGTTTCATTGTGTCCAGAGTTAATGGTTTACCTACAATAAAAGGCAAATAAGAAATTACTTTTACTTTAGGGCTCGTCTGGACGATGTGTAGAATGTTGCTTGCCATTAGGCCTTGGGAAACTAATTGAGAAAATCTGCTGCCATTTACACGTTCCATAGTTAGTCAATTATTTGCCCAGTGGAATAAGATGCGGAAAACACTGACCATGGAGTTGGGATTTTGCTTTATGAATAAAACATCTTAAAATAAAAAGTGTAATCTCCAAACTTCGGTCCTGTAAACGAGAACCAAGATTGGATACTTAACAGAACGGCCCTGTGTGAACCGACCCCTCTAGTGAAGTGTGGACAGTCCAGCTCAGCAGGCAGCAACCTGCCATCCGCCTGACAGCCTGTACTGGTCCTACTCACCTTTCCATTGTCTGTTGTTGTAGGGATCCTTTGCAAAGCATCCTGCCTAGAGTATAAAATGTGGCACAGGGCAAAAGCGGTGCCTTAGGGTCCCGTTACACATAGTGACTCGCCAGCGATCCCGACAACGATATGAACTTGTCAGGATCGCTGGTGTGTCCCTACATGATCGCTGGTGAGCTGCCAAATAGGCAGATCTCAGCAGTGATGAGGACAGCGACTAAGCGGGTAACTAAGCGATGCACGTCGCTTAGTTACCCGTAGTGTACGTTAGATACCAGCGTGCTGCTGCAGGGAGCTGGTAACCAAGGTAAACATCGGGTTTCTAAGCGGCGCTTACATACCCACTGTTTACCTTGGTTACCGGCTCCCTGCACCAGCGCGCTGGTATCTAACGCACACATTGGGTTTCTAAGCGCCGCGCGGCGCTTAGAAACCCGATGTTTACCTTGGTTACCAGCTCGCTGATCTCTGGCCTCCCGCCTGTCACACGCAGCGATGCGCGCTGGCAAGCGGGAGACCAACGATCAAGTAATGGTCCAGGACATTCAACGACGACCAGCGATACCCAGCAGGGGGGCTGGTCGTCGCTGAGTGTCACACTAAGCGATATCGCTGGCTAGGTCGCTGTTGCGTCACAAAATCGGTGACGTTTCAGCGATATCACTAGCGATCTCGCTTAGTGTAACGGGGGCTTTACAGTATCGCTACACGGCACCATATTGTTGAGGTATACACTATGTAAAGAAACGAACAAGCCCTGAAATCTGAGAAGTCATTGTAGGTTATGGGATGCTTCTGTATAGACACTAGACGCACACATTGTAATGTTACAAAGGGTTTTCCTGCTGATTAGATCTAACACTAATTAAAAGGAGCAGTATAAAATGTGTACTAGCTGGAGGTCTGACCACTAGGACCCCCACAAATCAGGGGAGCAGGGGAGTCTGAGTGTCGTGTCTGGATGGAGTGTCAGTGATTATATGCAATTACCACTTTATATACTTTATTTGACACTGCAGGAAAGGTCCGTTATTGTTCTCAGTAAATAAACTGCTAAGACTCTGTCAGCAGGTTTTTGTTATGGAATCTAACATTCAGCATGATGTAGGGGCAGAGAACATGATTCTAGGGATGTATCACTTACCTAGCAGTGCTATGAATGTACAGCTTTGTATGACTCCACCCACTGCTCTGATTGGCAGCTTTCCGTATACACATCTCATCAAGCCGCCAATCAGTGGTGAGGGTGGGGCTACAGATAAACTGGACTGTGGCACACAACACCTAGTCCTGCAGTGATAATCTCCTGATAAAACTAATGAAACTAGAACAAGTGACACATCGCTGGAATCGGGGCCTCTGCTCTTACATTATGCTGCTCTCATATTACGTAGCAAACACCTGCTGACAGATTCCCTTTAACCCCTTCACAACATGCGCCGTACATGTACTGCACATGTCATGTCTCTCCTTTTGATGTGGGCTCCAGCGCTGAGCACACATCTTTCTTGGCACATATCAGCTGCACTTAATGTGATTGCGCCAGAGGTGTCATTAATCCCAGTACGGGTGGTGATTTTATGCTTTTTATTATTATTATTATTATTTTATCGGGACCAAACATTTAGATCAAGGACGTGTTGTCTTAGTAGTGGATAACCCCTTTAATATAAAATTCAGAATTTTCAGATCTGTACGAGGATTAGTTCCTTTGCTATTTCAGGGGACTTGCCTGAAATCCACGTCAGTATGTGGATTGTCATTGAATTTCACACTGTTTTCGCTTTGAAGTCTGCAACAAAATCTATGTAACACCAGGCCCATGTGAACATTCACATCTTAACCCCTTTATGACCAGAGCTTTTTTCGGTTTTGCGTTTTCGTTTTTTGGCTCCCCTTCTTTCCAGAGTCATAACTTTTTTTATTTTTCCATCAATATGGCCATGTGATGGCTTATTTTTTGCAGGGCGAGTTGTACTCTTGAACGACATCATTGGTTTTAGCATGTCGTGTACTCGAAAACGGGGGAAAAAAATTCCAAGTGCAGTGAAACTGCAAATAAAGTGCAATCCCACACTTGTTTTTTTGTTTGGCTTTTTTGCTAGGTTCAGTAAATGTTAAAACTGACCTGCTATTCTGATTCTCCAGGTCATTACGAGTTCATAGACATCAAACATGTCTAGGTTCTTTATCTAATTGGTGAAACAAATTCCAAAGTTTACTTTGGAAAAAAAAAAATTGCGCCATTTTCCGAGACCCGTAGCGTCTCCATTTTTCGTGATCTCGGGTTGGGTGAGGGCTTATTTTTTTACGTGGTGAGCTGACGTTTTTAAGGATACCATTTTGTTGCAGATACAATCTTTTTATCGCCCGTTATTGCATTTTAATTCTATGTCGTGGCGACCAAAAAAAGTAATTCTGGCGTTTCGATTTTTTTTCTTTTTTTTTTTTTTCTTCTTGCTACGCAGTTTAGTGATCCTTTTTTTTTTTTTGATTGGCCGATTCTGAACGCGGCGATACCTAATATGTGCATGTGTTTTATTTTGAAAGGGGGGTGATTTAAACTTTTACTTTTTTTTTATATTTTTTAAAACTATCTTTTTTTTTTTTTTTTTTTTACTTTTTAACAAACTTCAATAGCCTCCATGGGAGACTAAAAGCAGCCATAGCTCGATCGCCATTGCTACATACAGGTGATGATTAGATCGCCTATATGCAGCAGAATTACAGCATTGCTATGAGCGCCGACCACAGGGTGGCGCTCATAGCAGTCTTCATCAACAACCATAGAGGTCTGAAGCGGACCGCTGGTTGTTATGCCAACGCATCGTTGACCCCCGATCACATGACGAGGGTCAGCGATGCGTGTAATTCCGGCCCGGCAGTGTTTGACAGCGGCATTTAACTAGTTAATAGACGCGGGCGAATCGCAATTTCGCCCACGCCTATTGCGGGCACATGTCAGCTGTTCAAAACACCGCTGGAGCCCTCATCAAAGGGAGGTACTGCCATTGGACGTACTATTCCGTCCAATGGCAGTAAGGGGTTAAATACTCCCCTATCACCCATCAATTTACCTTCCTACACTGAACAGTTCTGGTGGTTTGATGCGAGTCCAAGCTCTTAGAACCAAATGATTTAGAGCAGGGTTCGACAAACCCGGGCGCCAGGTCGCCAGTGGGCGCCCGGGTTTGTCGGGGCCCTGAGCAGGCGGGGGGCCCACTCGCCGTCGGGCACCCCGGCGCCCGTTAGCGGTGGAGAGCGGTGTCAGCGCCGCCACGCGCCCCCGCCTGCCTCAGGGCCCCGGCAGCAGCTGGCACAATACTTACCTCTCCCGTGCCTCCGCTGCAGCAGCTCCGGGCTCCAGGGGGCGCCGGCACTTCCTCTCACAGCAGCGGCGCTGAATGACGTCATCATTCAGCGGCCGGCTGTGGTAGAGAGCGCGGACGCCGGACAGGTGAGATCTGTGTGTGTGTGGTGTGTCGTGTGTGTGTGTCTGTGTGCATCAGTGTATGTGAGAGAGTGCTTGTGTGCTGCATGTGTGATGGTGGTGGGGGGAGGGCAGTGATATGGGGAGGCATTGATGATAATGGGGAGGCATTGATGATAATGGGGAGGCATTGATGATAATGGGGAGGCATTGATGATAATGGGAGGCATTGATGATAATGGGGAGGCATTGATGATAATGGGGAGGCATTGCTGATAATGGGGAGGCATTGATGATGATGGGGAGGCATTGATGATGATGGGGAGGCATTGATGATGATGGGGAGGCATTGATGATGATGGGGAGGCATTGATGATGATATGGGGAGGCATTGATGATGATGGGGAGGCATTGATGATGATGGGGAGGCATTGAGATGATGATGGGGAGGCATTGATGATGATGGGGAGGCATTGATGATGATGGGGAGGCATTGATGATGATGGGGAGGCATTGATGATGATGAGGAGACATTGATGTGATGATGAGGAGGCATGATAAATTGATGATGATGATAGAAATTGATGATATGGGAGGCATTGATGATGATGAGAGGACATTGATGATGTTGGGAGGCATTGATGATGTTGGGGAGGCATTGATGATGTTGGGGAGGCATTGATGATGTTGGGGAGGCATTGATGATGTTGGGGAGGCATGATGATGTGGGAGCATGATGATGATGGGAGGCATTGATGATGATGGGGAGGCATTGATGATGATGGGGAGGCATTGATGATGATGGGGAGGCATTGATGATGATGGGGAGTGGATGATGATGATGGGGAGGCGACGATGATGATGGGGAGGCGACGATGATGATGGGGAGACGACGATGATGATGGGGAGGCGACGATGATGATGGGGAGGCGACGATGATGATGATGGGGAGGCGATGATGATGATGGGGAGGCGATATGATGATGATATGAAAAAAAAATTCTGGCTCCTAAATTTTTTTGGCTGGCTCCTAGATTCTGAACAACTTTGTCGACCCCTGATTTAGAGGTTAACAGCTATCCTGTGTGATAACATTTTTCAAGGAATACCCCTTGAAAGTGCTGCATCTTGGGTATAGGAGCTAGCGAGGTTTTGGTAAACCTTTGAGTATGCCACACATAGTAAATGTCATCTCATCTCATGTAGGGTTGCATTTTTTTTGTTTTGTTCACTCTCTCCTATACCCAATACATATTGAGGAGTGCACGCTCTGCGCTAAACCCGTCCAATGTGCCATGACTTGTGCTATGCCAGTGTCACCCAGAGGCAGCGAGGGTTGGGAAGATAGTCACAGGTTGGAAAATAAAGACTGTGACTTCCACTTGGCTTTTGCGCTACATTTTAGCTTTCTTCGCTGTGTTTTTTACACAACTATAGGAATTTAAAGTGCTGGAAGCTAGAAAAATATTTTGCTAATGTTTCTTGTCAACTTTTCCGGAAAAAGTTATTTGGCTCCATACCAAAGAATGCTTTCCAGTGTTCATATAAACAGGACCAAGTTGCCCCGGCTTCTTCAGATCACACGTAAACCTGTGTATAGTGCTATTGATATATGGTAACTGAGGACCTGGTAGAGACTCGTCCACTCTCACCAGGGCTCAATGGTCTTTGAGCGACAACCTGCATGTGATATAGATTGCTGCAAGCCCAGTCTGCACAGCCAGGAATACTGTGTGTTTTCTGACATGTAATGACTGACACATGAAAAAAACAGCAGATATGTGCCGAATATCATTTGTTACATTAATCTGCAGCACTTTATTACATGTCTCTAATGTTTTCATAGAATGGTAGAGATGTAAAGGACTTCCAAGGTAATATCTCCAACCCGCTGCTCTATGCAGGATAAACCATCTCAGACAGATGTCTTCCAGCCTCTGATTGAAGTCTTCCATTGAAGGAGAACTCACCACCTCTCGTTGCAGCCTGTTCCACGGATTGATCACCCTAACTGCCAAAAAGCTTTTTCTAATATCTAATCTGTATCGTCTACCTTTCAGTTTCATTCGCTTCTTATGTTTCCATATCCTCTTTCCTTTTTTTCTTTTTTTTAGAAATGTGGTGCACACTGACTCGTGTGCAGCCTGTCATCTATTCGTATACCCAAGTCTTCTTCACACATGCTGTTGCTTAGTTTTATTTCTCCCATTCTATACATGTCTTTTTTGTATGAGAAATTACAACTGTTTACAGCAGCAGCAGCAGCAGCAGCAGGGGTGGGCTGCAACTACGGTAATTTTCCTGATGGGCTGCATGAGAGACCATGTCTGTTGTGGAGGGCTGAACCAGTAGGCTTAAATTAATTTTCCTCCAAGCTAATATATTATGATTATTCTATATTAATATTGTAACTGTTAAAATTGAGCAGAATGAAGTATGCTGGCACCCCTTGTAAACCATAGGAGCCCATACACAGCCGCTTATCTACAGTATGTGCCCCTATACAATATAAGCCCTACATAGCCGCCCTGTATATTGTAGGAGTCTCCATACACTCCCCCCTATAGGCAGTATAAGCTATCACATAGCCTCCCATATACAGACACATATCCCATACATAAAAGAAAAAAAAAACACATTCACCTTGCTCCCCATCCCCTGGCGCGCTGCTCCGGTTTCTGGTGCACCGACTCTCCGCACAGGATTTCGGTATATCTGAACCACATTGTTAATGTGAACTTAATATGGCTACATGTCTCCCGGTTTGTAAACATTTAGGAACCCTGCTAGCCTCTTCTTAGGAATTTTCAAAGTGTGTGTATTTTGGTTTATTAACCTCCTAATGTCCAATGACGTGCACAGTCCGTCATGGCAAGGTGTCAGTTTTGGCACCTTGACGGACTGTGCACGTCATGCCTTTGAACTACCACTGCGTGTAAACACGCAGTGGTAGTTCAGTGCCGACAGCTGTCACAGACAGCTGACAGGCACGGCAAGCGGTGCGGGGACCTTTGCCGTCGGTCCCCACACCTACAGTGCTGTGATTGGTCAATCAATCTGACTGACCAAACACAGCAGCGATCAGGCAGAAGAGGCTGAAATTTCAGCCTCTTCTGCCCCATCAGTGCAGGAGCTCAGCGCTGCAGTGGCCGAGCTTCCTGCACTGACAGCCAGGAGCGGCGCCCCCGCCGCCCCTGGCTGTTAACCCCCTGACTGCTGCGATCGAGCGCGATTGCAGCGCTCGGGGGGGAGGCAGAGGGTCGGGAGCTCCCTCTGCCTCAGATCGGCGCCCTGCAATGTATTTTCAGGGCTCGATCTCTGCCTTGATGACCCGGGGGTTGTCATGGCAACCTCCGGGGTCATCTAGCTACGGAAAGCTGCTGTGATAATGGTCACAGCAGTTTTCACTATAGGTACAATGCATTGCAATGCTGGAGCATTGCAATGCATTGTAACTGCAATTAAAAGTAAAAAAGTGAAAGTCCCATAAAGGGACAAGTTAATAAAAAGCATTTTTTAAAAAAATTGTAAAAAAAATATTAAAAATTTTAAAAATTCCCCTAAAAAATACACTTTTTTTATGTAATAAAAAAGAACAAAAAAATACACATGTTTGGTATCGCCGCGTCCATAAAAATCCCATCTATAAAAGCGTAACCCTAGTTAACCCCTTCAGTGAAAGCCGTAAAAAAAAAAAACACAAAAAAGTAGTAAATTATACTTTTTCCAAGCGGTATCATCATACCGCTTGGAAAAAGTGCAATAACACGCGATCAAAAAGTCGGATATAAATAATCATGGTACCAGTGAAAATGTCATCTTGTCCCGCAAAAAACAAGCCGTCAAACAGCATCATCAGCGAAAAAATAAAGTTATAGCTTGCGGAATAAACTGATGCAAAATAATTTTTTCTATAAAATTTTTTATTGTGTAAAAAAAAAAACGCCAAAACATAAAAAAATATATAAATGAGGTATCGCTGTAATCGTAGTGACCCGAAGAATAAAGCTGCTTTATCAATTTTACCACACGCGGAACGGAGGAAAAAAAAAAAAAACAATTCCTGAATTGCTGGTTTTTGTTCATTCTGCTTCCACAAAAATCGGAATAGGAAGCGATCAAAAAACGTTATGTGCCCGAATATGGTACCAATAAAAACGTCAGCTCGTCCCGCAAAAAATAAGCCCACAGATAACTGTCGGCCAAAATATGGAAAAATTATAGCTCTCAAAATACGGCGATGCAAAAATTTCTTACAAAACATTCTTCCAAAAAAAAGCGTCTTCTAGAGTGTGACAGAAGCTAAACATGAAAAAAGGGTATAAATCTGATATCGCTGTAATCGCACCGACCCGAAAAATAAAGTCGCCTAATCACTAATACCGCATGAGGAACGGCGTAAAAAAGAAAACCAGTTCTTCACCTTTTGTGGATTTGTTCATTCTGCCTCCCAAAGATCGCAGTAAGGCGATCACAGTGGTTCCCCCCCACATATGGGATATCAGCGTACTCAGGACAAAATGCACATCAACTTTTGGGGTCCTATTTCTCCTGTTACCGTTATAAAAATAAAAATTTGGGGGCAAAAAGGTCATTTTTGTGGAAAAAAATATGATTTTTTTATTTTCATGGCTCTACGTTATAAACTTCTGTGAAGCCCTTGGGGGTTCAAAGTGCTGACCACACATCTAGATAAGTTCCTTGGGGGTCTAGTTTGCAAAATGGGGTCATTTGTGGGGCGTTTCTACTGTTTAGGCACATCAGGGGCTCTCCAAGCGCAACATGACACCCGCAGACCATTCCATCAAAGTCTGCATTTAAAAACGGTGCTCCTTCCGTTCCGAGCTCTGCCATGCGTCAAAATAGTGGTTCCCCCCCACATATGGGGTGTCAGCGTACTCAGGACAAATTGCACAATAGCTTTTGGGGTCCTTTTATCCTTTGGAAAATAAAAATTGGGGATGAAAAGATCATTTTTGTGGAAAAAATATGATTTTTTAATTTTACGGCTCTACGTTATAACCTTCTGTGACGCCCTTGGGTGTTCAAAGCTCTCACAACACATTTAGATCAGTTCCTTGGGGAGTCTAGTTTCCAAAATGGGGTCACTTGTGGGGGGTTTCCACTGTTTAGGCACATCAGGGACTCTCCAAATGCGACATGGCGTCCAATCTCAATTCCAGCCAAAAAAGTCAAATGTCGCTGCGTCCCTTCCGAGCTCTGCCATGTGCCCAAATAGTGGTTTACCCCCACATATGGGGTATCAGCGTACTCGGGACAAATTGCACAATAACTTTTGGGATCCTTTTATCCTTTGAAAAATAAAAATTGGGGGTGAAAAGATCATTTTTGTGGAAAAAATATGATTTTTAAATTTTACGGCTCTACATTATAACCTTCTGTGAAGCCCTTGAGGGTTCAAAGTGCTCACCACAGATCTAGATAAGTTCCTTGGGGGGTCTAGTTTCCAAAATGGGGTCACTTATGGGGGGTTTCCACTGTTTAGGTACATCAAGGACTCTCCAAACGCGACATGGTGTCCGCTCTCGATTCCAGCCAATTTGACATTCAAAATCTCAAATGATGCTCCTTCCCTTCTGAGCACTGCCGTGCGCCTAAAGATTGGTTTTCCCCCACACTTGGGGTATCGGTATCTACTGATACCCTTGACAAGATTTAAAAAATTGTGTCGAAAGAAAAATTTTGGGAAAAAAAGTTAAATGTTCATTTTTTCCTTCCACATTGCTTCAATTCTTGTGAAGTACCTAAAGGGTTAATAAACTTCTTGAATGTGGCTTTTAACACCTTGAGGGGTGCAGTTTTTAGAATGGTGTCACTTTTGGGTATTTTCTGTCATATTGACCCCTCAAATTCACTTCAAATGTGAGGTGGTCCCTAAAAAAAAATGGTTTTGTAAATTTTGTTGGAAAAATGAGAAATTGCTGGTCAACTTTTAACACTTATAACTTCCTAACAAAAAAAAATTTTGTTTCCAAAATTGTGCTGATGTAAAGTAGACATAGGAAATGTTATTTATTAACTATTTTTTGTGACATATCTCTCTGATTTAATGGCATCAAAATTAAAAGTTTGAAAATTGCAAAATTTTCAAAATTTTTGCCATATTTCCGTTTTTTTCATAAATAAACGCAAGTTATATTGAAGAAATTTTACCACTATCATGAAGTACAATATGTCACGAGAAACAGTCTCAGAATCGCCAAGATCTGTTGAAGCGTTCCAGAGTTATAAGCACATAAAGTGACAGTGGTCAGAATTGTAAAAATTGGCCTGGTCATTAACCTACAAAATGGCTTGGTCGTTAAGGGGTTAAAAAAAATCGGTCACTAATATCAGTGATTGTAAGGAGTGATCAAACCTTCTCATAATGTGTTCTTGCCCATCCTTGCATCTGTTAATACTTGTGTTCCTGCAGATGAATGGGGAGATAGTAGGAAGTTATGAAATACTTGCATCTTTGAAAAAAGTGTTGTGTTATGTCCATTTATTGCTTTCCTTTTATAGTTTCACTGGGCAGGAAATAGAGGCTTGGAAAACTGAGATCACTACAGAGGACATGATTGACACTTCCTTCCTCTCTCTTCCCATCACAGAAACAAACGATTTATAAGCTATGTATCCGTACTAGAAATTAACCATGTGCTGGCTGGCTGCTGTTTAGTTCTGAGGTTTTTCTGTTTTGATTTCCCCCCCTCATACTCATACTCACATCTTGGTAATGGTGCTGTGAAAACCACTGTGAATGAGATTTCATGCCCTACGACCCAGTGTTAATAAACCACTAAGGCTATATTCACACAGAGCTTTTTGAGGCTTTCAAAAATGAGAAGGTTTTTAAAATGGAAACCAGTTCAGGAAATGCTTTGTTTTTGGAAGAGTTTTTATATTCCTTTTGAGGATTTGGAAGACTGAAGCTCTTTTTGCAGCTTTTTGATTGGACATTTGCTAGTATGGAGAAGATTCCAGCAGGTGCGGCTGTAGAGAAGTAACATGTTTTTTTTTTTTTTTCTCCTCTAGTCACCTTCCACGACAGCATAGGAGGTTGTCTCCACGCCCTAATGGGGGACAGGAAGCACAAAGACTTTAAAAGCCCCTCCCACCTCCTATTCGCCGGTGTCTTTCCTGTCCCCCATGGAGAGGTTTTTGTTCTGTATGCTGTGTGGCCGGCACCGCAGTGTACCTGTTTGTAGCCGGGCAGTGGTGGTCGTGGGCTCCGCTCTCTTCCTCCGTGCTGCTCCCGTCTCCCTGCGGTCAGTGGATTCTGGACCTTCCTGGCCCACCTGCGCTCCCGCTGGGGGTAAAGCGGGCCAGTGATCCACCATAGCCAGAGGCCTCCCAGAGCTCTCCGGCTTTCTCTCCCTCAGCGCATGCTATTCGGTGACCCGCATGTCATGTCATACTACACGCGAGTCACTTCCGGGCCTTGAGTTCCACTGTAAAACGTGTTCACTTCTGGTTTCGGCTTTCTGTAGCCTCCCGACTCCCGAACCGTGTGCAGAGCACGCTGAACCTGCTGACGCCTGCTCAGGACCCAGAGGGGAGGCACTAAAGGGGGTCCTCCAACCTTCAAGCAGACTTCCTGAGTCGTCACGACATACAACCAGGAGAATGGAACCTGAACCAAAGAGTTTCGGATGCTGGTAGCAAGATGGGGTTTGCCAGAGATCGACTGGGCTGGGTTAAACACAAAGGACCATTAACCTGTCAACTCTGCTGACTAGTGTTGAGCATTCCGATACCGCAAGTATCGGGTATCGGCCGATATTCGCTGTATCGGAATTCCGATACTTAGTTCCGATATTTTTCCTATATCGTATACCGGAATCGGAAGTTCCCATAATTCTTTGAGAGGCAATGTGATTTTAGTCAGCCAATGAGGAATCTTATGAAGTGTGGGCACATCCTGTAATGCTGCGGTCATCTTAACTAATGGCATGGCTGTGATTGGCTGCTGAAATGATGTCAAAATGCACTATAAAAGGCGCCGCCTCCATTTTAGCGTCACTGTGCTGTGAACTCAGTTAGGGACAGAACGCTGCTGTGCTGACTCTGAGGGACAGTTAGACATAGCGATTTTGTGTACTCTACTGTGCTTTAGGCAGGCTAGTTTACCAACCACTGTGTAAAGCTTCCTTTTGCCAGTGTTGTTTTAACAGCTCTGTGCAAGGTGTGTGTGAGAGTGCAGGTGACGCTGCAGTTTGCTCTGCATCCACCGCTGTTTGTAGGCATCTGCACGTGTCACTCACTGACTCTTTTTTTTTTTTTTTAATTTGATTTTGTGGAATTGGTGCAGCTCCATTATATTTTAAAAAATCTAATCTATTGTGTGACGCGTTCCATCGTATACAATACATTGTTGCAAACACTATGAAGTAGACAAAGGCCTTTCACAGCTACTGAACAGTGTGTTCAGTGTTCACTGTAGTTGTGAGCTTTTCATTTTTTGAGTGCAGATTACGCTCAGTTAGTTCTTCAACACTGTGGTTGTAGCTGCTGAGTGTCATGCCTCATCTTCACATTTTTCTTAATGGTGTGCTCATTATATTGAAAAATCTAATCTATTAGTGTGACGCGTTCCATCCGTTACAATACATGGTGCATACACTATAGAAGTAGACAAGGGCTTCACAGTATGAACGTTGTGTTTCAGTGTTCACTGTAGTCTGTGAGCTTTTCATTTTTTGAGTGCAGATTACGCTCAAGTTAGTTCTTCAACCACTGCTGGTTGTAGTCTGCTGAGCGTGTGTCACTGCCTCATCCTTCACATTTTTCTCTAATTGGTGCTGCTCCATTATATTTGAAAAAAATCTAATCTATTAGTGTGACGCGCTTCCATCCGTATACAATACATTGGTTGCAAACACTATAGAAGTACACAAAGGGGCCTTTCACAGCTACTGAACAGTTGTCTGCAGTGTTCACTGCAGTCTCTGAGGAATAACCACACTTAGGCCTTATAACTTTTCTGACTTTCTTTATCAATCTACCAAGATGAAGAAGGCAGGGAGTAAGGCACGTGGTCGTGGCCATGGAGTTTCAGCAGGGAGAGGACGTGGGGATTCTGTGGCTGCTGCCGCACCCAGTGACACAGCATCCACCAGTTTTCCCCGTGAGCGTTCCTTTATGCGCACTTTTGTAGGAGCTCAGCGTACCCCCCTGCTGCGGGAAGAACAAATTGAAGCCGTTGTTGGTTGGATGGCAGCCAATGCATCGACTTCAATTGCTTCCACCTCCTCTCAGGACCACAGCACTGTTGAACAACCATCTGTCTCTTCACCGCCTGCCAAATTGCCCAGGCAGTCAGAGTTCTGAACTGGAGCCAGCTGAGTCTCTGCTTCTGTTCTCAGAATCTGTTGGCTTGCAAACAGGGGTCCAGCCAAGCAGCATTCTGGAATGTGAAGAAGAGGCAGTATACAGTGATGCGCAACAGCTGTGTCTCTCTGAATGTGAAGAGGCGGGTGAGCCAGTGCCGATGGTCAGCAGAACGCATCTGATGATGATGAGACTCAGGTGCCATTTTCTGTTGAGCAAGGTGCTGGCCAGACCACCCAACAGCAGCAGGTGTTGGAAGAGGGTAGTGGTGGAGATGATGAGATCCAAGACCCAACATGGCGTGAGGAACAGGAAGGTGGTGGTAGCAGCTCTGAGGAAGAGATTGCCCCAACGGTCCAAACAGTAGGGAGAGGTAGGCTGCAGACTCGGTTGCCTGTAGCCTCCAGTTTGGCACCCGTTCGTAGCAGTTCTCTTCCAACAGCCAAACCGGGCGCTCCCAGGACTTGCACTGCGTGGTCCTTTTTTGACACACTTGCAGATGATATTTGCTATGTCAAATGCAAGCTGTGTAATCAAAAAGTTAAGAGGTAAAAATATCAGTAACCTCAATACCACAAATATGTGGAAACATGTACGGACAAAGCACGTGGTTGAGTTACAAAGACACACTGGAGATGTAGGCCAACCTACAGCAGCACCTACATCTTCAGCTCGTGTTGGAGCCTCTTCCTCCAGCTCACACACAGCTGGTTCGGCTTCCTCACAGGATCGCCATGGAAGAACCTCTGTCACTGTTGTCCAGAGACCCAGTGTTATTCCACCCACAGCTGCAAGTTCCCTGTCATCCTCACACTCCCAGGCCACAAAACAGCCATCGGTAGCACAGGCATGGGATAAAAGACGGCCATACTCTGCAAACCATCCATGAGCACAGGCTCTGAATGCTGGCATTGCAAAACTCCTGTCCCTTGAAATGCTGTCATTCAGGCTGGTGGAGACTGACAGTTTCCGTGACTTAATGGCATTGGCAGTCCCACAATACAATGTGCCCAGCCGATTTTATTTCAGCAGGCAAGCCGTCCCTGGTCTGCAAAAGCATGTCGAGGGAAAAATTAAACATGCGCTACTAAACGCCGTCAGTAGCAAGGTCCACCTGACCACCGATGCGTGGACCAGTACCCATGGCCAGGGACGATACCTTTCCCTCACTGCCCATTGGGTCAATGTTGTACAGATCTTGCTAGTGGCGCTGTACGTGTTCTGCCAACTCCAAGGATTGCAGGAATCAAGTCTGTCCACATTGACTCCTCCTCCTACTCCAGTTCCTCAGAATCATCGCTGCAGGAGCCGTCACGGTCTACCTCCACATGGACCCGTGAACGCTTACCTGATGCGACCGTTATGAGCACAGCCGTGGCCAAACGTCAACAGGCCGTCCTGAAATTAATTTACATGGGGAATCGAAGCCACACAGTGCAGGAGCTCTGGAATGCCATCAAACAGGAGAGCGACGTGTGGTTTTTGCCAGCGAATCTCCAGCCAGGCTTTGTAGTGTGTGACAATGGCCGAAATCTGGTGGCAGCTCTGGGCCTTGGCAACCTCACTCACATACCATGTCTGGCACATGTGCTCAACTTGGTCGTGCAGAGTTTTTTGAGGGACTATCCGGATCTTGATGCACTGCTGCACAAGGTCCGCCTAGAGTGCGCTCACTTGCGACGTTCCAGCATGGCGAGATCGCGCATTGCAGCTCTGCAACGCAGATTTCGCCTTCCTGAACATCGCATCATATGTGACGTACCCACCAGGTGGAATTCCACGTTACATATGTTGGAGCGGTTGTGTGAGCAGCAGCCAGCAGTAATGGAGTATCAGCTGCATCAGGCGCAATCAACTCGCAATTTGCGTCGTTCACACTTCACCACTACTGAGTGGGCCTCTATGAAGGACATCTGCCACGTTTTGCGTGCGTTTGATGAGTCAACGCGGATGGCGAGTGCAGATGATGCACTAGTCAGCCTGACTGTCCCCCTTATCTGCCTGCTTCAAAAAACACTGCAAGCAATAAGGGATGAGGTTTTGGAAGAGGTGGAGGATGAGGAGTCACAAATTCCATCACCTTCTGGACAGTCAGCGCAACGTGGTTCCTCACAAAGGGCTGGGCAGTGTTCACTTTGTGAGGAGGATGAGGAGGAGTCAATGGAGGAGGAAGACATCGCTCCAGAGGGAGGTACACAACGCTCTAGTCAGTATGTACAGGTCCTTCTCAAAAAATTAGCATATAGTGCTAAATTTCATTATTTTCCATAATGTAATGATTACAATTAAACTTTCATATATTTTAGATTCATTACACACCAACTGAAATTTGTCAGGTCTTTTATTGTTTTAATACTGATGATTTTGGCATACAACTCCTGATAACACAAAAAACCTGTCTCAAAAAATTAACATATTTCAACCATCCAATAAAATAAAAGTGTTTTTTAAAAACAAACAAAAAAACCATCAAATAATAAAGTTCAGTTATGCACTCAATACTTGGTCGGGAATCCTTTTGCAGAAATGACTGCTTCAATGCGGCGTGGCATGGAGGCAATCAGCCTGTGACACTGCTGAGGTGTTATGGAGGCCCAGGATGCTTTGATAGCGGCCTTAAGCTCATCCAGAGTGTTGGGTCTTGCGTCTCTCAACTTTCTCTTCACAATATCCCACAGATTCTCTATGGGGTTCAGGTCAGGAGAGTTGGCAGGCCAATTGAGCACAGTAATACCATGGTCAGTAAACCATTTACCAGTGGTTTTGGCACTGTGAGCAGGTGCCAGGTCGTGCTGAAAAATGAAATCTTCATCTCCATAAAGCATTTCAGCCGATGGAAGCATGAAGTGCTCCAAAATCTCCTGATAGCTAGCTGCATTGACCCTGCCCTTGATGAAACACAGTGGACCAACACCAGCAGCTGACATGGCACCCCACACCATCACTGACTGTGGGTACTTGACACTGGACTTCAGGCATTTTGGCATTTCCTTCTCCCAGTCTTCCTCCAGACTCTGGCACCTTGATTTCCGAATGACATGCAAAATTTGCTTTCATCAGAAAAAAGTACTTGGGACCACTTAGCAACAGTCCAGTGCTGCTTCTCTGTAGCCCAGGTCAGGCGCTTCTGCCGCTGTTTATGGTTCAAAAGTGGCTTTACCTGGGGAATGCGGCACCTGTAGCCCATTTCCTGCACACGCCTGTGCACGGTGGCTCTGGATGTTTCTACACCAGACTCAGTCCACTGCTTCCGCAGGTCCCCCAAGGTCTGGAATCGGTCCTTCTCCACAATCTTCCTCAGGGTCCGGTCACCTCTTCTCGTTGTACAGCGTTTTCTGCCACATTGTTTCCTTCCAACAGACTTCCCATTGAGGTGCCTTGATACAGCACTCTGGGAACAGCCTATTTGTTGAGAAATTTCTTTCTGGGTCTTACCCTCTTGCTTGAGGGTGTCAATGATGGCCTTCTTGACATCAGTAAGGTCGCTAGTCTTACCCATGATGGGGGTTTTGAGTAATGAACCAGGCAGGGAGTTTTTAAAAGCCTCAGGAAGCTTTTGCATGTGTTTAGAGTTAATTAGTTGATTCAGAAGATTAGGGTAATAGGTCGTTTAGAGAACCTTTTCTTGATATGCTAATTTTTTGAGACAGGTTTTTTGGGTTATGAGGAGTTGTATGCCAAAATCATCAGTATTAAAACAATAAAAGACCTGAAAAATTTCAGTTGGTGTGTAATGAATCTAAAATATATGAAAGTTTAATTGTAATCATTACATTATGGAAAATAATGAAATTTAGCACTATATGCTAATTTTTTGAGAAGGACCTGTAGAGCGAGGGTGGGGTGATGCAGAGCAGGCAGAGATGACGCCTCTTGCAGGGGACAGCGTTTCTTGGCCAGTTGGGAGTCTGCAGCACATGGTTGATTTCATGCTGCAGTGCCTGAGAAACGACCGCCGCATCGCCCACATTCTCACCACGTCTGATTATTGGGTGTACACCCTCCTAGACCCTCGCTACTGGGACAACTTACAAAGCCTCATCACACCGTTGAACCGGGAGCGTAAAATGCGGGAGTACCAAGACACACTGGTGCAATCCATAATGTTCTCCATTCCAGCCGAGAGCACTGCTACTGCTTTACAAAGCAGCTCTGTGCGTCGAGGCAGTGGAGACAGCTCTGCAACAAGAGGGAGCACAAGCAGCGCATCTGCACAGGGCAAGACCAGTATGTTCCAAATGTGGCGAAGTTTTGTGGCAGCGCCACCAATGTCTACACCATCTGAGACGGCTCCAGTCAGCAGGAGGCAACGTTTCCGTAAGATGGTGACAGACTACATGTCTTTCCCTCTCAGTGTACTCCCAGATGGCTCTTCCCCATTCAAGTTTTGGGTCTCTAAGCTGGATACATGGCCAGAGCTTAGCCAGTATGCATTGGAGGTGCTGGCTTGCCCTGCTGCCAGTGTATTATCGGAGCGCGTCTTTAGTGCCGCAGGTGGTGTACTAACAGACCGTCGCATGCGACTATCCTCCGATAATGTAGACCGGCTTACTTTTCTGAAAATGAACAAGGCATGGATCTCGCCAGAATTTGTCTGTCCGTTTTCAGATTAAATAACTGGTTCGCAACGTTATCCATGTCTCCTGTTCCCTACACATGCACAGAAAAACCCATGTCGAACATGCTCCAAATAGGGAAGAGCCGTCACCCTGATTGTTATGCTTAAAACATGAAATTGTGAAGTTTTCCAGGCCTAGAATGATAAATTTTTATGACAAATATGGACAAATAATAATTTGTCATCACAGCGCATATCTGCACATGTCTATTAGAAATGGTAACAAAAACTAAAACATAGTGTTCACTTTTTGAAATTAATGCATAAAAGTACATTTCATACTTATCAATTAATGCTTTTTAAGGAACTTTATCTGTACCTGTAAGATAATGCAGTCAATGGATGTACGAATCATAAATCCTCATCATCATCATCACGAGTTTTATTTATGACAGACATTATAAAATACACATACTGATGCCAACTGTAACTTCACACACCATATATGAAATGGCCAGCATCTAAACCTGGTAATAATGTGCAATAATAAATTATTACATCTAGAAAGTGCATCATGCATACTGACAATAGGTAGTACTAGTTATACCTGCAAGTGCTGTTGAAACAACCACAACAGATATAAATTAATAATGGTATATAGGTATCACAGTGCATAGTTACTCATGGACAATGTCGATGTAATACTGTACCTCAATAAAGTCTGCGTCAACCATTATGCTTGTTAGTCTTGTAGATTGTTAAAGAGGGAACGGTCTTTTTTTGTTGGTCATAGGTGGAGTATTAGACAGTAAATGATTACTGCTGTCGTATTTTTGGCGTCCCTAGGGCGCAATAACGCTGCGTAACGTCACATTTTATAGAGTCATCTAATTGACACACGCTACCCTACCCTACGCGTGACAGTAGGAAGGTAGTGTTGACGGATAAAGCCTTGCGCAACCAGACATGCTTTTACCCTCTTCAACACTGTCCAAGCAAAAAATGCATGATTGCAGCCGCAGACTTTATTGACGTACAGTATAACATCGCCATTACCCATCAGGCTGTCCACTGTCTGATACAGACATAGAATATACCTTTGCTATCCGTAGCCTTTCTTTCACCTACACTTGCAGGCACACACTTAAATTGTGACAATGCATTATGTTTTTTTAAATGTTTATTTTTTATCGTACATTATTGTGTCATCACATTGATGAGTCCATGCTGGACATGTCATACATGCTGTACAAAGTAACGATTTTATTAACTTAAATAATTGAAATGTCTGTGACTGTCACATCTAAATTGCAATGATGATGATGATGAGTGACGATTACAAAATCCATTGTCTTCACTATGTTATGGTTTAACATAGCGTTCCTTAAGCATTATTCATAAATACAAAAATGGACTTTTATTGTTAAATTTACAACACTATATTTTGTAACCAATTTTTTGGGTGGTGTGTTGTTCCATTTCTTGTTGGCATGTGCATATATGCGTTTATATTTGCAGTGTTTTTATTTTTATTCTTGAAGTTAGGAAACGTGTATCTTCGTACCGTGTTAGCCATTAGATAGAAAAATATTTAGACTTGAGAGTCCACAGTGGTTGATACCTTTGAATGGATAACTGAAAAGATGGTAACAAATTGCAAGCTTTCGAGGCTACTCACGTCTCTTCATCAGGCAAAGACTAAAACAAAAAATGAAGCATCACATATTTCTATACACAACAGGACACAGGAATAAGTGCAATAGGTAAGACAAGTAAGTGATGTGTAGCAGAACTGTCATTATCACAGAGGGATGAACATAAATATTGGAACAGTTCCTAGATAAGGATAGAAAGTTTTATTGCCCTCTGATTGGGGTCTGGTTTTGTGTTTTCATGCCCCTGGAAGGGCAGAGACGCAGATTCCTTAATTGATATAGAATGACATAAATCCGTGTGATCTATTCATTCCATCACTAACAGTGTCAAAGGTCATGATGAGCTTATATTCTGAAACCTTTGTATCTTTCTCATATTTGAAGTTATATTTTAATACCAGTAATTCCATATCCATCATGCTATGACCGGGCATACAAAAGTGTTTTGCCACAGGTAAATCCATAATTTTTTGACTTATCGTGTGGCGCTGATAATTCATCCTTGTTCTCATTTTTTGCCGTCTCCCTCACTTGTCCCTCCTCACTTGTCTTACTATTCCTGTGTCCTGTTGTGTGTAGAAATATGTGATCTTCATTTTTTTTTTTTTAGTCTTAAGGTACTGCCACACTTAGTGATCTCGTTAGCGATCTCAATAACGACGCAAGCTAATGAGGATCGTTTTTGTGATCGTTTTAATGTCTCTAGTAGCTGCCACACTTAGTGATCTCGTAACGACTCAAAAGCGGTTAGCGATCTCATTAACGACTTTAACTGTCATTGCGATGTAAAACGCGCACATCGCTCACAAAAGGTGCCAGACACAGCGATATAGGCTCACCAGCGGACGCCAACGATCTAAATACGGTCCAGAACTTAGTGAACGATCAGCGAGATCACAGCAGGGGCCACGTCGTTGCTACATGCCACACACTTAGCGTCACGAACGAGATCGCTAATAGTGAGTATTTTAGCGATCTCGTTAGCGACGCTGTTTAGTGTGGCATACCCTTTAGCCTGATGAAGAGACCTGAGTGTTATGTTACGGTAGCTGAGGAGTGCAGGTAAAAAAGGCAATACACCAGAGCAGTTGGAATCTATGAGATTGCAGTACCCTGACTAACCACCGCAACTAGAGGCAGCCGTGGAGCGTTCCTACGTTGGTCCTAGACGCCTCGTCACAGCCTGAGAAACTAACTACACCTAAAGATAGAAATAGGAAAGCTATCTGCCCGGAGCAGAACCCCAAAGATAATAGAAAGCCCCCAAGCATGTAATGGCGGTTAGACAAGAGGAAATACTGACACAGAAAGAAAATAGTATGAGCAAACGCTGGGGCCCAAACTATCTAAATAGAAAAGGATAGGAAGGTTACTTACTGCAATCTCAGAAAACCCTGAAAAAACACCAACTCTACTAATTTCAAAATCACCTGAGATCACACGACCTCTACCACCTAAATTAGTTCTCTGGTGTAACAAAAACAAAACAGCAGCCACTGAAAAAAAACTGGAAAAAGCAAAAGTACAAAACACAGTGGCTGGACTAAACTGAGAGGGCAAAAGCCCCCGGAGGGGACCCTGAAGGCCCCCACAGAAGTGCAGGACAAAATGCAAAAATAAAGCAAAAACACAAAATAAGAAATTGTCTTATCTGATAGCAGGAGATGCAGACACGACACAGCAGGCTACAAGGGAAACTGGAAAGAAGGATTCAGACCAGAACAATTGCTCACCGGCAACCCTGATGGGAAAATGACTCCCTTATATAAGACCATCAGTAACACCTGATTCCCAGTCCTCACAATCCTCACTAGTATCGCTTGTAACCACCAGAGGGAGCCTCTGCTCAGAACTCATCTCAAACCCATTCACAACACTGAGTAGTCTCGAAAGCTTTGAATTTGTTACCATATTTTCAGTTAGCCATTAAACGGTATCAACCACAGAGGACTCTCAAGTAAAATATTTTTCTATTCTTGGAATTGAAATTCATCATTTTATTGTCCTTCATTTATTCTTGTTTGAAGTACATACATTTGCAATGGCCACGTAACAAGGCAATAAGTCAATATTTTGTGCCTATACCCTCCTTGACCCTGGGCTTCAACAGCGCCAGTTGCTGCTCAGAAGTGTTAGATGCACAGATGAAAACAATCGCTGATGTGTTTGTGGGGTTCCGTAACGCTGCGTCCCTGCTGTGTGTCTGGCAAAAATTACTGCTGCTAACTACAACTTCAACTTCAAACGTCTCATACTAGGCCTCTGCCTACACCCTCCTTGACCCTGGGCTTCAACAGCGCCAGTTGTTGCTCGGAAGTGCTGTTAGCACAGTCTACACTTGCTCCTGTGTTACTGGGTTCAGTAATGTCAGCTGTTCCCCTGCTGTGTGAACGGCAAAAAGTCCTGCTGCCTCCACCCTGTTCTCTTCTCATCCCTGGGCTACAACACCGCCAGTTGTTGCTCGGAAGTGCTGTTAGCACAGTGAACACTTGCTCCTGTGTTACTGGGGTTCAGTAATGTCAGCTGTTCCCCTGCTGTGTGAACGGCAAAAAGTCCTGCTGCCTCCACCCTGTTCTCTTCTCATCCCTGGGCTACAACACCGCCAGTTGTTGCTCGGAAGTGCTGTTAGCACAGTGAACACTTGCTCCTGTGTTACTGGGGTTCAGTAATGTCAGCTGTTCCCCTGCTGTGTGAACGGCAAAAAGTCCTGCTGCCTCCACCCTGTTGTCTTCTCATCCCTGGGCTTCAACACTGCCAGTTGTTGCTCGGAAGTGTCATTGGCACGGGTACTTACTCCTGCCCAGACTGGTTACAGCACGCCATCTGTTTCCTGTCAGTGTAAACGTCACTTAGCCTCCAATAAGTTGTCCTGTCGTGTTGCGGTCGGGTTAGCCGACTCTATTTTGCTTGGAGTTTAGGTGCTTCCTATGTGTGCTACGGGATATGCAAATAAAGGCTGTTTCCGTTGTGACAATAGGACAATCACCCACTGTAGTACTGTGGGATTCGGTAACTGCGGCCGGCTCGCGGCCTGTCATCTTAAATTTCCATGGGTACCTTCTGCTACCCGTCCGGGTTCCAGTACCGTCAGCTGGTTCTCCGCAGTGCCTTTGGCCTAGGTGCCTCCATCTCGGTATCCGAGTTCCAGCAATGTCTGCTGGTCCTTGGTAGTGCTTTGGAGCACAGGTACCTCCTGCTTAGTAACCGTGTCCCAGTAACGTCAGCTGGTCCTCGATTGTGCCATTGGCTCTTTTCCTTCTGCTGCCCCTCCGGGTTCCAGCACAGTCAGCTGGTCCTCGTTATTTGGATTGGCTCTTGTACCTTCTGCTACCCATCCGGGTTCCAGTACCTCAGCTGGTTCTCCGCAGTGCCTTTGGCCTAGGTGCCTCCATCTCGGTATCCGAGTTCCAGCAATGTCTGCTGGTCCTTGGTAGTGCTTTAGAGCACAGGTACCTCCTGCTTAGTAACCGTGTCCCAGTAACGTCAGCTGGTCCTCGGTTGTGCCATTGGCTCTTTTCCTTCTGCTGCCCCTCCGGGTTCCAGCACAGTCAGCTGGTCCTCGTTACTTGGATTGGCTCTTGTACCTTCTGCTACCCATCCGGGTTCCAGTACCGTCAGCTGGTTCTCCGCAGTGCCTTTGGCCTAGGTGCCTCCATTCGGTATCCGAGTTCCAGCAATGTCTGCTGGTCCTTGGTAGTGCTTTAGAGCACAGGTACCTCCTGCTTAGTAACCGTGTCCCAGTAACGTCAGCTGGTCCTCGGTTGTGCCATTGGCTCTTTTCCTTCTGCTGCCCCTCGGGTTCCAGCACAGTCAGCTGGTCCTCATTACTTGCATTGACTCTTGTACCTTCTGCAACATTTACAAATTGAAGATTTTTTCAATGCTTTTTTGGGTAATCACTCTGGATCTCCAACAATGAAGACGACGACCCTGATGACCACCCCGAAGAAGATGACGACCACAAGGACGACGAGCATCAAGCCAACCAGCCTAAACACCATCACAAAGAAGAAATAAAAGATTACCAAACAGGACTAAGAAGGTTAAGACAAACTACAAGATACAGAACAAGAGACTTAAGAACAATAAGCAGAAGATCAAAAAGCAGAAGAACATGAAGTATAAGACCAAAATGAAGAGCAAAATATATGCTCTAAATTCTAAGCAGAAGAAGACTAAGCAGTGTATGGGGGTGAGTCCGTTCCTCCTCGTGGTGCCCCTGGAAAATGCCTGCTGCTGCAGGCTAAACTGAACACGGACAAATACTGTTGTAATTTAAATCTTTTGTGACAGCAAGAACGGAAGGTTGAAAAATTCATACTTTGACAGATTACAAGTACAGGAATCTCTGTCACAAATAAGAATATGATGAAGAAGATGAAGTACAATATGAATAAGAATAATAGTTTAATAAGAAGAATCTGAGTAATGTTAACAAAAAGATGAATAGCAAGAAGTTTAAGAAGAAAAAAGGTGAAGATGAAGAATAATTTGATGAAAAAGATGATGCTGCTGAAGATTATGAAGGAGAAAGTGTGTGAAAAGTTAAAAAGGTGAAGAGCATTTAAGTTGTGAAATATACATATTTGCCAAAATAGAAAAAACGTTAACAACATTGTCAATTTCTTCGTCAATCCGAACATCTTTAAAAAAAAAAATATTTATGCTATTCCATTTGATTGGGTTAAACATCTATGCCTTTAATGTCTCCTCAACCTTCCACAATACATTGTACATTACTCTTTGTTGTTTTCCTTCATGTACAATTAACCAACAAGGCAAGAATGGGGTTTTTTTAATTCCGATATTTTGTTCCCATAGACTTACATTGGATTTCCGGTATCGGGTATCGCCGATATTTTTTGGGTATCGGCGATACCATTCCGATTCCGATACTTTTGGATATCGGAAAGTATCGCTCAACCCTACTGCTGACACATAATGGATACTTTCCATCCCATCCTGGTATTTCTAGCTTTTCAAAGCTGTCATGTAGGTGGAGGATATTGCTAGTAAGTAGTAAAGCTTACCATTCATTACTCTGATATAAAACTTCCCCGATACTGGTATTGTGCTATAACATGGAGATCGGTCAGCAGATCACACCATGAGCTTGGACATTAAAGGGAACCTGTCACCAGGAAAAATGCTATTAACCTGCAGACATGGGGTTAATCTGCAGTTTAGTAGCTATATTATCCTGCCTGCACTTAGCCGAACGCCACGTGGAGAAAATTAACTTCACCCTCTCCTGTCCGAAGCATTGCAGTTTCAGTCCCGTGGGCATTGCTGGTTTAGTCACCGTGGCTGCGGCAACAGCTCCCCCAGCACTGACTGACTGCCGGCCCCAATGCAGAGTCATCGCCGGGGGCGGTTACAGCCGCCACTTTGTATACTCGAGCAGAGACTGAACCTGCTCCATGACTGAAACCAGTACGCTGCAGGGTGGGGGGGATTGTAAAGGTAATTTTCTCCCTGCAGCATTCAGCTAAGTATGGGCGCTGGGCAGGTTGGTAATATTATTAATCTGCAGGTTAACCCCATATCTGCAGGTTAACGTAATAGTTTTTTTATTTTCTGTTGATAGGTTTCCTTTAAAGGGGATGTCTAAGCTTGGGCTCAGGTCTGAGGTCTCTGACTGCAGACTTGTGATTCCTCACAGTGCGTGCTGTCAAGAATCCCCGGCAGCGGGTGATCATGTGACTGCAAGTATCCGATTTGTATATACTTCTGGCCACGTTCTGACTAGACGTGTCGGGCCTGTTTTGTAGTGAGCAAGGCAGCGCACGTCTAGTTGGCACGTGCCTGAATGTATGCAGATCACATACTTGTGGTTACACTCCTGTGTGCTCTCAGCACTGGAGAATCCTGATGGCGTGCAATGAAAGGATTCATAAGTCTGCTGCAGTCATAGTGCACCAAGCCTGGACAACCCCTCTGATTTCCAAAATTGTGTGTACGTTGTGATTTGCATCTACCCTAGATTGTACCAATAAAATCTGTAACTCTCCAGCCAAAGACAAGCTGTTATGACTGAAAAATAAAATCTGCCTGCCCACTCCACTATCACGATTTCATGCAGCCCCCTATAGTGATTGATTTGTTGATCTCCCCATATCCTTTACACTGGGGTCCAGGGAGCATTTGGTCCAGCTTAAAAAGCCCCTTCCTAAAATAAAACTCGAAAATGATTTCCACTACATCATTAGAAATGAATTGCAAGCGGAAGTGGAATACGTACATTTAAGAAGCTTTTGCACAAGTCGGTAATGTGATCGACTTAATCTGTGGTTCTCTGAGGTCACCTGAACGGTAATGCTGCCGCTCTATCATCGCCATATTAATTAAGAAGGGCGAACCAGGCCAATGTGAGAATGTGTTCAGTGTAAACATGTAAAATGGAGTTTAAATGCTTGTGTGTTTCCTTCAAATGCTCCGATTCTCACCCACACTCCAAGCCTGGATTTATATTGTAAGCACCATTAGTATTGGTCAGCTATGTGATGTAAAATTTATATTTGTAAATGTTAGTTATCTTCTGTTATTTTAAAGGATACAGCATGTACTGAAAATGGCGCAAAGTTTGCTGCGATGTGTGAACAAATTGTTCCCTGGAACAAAACATCAGGCTTCCCATTTCTCTTCCTGCTGCTGTGTTCATTCGTGTTCATCCAAACTATTCATAACTCCAGAGTAAAAGAAGCATGTGAACTTATGCCCTCAAAAATCAACTTCACTGGATCCATAGAATAATGGGAAAATAATTTACTAAAGAAAACTGTATGGGTGTTTTTTTTTTTTTTTTTTTCGTTTTTTTTTTTTAAAGAGTATCCGTCTAATTTTTGTTTCATAAATCAGTAGCACATGTGAAAATAAGCAAATTTGTAATATCTGATCAGAGAAATCTGCTGCTTTCTCCTTCTCGACTGATCGATCATTCTCATTTAATGGGTAAAATCTGCATTCAGTGAAAGCAGATTTTTTTTTCATTACTGAGGCTACTTTCACACTTGCGTTTTTTTTGCGCAACGCATCGTGCGCTATCGGACACATGCGCAATGTTCCCCTATCTTTAACATGGCGGGCGCAGGGTCTAGCGCTTGCACGCGTTCATGTGCGTTTGTCGTGCGCTGCACATTTTCCCGGTGTGCGCCCATACGCGCTAGACGCTACATGTTGCATTTTTTTTTTTTCGCCCAACCGCTTTAAAAAAACGCGTGCGCACGCTATGCGCAAAAAATAACATTGCAGTCTATGGGGGCGCTGGCGTGCGCATGGCTTTGCGCTCGTCAGCGCTTTTGCACGCACGCGATTTTTCTGTAAATAATGTCTAAACACTTGTTTAAACCATGATAGAGGCAGAGATGATAGAGGCAGAGATGATAGAGGCAGAGATGATAGAGGCAGAGATGATAGAGGCAGAGATGATAGAGGCAGAGATGATAGAGGCAGAGATGATAGAGGCAGAGATGATAGAGGCAGAGATGATAGAGGCAGAGATGATAGAGGCAGAGATGATAGAGGCAGAGATGATAGAGGCAGAGATGATAGAGATGTAACACATAGACAACCCATGCGCCAAAAAAACGCAAACGCATGCAAAAACGCATGAAATCGCAGACAAACGCTGCGTTTTTTTGTCGTAATGTGCATGCTGATGCGACTAAATATCGCAGCGTTTACAAGCGTTTGCACACGTTTTTTTAATGCGCTTCATGTGCGCTCGAAACGCAGCTCAAAAAACGCAAGTGTGAAAGTAGTCTGAGGCAGGAGATAACAGTTGGTGCGTTTAAGCTTCTATGGAGGGAGGAGGAACTAGAGGCGACAGACATTCTGCTGCAAGTTCCATATAGAAATCCCATCCACCCTGCTTCTATTTAACTCTGTGTAATCTCACCTGCGGTGCAGACTTACGACTCACAGCAAGCATGTTAACTTTAGCAGCGGAGACGCTTGTTTCCGCTGCGTAGTTTTCCCCCATAGCCAGTCACTGGATGCAGTAACTCCACACAGTTCACTAAGAACATGCAGATTTAACTGCATGATTAGAACGCAGCGTTTTAGAGGCAGTGACAATACACTATTGTATTCCTGATTGGGGTCATCTAGCCTAAAGGGTATGCCACACTAAACAACATCGCTAACTGGATCGCTAAAAAACGTCACTATTTAGCGATCCCGTTAGCGATGTTGTTGTGTGCGGCATCTGTCAGCGACGAGGCCCCTGCTGTGATCTCGCTCGTCGCTGACATCGTTCCGGACCCTATTTAGATCGTCGGCGCCCCGCAGGTAAGTATATATCGCTAAGTGTGGCACCTTTTCTTAGCGATTTAGCGGTACTTTTGTACCGCTAAAGTCGTTAAGAAGATCGCTAACCGCGATAGCGTCGTTAACTATATCGCTAAGTTAAGCCGCACTTAGCGATATAGAAACAATCCCGCTAGCGATCACATTAGTATGCGTCTTTATCGCTATCGCTAGCGGGATTGTTTAGTGTGGCAGTACCTTAATAGGAGAATCTGTAATCACTAAAGACAGCGTTTACCTGGGAACTGAGAAAGATCAGTCCAGGAGGGAAAAGTAGATTTCTCTAAGATGTATTATGTTTCTTATTTTCATGTGTACTGTCCATTTCTGGGGGAAAAAAAATTAAACAATTCTTGTGGGTGAAGAAGCAAACACCCACAGAGAAGGTGTCAGCTGCTACCTGGCTCAGTGTTCTCGTCAGATCAGATTGATCCTGTGACCACTGAGCCCTCTGCGTACGCTGCGTCCCTATCTGCTTTTGGAGCCCAGGAGAGCAGCAGCTTTAAATGAATGATTGAGCATTGTGTGTCACGCCATGTTTACAGGGAGATTGCTGCACCTTCAGTAATACACTGCCAGGACTGATTGGCCAGTGTCAGACTAAGTATGGATCCTTCCCATGATTGGCATCCGGTGTCCATTTATTTGTACGTTCCTTGGAGAAATAGAGGAGCTGCGACTGTCAGGATTGTGGGAAAGATGCTTGGCACTCAATGGAAATTACACGCTGTGAGTATTTGCTGAAACAAATGTCAGAAGACTTTAAAGAGAATGCGTCATTAGAAAATGACTTGTTGTATAAATCAGGCTTTTATGTTAAATATTTAAGAAAAATTAATTACTTTTTTTATTTACAATGTTGATATCATCGATTTTAAAGAATAGTCTAATATTTTCACATTGGCGTTTAGACATACTTATTCATACTTTTCTGTGTAAAAGACTTTTCAGCAGTTTCATTATCACTAATAGGATTAAAATGACAGCTGACGCCTCTATATACAGTCTAGATAGCACCATTCACAATAGATGTCACAGCTCACCTCCTCCTGTGCAGTGACTGATAACGCCTCTATATACAGTAGATAACAGGATCCACCATTCACAAGATGACACAGCTGACCTCCTCCTGTGCAGTGACTGATAACTGTATATACAGTAGATAACAGGATCCACCAATCACAATAGACTGTCACAGCTCACCTCCTGTGCAGTGACTGATAACAACTCTATATACAGTAGATAACGGGATCCACCATTCACAATAGACTGTCACAGCTCACCTCCTCCTGTACAGTGACTGATAACACCTCTATATACAGTAGATAACAAGATCCACCATTCACTATAGATGTCACAGCTCACCTCCTCCTCCTATGCAGTGACTGATGACACCTCTATATACAGTAGATAACAAGATCCACCATTCACTATACATGTCACAGCTCACCTCCTCCTGTGCAGTGACTGATAACACCTCTATATATGGTAGATAACACTGGATCCACCATTCACTATAGATGTCACAGCTCACCTTCCCCTCTCCTCTTCACTATGATGTTTGCTCTGGTTAGAGAAGTCAAATTTATACTTCTATACAAAGTTGCCAGTGTGAAAATAATTTCAAGATTTTTTTATTATAATTTTAAAAAATAAATTTTACAATAAAATCCTAATTTAACCCTGTGACTTTCTGATGACGTTCCCCTTAGCTAGAAGGTCTTCACTATCACAGCTGTCGGTATTACTGTGGCACTTTTCTGTTGAGTTGGTGAAAATATTCGGATGAGAGATGTAACATTTCCAAACCCGTTCAGTTGGACCTCAGTCGATCTCCCATGCCTGCTGATGGAAAGAGTTTAGTGATGTAGTGGATTTGGCGCTTTGCCCGGCTCCTCCATGCTGCATTGCTAAAGTGTCTTATTCTTGTTCTCTGCAAAGAAATTTGGTCTCTGACTAATAGTTTGCAGCTGCACAGAAAGTGGAAAAGTAGGGCAAGCCGAGAGAATTCAGTTCCTTAGGAGAAGGGGCGAGTAGCCGAACAATGTATTGTACAGACTGATCTTCTATGAAAGCTGGCAGACGGAGAGTACTGTTCTTTTAGAAGAGTAGCCGGCCATGAAAACCTGCCAAAGCCATCTGAATAGTGGAGCCAACCAGACAAGTGGTTCCCAGCATCGGAGTGGAGATGTACCTTGCCTACTTGGCAGAATTTACTGCCACGCTTCCAGTCGTGACCCTCCATTGTTGATCTTATTGGTTGCTTGACATACTCGCTTACTGGCCTTTCTTGTAAAATTACACAGCATCATTCTTGTGTTCGGTGTAAGCTTTCATATTCTGCATTATTGGGAACTGCTTTTATTTTGGGTGACTAGATAGATGGATAGAGTGAGAAAAAGGAGGCTGAGCTTCTGTTTTGTTTTGTTTGGGTCTCGCGATATTGTCTGCGCTGTGCACTGAAATACTTGGAGTTAACCCTACTTGTCTCATTTGTCAGCAGTTTGTGACTGTGGGGGGCCAACTAATGCTTTTATTTGTAATTTATTATTGGGAGAGTGTATAATATACGCTTGGCAGCTTTGTGCATTTTGCAAAACGGAGTCAAAATGACATTGTAGCAAAATCTCTACCTCTTAATAGAAGTTTAGGAAAATTGGTAATGGTAAAACGGTTTCCAGTTAGTAAATTTTATATCAATTGAAAAACAATAAATAAAGCTAGCTAAAGTTAGCTGGTCCATTCCTGCCCCATAAATTGTAGGCTTTTTTTTCCCAGGAGAGGTGACATATTAGGATAGGGACCCAATTTTCGAAGGCCGCCTTGACATGGCAATTGGGCTCACTTATACTGGTCAATCTACACGCTAAGTACCTTCTTTTTTTTACTGTATTTTTCATAAGCAATTTCTGCAGATGAGTATTTCATATTCATAGCGTTTTTTTGTTGTTTTTTTCCCCTATGGCAGTAATACAATTTCAATGTTCTAAAGTAATCATTCTTGGTAAATCATGGTGCAACCTTTATTGTTTTTCAACATGTATGCTATTTTTTGGTTGGCACCTATTCACACTAGCTTGGATGTGCTGGTCTTTCTATTTGTAGTAAATTTATATCAAATATTTATCTGTTCTTGGGTGATTATGCTGGGCCTTTTGGCTTCCAACCATGGTGTATATTATGGCATCCTAACAGTTCAGTTTTGGTGTCATCTGACCAGACTATAGTCTCCCAGTATTTCACCGGCTTGTCTAAATGTTGAGAAACTTTAAATGCGCTTGAACATGCTTTTTGCTCAGCTATTCATTATGCATTGTTTATATAGCGCTATCATATTCCACAGCACTTAATACATTATCATCTCTGACCCCGATGGGGCTTACAATCTAGATTCCCTATCAGGATGTCTTTAGAGTGTGGGAGGATACCGGAGAACCCGGAGGAATCCCACGCAAACACGGGAGGACATACAAACTCCTTGCAGATGTCCTTGGTGGGATTTAAACCCAGGACCCCAGTGCTGCAAGGCTGTAGTGCTAACCACTGAGCCACTGTGCGACCCTAGCAATGGATTCTTGCGTGGTGAGCATGCATACAAGCCATGGAAGTTGAGAGCATTACTTAGTTTTCTGTAGCTCTCCGCAGGTGGTCCTTGGCTCTTGGACAACTCTTCGGATAATTCTTTTCTCTCTTCTGTCTATGTGAATACTTTTCCGTCCAATTATGACAAGAGCATTCTTAAAGTGATACCTTTATTGGCTAACCAGAAAATTATATGTTCGCAAGCTTTCAGAGCGCAAAAGCTCCTTCTTCAGGCAAGATTACATTTGTCTAAAATTTTGCGGAGAGCACCTGATTGTGGCTGGTTTATGGTGAAATGATGTTCTTTCCACTCCTGGATTATGGCCCCAACAGTGCTCACTGGTACCTTCAGTAGTTTAGAAATTCTTCTGTAACCTATGCCATCAGTATATTTTTTTCAACAATAAGGTTGTGAAGGTCTTAAGACAGCTCACTGGTTTAACCCATCATGAGATGTTTCTTCTGTGGCACCTTGGTAATGAGATGCCTTTTTATAAGCCATCAAGTTGAACAAGCTGATATTATTTATCACTAAATGACAGGATTGCTTTCTAGTTAATAATAATAATAATAATCTTTATATAGCGCCAACATATTCCGCAGCGCTTTACAGTTTAACAGTTTCAAAATACAAGTCATAGGTAACAACGTTAACAATACAATAATTAAAGCAAAATAAGCCGACCCTGCTCGTGAGAGCTTACAATCTACAATGAGGTGGGGGAGATACAAAGTACAGGTGTATTTACAATGATGGTCCAGCCATCTTGAGGGAGTGAGGCATGGATGGAGATAGTGAATGGGCTACACATACACACTTAAACATAGAACGACTTTGGTTAGTGAATGTGATAGGCCGCTCTGAACAAATGTGTTTTGAGGGAGCTCCTGAAACCATGCAAATTGTGGATAGTCCTAATTTCTTGGGGTAGAGCATTCCAGAGGATTGGCGCAGCGCGGGAGAAGTCTTGGAGTCGGGAGTGGGAGGTAGGATTAGTGCAGAGGTTAGTCGAAAGTCGTTTGCAGAGCGCAGCAGTCGGTTAGGCCAAGATAGAAATGAGGGAGGAGATGTAGGGGGGTGCTGCACTGTGGAGAGCTTTGTGGGTGAGAACCAGTACTTTGAATTGGATCCTATAATGAATGGGCAGCCAGTGTAAGGACTGGCGAAGAGCGGACGCGTCCGAGTACCGATTAGCCAGATGGATGACCCTGGCTGCTGCATTAAGGATGGACTGGAGAGGGGATAGTCGAGTAATGGGGAGGCCAAGTAATAGAGCGTTGCAGTAGTCCAGGCGGGAGTGGATCAATGCTACAGTGAGGGTTTTTGTTGTTTCCATGGTGAGAAAAGGGCGGATTCTAGAGATGTTCTTTAGGTGTAGACGGCAAGAGCGGGCAAGAGATTGTATATGGGAGGTGAAGGAGAGATTGGTGTCAAACATAACACCCAGACAGCGAGCCTGCTGCCGGGGTGTTATTATGGTGCCGCCCACAGAGAGGGAAATGTCAGATTTAGGGAGGTTAGTAGACGGCGGGAGCAGAAGGAGTTCAGTCTTGGAGAGGTTAAGTTTCAGATAGAGAGCGGACATGATGTTGGAGACTGCGGACAGACAGTCGGTGGTGTTCTGTAGAACAGCGGGGGTAAGGTCGGGGGATGACGTGTATAGTTGTGTGTCATCGGCATAAAGATGGTACTGAAAGCCAAATCTGCTGATAGTCTGTCCAATTGGGGCCGTGTAGAGAGAGAAGAGAAGGGGGCCAAGGACTGAGCCCTGGGGTACACCGACAGTGAGAGGAAGAGGAGATGACGTGGAGCCAGAGAACGAAACACTGAAGGAGCGGTCAGAAAGATAGGAGGAGAAGCAGGAGAGAACAGTGTCCTTAATACCTAGTGACTGGAGCCTAGACAGTAGGAGACAGTGGTCAACAGTGTCGAAAGCTGCAGAAAGGTCGAGTAGAATGAGCAGAGAGTGGTCGCCGTTACGTTTTGCTGTAAGAAGGTCATTGGTCACTTTGAGTGCAGTTTCAGTTAGTATTGCCCGGCTGCGGCCCGGAGTAATTATAATTCCCTCACTGCAGCGTGCCCAATAGCCAGCACACATCCAAGTGACCCGTCTGGCGACTAATTATCCTAGGTGCAGTTCCCTGACTGACCTGAGGGTAAGGGGGGCGCCAGAGAGCTGCAGGTTCCTAAGTGGAAGTGGGATAATTATAAATCCCTGCAGTTTACTGGGTCGGACGGCAGCAGCCGTCGTGTGTGCGCGCGTTTTCGTCACATTTGCGGCACGGAGGGATCACAAGCCGTGATACCCCGGGCTACCGTGTGGCGGACCGTGTGCACGTTTCCTCACATGTGTTAATAACTTTCAGCTGGTGTCATGACTTCCCATGGCTTTTTTTCACCTCTTTCTTTAGGTGTTCAATACTTTTTCCCTGTGTCATTTTTTGTTACACATATTTTATGGACCTCTATGGTTTGGTTTCTTTGCCTGTGTGGACTGGATGGATTGTTATTGACATCGGGTGAGAATTTCATGTCAGTAGCAGCTTTTAAGAAATATAGTTACTTAGAAAGTTGGTGATGTGTTAATGCTTATTTCACCCAGTGTGTGTGTATAATATATATATATATATATATATATATATATATATATATATATATATATATATATATATATATACATCGGACAAGTCAGGTGCCTTCACAACATTACTCTGAGACGCGGTGCGGAGAGCTGCAATCTGCTCCAACAACCGGTTATTCTCCTGCTGCTGCTGCAGGAATTGCTGCCGGTGCTCCTGCATGCGCTGCTGGTGCTGCCGCTCCATGCTCCGCTGGGCCTGTACCAGGTACTCAACGAGCCCCTCCATACTGCCGGACTCATCTGTCTCAATCACAGCAGTCTTATGTTGCACAATAACTTGCGCCATTTGTTCAAACAGCGCCTCCATGCTGTCATCCATGCTGTCAGACTTCTCTGTCTTCACAACGGTAGTTTTCACTCAAGACATACACACACTCTACAGTCTTTTCCATAGAAAAATTTAGCTCCGCTGTGCAGACACTTTTTTTTTTTTTTTTCCTTGCAAAGTCTATTAGGGCTACTGTCTCTTTAAGACTGCTCCACACACTTTCCTTTTGCTGCTGCACATTCCACAGTCATTTTCACAAGTTCAGCTTTGCTGTGCATACATTTTCTCTCTGCAGACCCTATCAGGGCCACTGTCTCTCCAAGACTGCTCCAAACAGACGTTTCTGCTGACACACTTTTTTTTTTCTGCTGCTATTTCAATAGACTTCACCTTTAATGCTGTCTCTCGCCACTGTGCCGCACGCACACTCCAGCACTAACTGTACCAGGCCCTGCGCTGCCCCAGCATTCTCCACCAATTTAGCCTTTCCAGGGGTTTAGCTCTAGGATCGCTGTCTGGGTAGACAGAATGGCACGGAAACAGTTCATTCAGACAGCAATTATGGTAAAAACTGGCCGCAACCAGTTTTATTAAAGTCCACAGCAAACAGATAAAACAAAGCATAAACAAAAGACCTAGGCTTGTCTAGCCACTAATTACACTTATGTAATGTCCCTTTCTATCAGGAACCCAGACTCTATCAGTCTGTGCCCAAAACAACACATATGATATATGTTACCAGTATGGAGTTTCCCAGATACTCCTCCTTATGTCTGTAGGTCCACCCGACGTCCAGACTTGAGAGAGATCCACTCCTATTCAGTAGTCATCATCCTGGAGGTTCACAGAGACACTCTTGTGTCCGGGGTACCTCTAACCCAGACTGAGACAGCTCCCCTCCTCTTCAGTAGCTTATCCGCATGGATTCTCACAGAGACTGCTTCCTGCGCCGGGACACCTCCCTGTGTCCAAGGCTAAAGACAGCTCTAACACTCTTGGCTTATCCGCATGGATTCTCACAGAGACTGCTTCCTGCGCCGGGACACCTCCCTGTGTCCAAGGCTAAAGACAGCTCTAACACTCTTGGCTTATCCGCATGGATTCTCACAGAGACTGCTTCCTGCGCCGGGACACCTCCCTGTGTCCAGGCTAAAGACAGCTCTAACACTCTTGGCTTATCCGCATGGATTCTCACAGAGACTGCTTCCTGCGCCGGGACACCTCCCTGTGTCCAGGCTAAAGACAGCTCTAACACTCTTGGAGACTGTTTCTTGTGCCGAGACACCTTCCTGTGTCCAGGCTAAACTAGCTCTCTGACTGTGCTTCCAGACACCTATTTCTGGCTTCTTAATTAACAGCTGAGTGGTTACAGGTTTGAGCTGCAAGTATGCACTGAGTGGAAGGTGTAATGACCTTTCTCTACCACCAGGTCTACAAAGCCATACACCTCCCTTATACCAGTCAGCAAAGCACCCAGGTGAAATATACACCCCATCTAACCCACATATTCTCACTGTCTCACATATCCCCCCCCTCTTCTCCAGACCGGAGGGCTGGTCATCCAGACCGGAGGACTGGTCAACAAACCTCAAGAGACAGTGAACACAGCTCAAGTCATGGCCCACATCATCTTCATCTTTATCTTCCATTAAGCAGGGTTTCTATACCCTTACACACACACACACTGTGTGATGTCACAGTCATGTGACCAGTCAACTGAGGAGAAGGAACATGGACAGTCAAAACATACATACTGATCCATTAAATGAATGCCAGCCAGCGCTGCATTACCCATCCGTCCCCTCTGCATACAACTTTATCCTAGGTATTTAGACACATACCCCTTGGGTGGGTTTGTAGGTGACTGGACCCGCCCAGCTCTCCAAGTCACCTGGAAGCCTCCCAATGTATAGCACAAGTCTCAGCAGTAGATCTGCTGAACCAAAATATATCCAGGCTTCCATCACAGGGCCACCCACCTCTGCGATACATACCGTCCATCCATCACATGCCTCCATGCATATCCTGAGGGCCATACCCAGTGCCCCCTCTGTTCAAATTTGTGGGGTCGAACACCTGCCACCCGACCAGAGATCCCCCTCGGTCGCCTCTGCCAGTCACCCCGTCTCAGTTGATTTTGGGCACTATGCAATATCACCTCTTTGTTAGGCCTCTCCCGCCCCCAGCGGTCAGAACGTTGGCCTTGTCCTTGTGTCGGTGTCACCTCACCCGACCTTTCTTTCCCCAACTGACTCCTACTGTCGTTGCGGCCACGAGTCCATCGTCCAGTCAAGCTTACTGGTAGCTCTGAGTCTGACTCTCTGTCTTTTCGTCCGCCACCGGGTCTCCCACTCAGCCGTGAACTAACAGAAGCGTCATCTCTACCCCTCATTGTTTTAGCACGTCTACTGCCAATCCCCAGGGAAGCCTCTCGTCTCTCCCTTTCTTGGGCTGGAAGTAGTCGCTCTCTTTGTTCCAACTGTAAAACATCCTCAGATGGCATCTTCTGTCTGGCTGTAAGGTCAGCATCAGCCTTCTTCTCAGGACTCTCAACCTCTTCTGCTACCATGCCTTCCTCATTTGCACTGGTTGCTTTATTGTCATCAGATGATTCATTATCACTCCCACTATCCCTGTCTGACCCCTTTTTCTCAGCCACATCTGGCTCACCTTCAGGGCTAGACACTTCACTTTCATTCACATCCGGCTCACCGTCAGGGTCATACAATTTATTCTCATTCTCATCCTGCTCACTTTCAGGAGTATACAATTTATTTTCATTCACATCTTGCTCACTGTCAGGGTTATACAACTCATTCCCATTCACATCTTGATCTGGAACCTTAGTTAACATGTTAACCTCAACATTAACTTCACCATCTGGTCCCTCAAGTATGTGACTATGTGACAACCCCAGCACTATACCTCCATATAGCTCAGGTACCAGGAGCTGACTCACGACCTCTCCCTGGACTTCAGTGTCCCTAAACAATAGGTTATTGTTCATGGCAGCATGAGGAAACCTCTCCTCAGAGCCAGGCTCTTGGGGAACCTCATTCAGAACAATTACATTTTCCTGTGCCGTTTTAAGAGTGGGGTCTCGCACCGGCTCTCTCCCAAAATTGTCACAGGACACAGGCAGGTCAGGGACACTCGGTTCCCGAGAACCACCATCCTCGTCTCCCAACATCACCTGCAAAGAAATTTCATCTTTATCACGGTCATCATCAGTGTCACACAAGATAAACGGCCCACTAACATTGTGTTCCGCCCCTCGGGACTGCGTACCCTCAGTAGGGGCTTCATCACACTGTCCATCAGAATCACCCTTCCCCCAGAGATCCTTAGACCGGGGAAAGTCATTACACAATACAACGGGGTGCACCAGGTTCTTCACTACCCCCACTTCACATGAAACCTCCCCGAGTTTAGGGACCAAGTCCACGGCAGTCTCTTGGTAGACTTTGATGTCTCCATGGATGCACACCATACTCAAGTGCTTATCAGGGATGAAGTCCCTATCAATCAGGCTGTCACATACGGAAGTCACTGGACTCTCTGAGTCCAAGAGGGCCTGCGCTGAGCAACCATTTGTAACCACCGGGACACCTGTGGTCCAGTCTCTTCGGTTGTGGTGGTCACACACAGGTTCTGCGCAGAGAGAGAGGAATCTGCCAACATCACGGCATCTCCAACACTGTCCATCACACTCTTCCACCCACATGTCCCCTCGGGCCTGAACCCGCTTATCAGCATACCCCATGTCCCCAACAGCTGGAACGCTGTTACCGGGAGAGTTCGACGTCCGGGAACTCTGAAGTGACGTCCTCTCAGACGGCTGTACCTCAGGAGAACATGCTCGGGTGTAGCGGTTCACTGTAGGACATGCTCGGGTGTAGCGGTTCACTACCACCTTTTCAACTCCATAATCAGGCCTGCTGACTGCAGACTCCCAACTGTATCTCCAGTCATGAACTCCCCTGGCATGGGCTGTCACCGTAACACCCAGCCGGGTACGAATCTCCGCTTTCAGCTTGGCATAGTCTTGGCTGTCCTGCTCGCTCAGGTTAGCATAGGCCACCTGGGGCACTCCAATCAGATAGGGTGCGACCATCATGGCCCACTCAGATAGGGGCAGATTCTCCTTCTCTGCCAGTTCCTCAAATCTAGTGAGATATACCTCCACATCATCACGAGGTGTCATCTTTTCCAGGGACCGTCTTACCGCCTTCTTTACATCGGACAAGTCAGGTGCCTTCACAACATTACTCTGAGACGCGGTGCGGAGAGCTGCAATCTGCTCCAACAACCGGTTATTCTCCTGCTGCTGCTGCAGGAATTGCTGCCGGTGCTCCTGCATGCGCTGCTGGTGCTGCCGCTCCATGCTCCGCTGGGCCTGTACCAGGTACTCAACGAGCCCCTCCATACTGCCGGACTCATCTGTCTCAATCACAGCAGTCTTATGTTGCACAATAACTTGCGCCATTTGTTCAAACAGCGCCTCCATGCTGTCATCCATGCTGTCAGACTTCTCTGTCTTCACAACGGTAGTTTTCACTCAAGACATACACACACTCTACAGTCTTTTCCATAGAAAAATTTAGCTCCGCTGTGCAGACACTTTTTTTTTTTTTTTTCCTTGCAAAGTCTATTAGGGCTACTTTATTCGAACGTCCATGACAGCACTACAGAGAGAGGGGATCCGCCCCTTAGGAACAGGAAACCTACAGATATAAAAGGGCGGCACCTCTCCCACACATCAGTTGGTTTCCTGTTCCTAAAGGACGGGTTTCCTACAGATGAAGATCTTCAGGAGGACCCAGGCCGGCCGGTCGACCCAGGTAGCGGGGGGGGATCTCCTACCTCGGCCGGTGGCGGAGCCCCTGGAAGCGCCACGGTGGGTCCGGTTAGGATTCCACGGCAGTGTGCGGAGCAGGTGGAGCAGTATCCAGAGGATCTCTGTCTCCCAGCCAGCGCCGGTAGGTAAGTATTCCCCCCCTCTCCCTGGTCCCGATGCCTTCTCCCTGTCCTCTCCTGTGGTCCTGTCATGGTGGGGGCCTCTTGAGGGTGCAGCCGTGATTTTTAAAAAAAAAAAAAATTTTTTTTAAAATTTGAATTTCCCGCCGCGTCACTGCTGTGAGCAGCGCGGCGGGGGTTTTTTAAATTTCCCGCCGCGCGTCACTGTTATGGATAGCGCGGCGGGGGTTTTTTGAATTTCCCGCCGCGCGTCACGGCTATGGACGGCGCGGCGGGGTTTTTGAAAATTCAGTCGTGCGCCGCTGTTGCAGCAGCGCGGCTGGGGTTGGGAGAGATCTCCGCTCGGAGGGGCGATGCAGCGGGGGATTTTACTTACCTCCATCGGTATGGTGGGGTCCGTGCGAGCGGGGGAAAAAGGGGGCGGAGTCTCCACCACCGGAACCGGAAGTGAGACGCCGGCCGGCGTTTTTGAAAATTTTGGCGGCTGCATCATCGGAGGCGCCTGCTGTGGGGACGGCGGGGAGGTGCGGGGGGGGCCCGTGGGGCGGGGAGTAGGAGGGGGTGGACCCCTGGCCAGACCTGCTGATCCGGATATCCGGGGGAGGATATAAGGAGCCTAGGAAAGAGGTAAAGCGCTTCTGCCCCATTTTTTTACGATGGACACTGCAGAGGCTCCCTCGGTGCAACAGGAGAGCCAGCAGCAGCAGACAGAGCGCTCCTCTTCAATGGCCAGGAGCACCAGCGGCAGAAGTTCCGCAGCTGGGAAAAAGCCCCCTCCCCGTGATCCGGTACCTACTGCTGTACAATCTGGGTAAGAGATCGTCAGATTTAGAATACCCAGTAATACAGTTTTTTCCCCATTTTGTGTTACTAGGGGAAGAAGTGTTCGGTGAAAAGCAAGCACAGGGAATGTGCCTTTTGCGCTTGCCCTCTGCCTGACGCTTGCCCTAAGAGGTTGTGCCAGCCGTGCATGCAACAGACGGTAGGGCATTTTTAAGGGGAAGGGCAGGGGCATGGGATGACATAGTAAACCCCCCCTATGCCCCTTCCCTTTTTAGATAGCGGAGGAGACTCCAGATTTCACCGAAAGCCTGAAGGAGATAATAAGAGCAGAGTTGAAAGCGTCCTCAAGACACGGAGAATTTTCCAGGCGTAGAAATGTACCAGTTTTATCTGATTCAGAGTCACCTGCCGCCCATGATAGGGGTGAAGTTGTGTCAGGACCCTCCTCGCTTTCCTCTTCGGCTTCCTCCTCGTCTTCTACGGAAGACGCTACCCGTTTTTGTTTTCCCTTGGACCAGATGGACAAATTTGTCAAATCAGTTAGGTCCACCATGGGGGTAGAAGAGGCGAAACCAGAGCCCTCAGTACAGGATCTGATGTTTGGTGGTCTAGATCCAAAAAAAACGGAGATCCTTTCCACTAAACAGTAGCATCCAAGGCCTTATAGACAGAGTGGAAGAAGCCTGAAAAAAGAGGCTCCTTACCCCAAGCGTTTAAACGGAGATATCCCTTTGAAGATCCCCTGACGGGTAAATGGGATAAGGCCCCGAAGCTGGATGCAGCAGTGGCGAAGGCTTCTAAAAAATCCTCCATCCCATTTGATGATATGGGGTCTTTGAAAGATCCACTAGACAGGAAGGCAGACTCCTTCTTGAAAGGCACATGGAGATGTCGGCAGGTGCCCTGAGGCCGGCAGTTGCAGCCACTTGCGCAGCCAGGTCATTGATGGTCTGGCTAGACCAGTTAGCTTCCCAGTTAACAGATGGAACCTCCAGGGGGACAATTCGGAAGACCTTGCCAATAATTCAGAACGCAGCGGCTTTCCTGGCTGATTCCTCAGCGGACTCAGTAAGAATGGCTGCCAGAGCGGCAGGGCTGTCTAATGCAGCACGAAGGGCATTATGGTTGAAATGTTGGCCGGGCGATATTCAAGCCAGATCTCGCCTCTGCTCCATTCCGTGTGACGGCGAATATCTTTTTGGCCCGGTCCTGGACGAACTTTTAGAAAAGGCAGGGGACGACAAGAAAAAGTTTCCCAGTCTATCAACCCCTTCCTATAAAAGACCTTTCAGCAGAAGGAGGTTCAGCTACCGAAGGTCGTCCAGGAACGAGCCAAATGAGATGAAAAGAGGCGAAGAGGTACAGGGTTTATGTTTAGAGGTCCACCTAGGGAAACAAAAAAACCCTCGCAATGACTAGCAATGCCGGTAGGAGGCAGATTGAAGGCCTTCTACCCGGCCTGGTCGGAAATCTCAAACAGTAGCTGGATCCTTAACATCATAGCTACAGGGCTGCGGTTAGAATTCTCCTCGGTACCTTGGGATAACTTTAAAGTTACCCCACTCAGGTCATCGCCATCGGAGCAGGCCGCTCTAGAGTTGGAGGTTCAGGAGCTTTGCGCTAAAAATGTCTTAGTGGAGGTGCCAGAAGCAGAGCGGGTAAGGGGTTTTACTCCCCTCTGTTTTTGATCCGTAAACTGGATGGGTCTTTTAGAATAATTATTAATTTGAAAGCCCTCAATAAATTCCTGATTATTCACCCATTTAAAATGGAAACGGTCAGCTCAGCAATAAAGCTTCTGTTTGAAAATTGCTTTATGGTGGTGTTAGATCTGAAAGACGCTTATTACCACATACCGATCCATATGGAGCATCAGCGTTTCCTCAGAGTAGCAATCCAGATGGGGGAATCACTGCGACATTTTCAATTTAGCGCCCTTCCCTTTGGCTTGGCGGTTGCCCCACGTGTATTCACTAAGGTTATGTCGGAGGTCAGGCCCACTTACGTGAATCAAATATGCTCATAGTCCCCTACCTTGACGACTTTCTTATCATAGGAAAGACGGCAGAGCATTGCCTAGAGCAACTGAAAAGAGCGATTTCTACCTTAGAGCGGCTGGGATGGCTAATAAATACCAAAAAGTCTCGTTTGAATCCGATGAGGGTTCAGCAATTTCTAGGGCTAATTCTGGATTCACAAAATCAGAACTGTAGTTTACCGTCAGACAAGTTAATTCGCTTACGGTACCAGGTCCTAAACGCTTCCTGTAACCCCTCCATGTCGCTTAGGAAGGCCATGTCTCTTTTGGGCTCCCTCTCGTCCTGCATTCCCGCGGTTCGGTGGGCCCAATTTCACACAAGGGCACTGCAAGCTGAGGTCTTGCTGTATCAAAATTTGCTAGGTGGTTACCTGGAAGGCCAGCTATCCTTGTCCCAGGCTACTATAAGATCCCTGGATTGGTGGAAGAATGAGACAAACCTGTCTAAGGGGGTTCCCTGGAAATATGACATATCCCGAATAGTCACAACAGATGCTAGCCCCTCTGGGTGGGGGGCTCATATGGGGACGTTATGGTTCAGGGCTCATGGGAGCAGGATCAAATTCAAATGTCTTCTAATATGAAGGAATTAGCAGCGGTAGAGCTAGCGATTAAAAAACTCCTTGTCTATCTACAGGGTCACCACGTTCGAGTGCTCTCCGACAATCGGGTCACAGTCGCATACATCAACCACCAGGGTGGTACTCGTTCCGGTCCTCTCATGGAAGTGGCAAGGCGCCTACTTCAGATAGCAGAACGACACTTTCTTTCTCTAACGGCTCTACATATAAGGGGAGAAGAAAATACCAAGGCGGACTTCTTAAGCCGCAATCTCCTGAGCCAAGGAGAGTGGTCATTAAAGACTTCCATCTTCGACCTGATTGTGCGGAAATGGGGTCTACCGGAAGTAGATCTTTGCTACCAAAAGCAACAGGAAAGTGAGACAGTTCTGCTCTCTGAATCCCAAAGAACGCCCTCTGGCAGTGGACGCTCTTCTATTACAGTGGGATTTCAATCTAGCCTACGCCTTCCCTCCCCTGTCCTTACTCCCCCTAGTATTGAGGAAGGTCAGGAAGGACAGGGCAAGGATAATATTAATCGCTCCTTTTTGGCCCAGGAGGGCATGGTTTTCATGTCTCAGAAACATGTCGATAGCCGACCCGTGGGTCCTGCCGGACATTCCCGATCTGCTCTCCCAGGGTCCAGTCTACCATCCTCGAGTAGCGGGCCTCCACCTGACGGCGTGGATTTTGAACGGTCGCTGCTGACAGATAAGGGGTTTTCTGCTAATGTAATTAATACTCTCCTTAAAAGCAGAAAAGAGGTTACAACTAGGATCTACGCTAGGATTTGGAAGAAATTTCTTCAGAACTCGGCGGTTGTAGCAGGGGACACAACACCGATAACCCAGATTCTAGAATTCCTACAAAAGGGTCTGGACTTGGGTCTCTCCACAAGCACCCTTAAGGTGCAAGTTTCAGCTTTGGGGGCACTCTTTAGTTGCAACATCGCAAATAATTACTGGGTCAGTAGATTCATTAAAGCTGCGGGTAGGTCGAGACCCATAGTGAAGGTGAGAATCATGCCATGGGACTTAAATCTTGTTCTCACTGCTTTAACAGAGCCCCCTTTTGAACCTATATCAGCAGCATCAATAAAAGTTCTTTCCCTTAAGACCGCTTTCCTGGTAGCATTAACCTCGGCTAGGAGGGTAAGTGACATCCAGGCACTATCTAGACTATCTCCTTACACTCAGGTCCTGAATGACAGGATAATACTTAGGCCGGATCCGGCATACCTACCTAAGGTGTCTTCCGCTTTCCACAGAACACAGGAAATTATTCTCCCTTCGTTTATCCCTAATCCATCTAATCAAAAAGAGATGAAACTTCATACTTTAGATGTTAGAAGATGTCTGCTGCAATATTTGGCAGTCACTGATCCCTGGAAAAGGGACAATGCATTGTTTGTCTCTTTTCAAGGAATTAACAAAGGCCGTAGATTAACAAAGAGCTCGTTGGCCAGATGGATTAGGGAAGCAATTTCTCTGGCATACACCTCGAGGGGCAAGCAGCCACCTGAGAGGCTAAGGGCGCATTCCACTCGAGCTGTGGCGACTTCATGGGCAGAAAGGGCAGAAGTCTCGATTGACCAGATATGTAAGGCAGCTACGTGGTCTTCTCCACACACGTTTTACACTCATTATAGATTAGATTTGGGTGCTTCCTCAGACCTTTCTTTCGGACTAAGGGTGCTGCAGGCAGTAGTCCCTCCCTAAATAGTTATTACTCTCTGTAATTCTCTCTGTAGTGCTGTCATGGACGTTCGAATAAAGTCTAAGTTACTTACCGTTAACGGTATTTTTCGAAGTCCATGACAGCACCCTTACATTCCCACCCAGGTTCTATGTGCACTTCTTCCGCTTATGTAGTCCACATGTAATAAACAATTGATTAATGTTACTGTGTGATGCATAAATTTTTTTTTTGCTGTATACCATTTAACCTTGATGTCCTCTTATGCTCTGTAATCCAACTGATGTGTGGGAGAGGTGCCGCCCTTTTATATCTGTAGGTTTCCTGTTCCTAAGGGGCGGATCCCCTCTCTCTGTAGTGCTGTCATGGACTTCGAAAAATACCGTTAACGGTAAGTAACTTAGACTGTCTCTTTAAGACTGCTCCACACACTTTCCTTTTGCTGCTGCACATTCCACAGTCATTTTCACAACAAGTTCAGCTTTGCTGTGCATACATTTTCTCTCTGCAGACCCTATCAGGGCCACTGTCTCTCCAAGACTGCTCCAAACAGACGTTTCTGCTGACACACTTTTTTTTTTTTTTCTGCTGCTATTTCAATAGACTTCACCTTTAATGCTGTCTCTCGCCACTGTGCCGCACGCACACTCCAGCACTAACTGTACCAGGCCCTGCGCTGCCCCAGCATTCTCCACCAATTGTAGCCTTTCCAGGGGGTTTAGCTCTAGGATCGCTGTCTGGGTAGACAGAATGGCACGGAAACAGTTCATTCAGACAGCAATTATGGTAAAAACTGGCCGCAACCAGTTTTATTAAAGTCCACAGCAAACAGATAAAACAAAGCATAAACAAAAGACCTAGGCTTGTCTAGCCACTAATTACACTTATGTAATGTCCCTTTCTATCAGGAACCCAGACTCTATCAGTCTGTGCCCAAAACAACACATATGATATATGTTACCAGTATGGAGTTTCCCAGATACTCCTCCTTATGTCTGTAGGTCCACCCGACGTCCAGACTTGAGAGAGATCCACTCCTATTCAGTAGTCATCATCCTGGAGGTTCACAGAGACACTCTTGTGTCCGGGGTACCTCTAACCCAGACTGAGACAGCTCCCCTCCTCTTCAGTAGCTTATCCGCATGGATTCTCACAGAGACTGCTTCCTGCGCCGGGACACCTCCCTGTGTCCAGGCTAAAGACAGCTCTAACACTCTTGGCTTATCCGCATGGATTCTCACAGAGACTGCTTCCTGCGCCGGGACACCTCCCTGTGTCCAGGCTAAAGACAGCTCTAACACTCTTGGAGACTGTTTCTTGTGCCGAGACACCTTCCTGTGTCCAGGCTAAACTAGCTCTCTGACTGTGCTTCCAGACACCTATTTCTGGCTTCTTAATTAACAGCTGATTGGTTACAGGTTTGAGCTGCAAGTATGCACTGAGTGGAAGGTGTAATGACCTTTCTCTACCACCAGGTCTACAAAGCCATACACCTCCTTATACCAGTCAGCAAAGCACCCAGGTGAAATATACACCCCATCTAACCCACATATTCTCACTGTCTCACTATATATATATATTATATATATATATATATATTATATATATATATATATATATATATATATATATATATATATATATATATATATATATATATATATATATATTGTAAGGTTTTCCTCACTCGGCTGCTTCAGAGGTAATTCAGGAGACACTTTCTTATGCAAACAGTCTTTAGGTTTATTGCATCTTAAACCATATGGTAACATACAATACACTCTTCAATGCTTCAGCTCCTGGCCTGGAGCCTCGCTCTTCAGTCACAGAGACCTCTCTGTAATGTCCTGCCTTGGACACATGGAAGCCTGTCCACACTGGCAGACTCCCACACTCTCTAGACACAGAGTCCTTTCTGTAAAGTCCCATCTGGACATCATGGAAGTCTGTCCACCCTGACAGACTCCCACACACTCACTAACAGGTGCCAAACAAACTCCATTACATAGGTGTAACTCCACCCACAGGTGAGGTCAGGATCACATGGTTAGGTCACCTGATCATGACCTCATCACAGGTCCTTCAGATACACACAACCACATACAGGTTTCATTACATAGCTGTAACCCCACCCACAGATGAGGTCAGGATCACATGGTTAGGTCACCTGGTCATGACCTCATCCCAGGTCCTTTACCACAACACAAACCATGCTTCCATGCATATCTCGCGGAGCATACACAGTGCCCCCTAGCTGCATCAGGGGTCACTACACCACATACCTCCCCCCTCTGTTCAAACTTGTGGGGTTGAACACTTGTTACCCGACCAGAGATCCTTCTCGGTCGTCTCTGCCAGTCAAACTGTCTCTCTAAGTCGTACCCTGCTACTGATCTCTTTGGTAGGCGTCTGTCCTCCAACTCTGTCACATCTTTTGCTGACGAGGCCCCCCTGTCAGACCACCCGCATCCCCAGCGGTCAGTACGGCGTCGCAATTCACTTGCACCCATACGTCCTGTCTGGTCTGAGTCCTTTTCATTTTGTCTACTACAGGTTCTCCTGCTTAGGTCACTCATCACTGAGCTAACTGAGGCATTACTACTTCTACCTCTTCCATCAGGCGACCTATTTCCTGTATTAGCTCCAGCTTGAGTACTTGAAGTCTTGAGCGAACCTCTTCGCCTCTCAATACCACGGGTTGAAGGTGGCGGCCATCTTCTTTCCATTTTTTTTTAGGTTTCTGTTGACCTGCTCCCTCTCAAGTCGTAGCTGCTCTACTTCTCTCAGGTACGACACACGATACTCCAGGAGCATCCGGATATTCCCAAGGCTCTCCCTGGACCCGACAACGAGGAATGGAACCATCCCATCTTCACCCCTGACCTGGACTTCGTCATCAGCCGGAATCCTGACTCTCGTCACACCGGACTTATTCACCATCTCCTGCATCACTTTCCCAAGTCTTCCGATGACTTTCTTCACCAGACCTCTGGGCACTTGAATGATGTCTTCCACCAATCCAAGCCGACTTTGAGCCTTTCTTGCTTGCTCCAAACGTCGAGCGGCTTCTTTATTCCTCCACATGATCATCTGTTTCGTTCGGAGGCATTGTAGATGCATGTCTCTCAGGACAGCCACTCGCTTCAGTGTGACTTCCTTAGTCGACAGTATGACTAACTGTTTCATCTCTGGCACCCAGTTCACACTACATGCTTCTACCGCCTTTCTAAAGGCCTCATGCACCTCCTCACTGGCACACACTTCTCGCAGGTCTTCGGGTATCTCTATTACACACTTGAAACCCGACCCGTCACCTTCTTGGACAGACTGTTGGACCTCCTCGTCCTGAGCATTAGTACAGTTTTCCAAGACATCGCTCTCCCTTGTGTGCCCATCTGCATGGCACTTCCCTTGCTGGATTTCTTCTCCCATAGATTTCTGGAGCTGGGCACCAGTCAACTCCTCCATCTTGAGCTCTCGGAGAACTCCATCTCGCTCTTCTGCCAAGCAGCGACACTCCTGCTGATGTTTCTCTTGGGCCTCTCTGAGCACCACCGTCTCTCTCCATAGAGCCTTGTTCATACTCTTACACGCTGACAGATGATCTCTGAGCCTAGAGACTTCCCTCTCCAGCTCCTCCACTCTGTGCTCAATCATTCGTCTCAGGACCCTTTCTCGCTCGACTGTCTCTTTCACTGTTTCTTTAAACAGCTCTCTCTCATGGTCCTGCTCTCTTTTAGCCAGCACATGTCGCACCATCACCTCTTTAATTACATTTTTGGCTGGGCACTCTTGCCTACACACACTCTGCCTCTCCAGAGTTCCGCCCGTTCCTGCATCCGCAGTTTCCACTGTCTCACGACTCTCGGTAACTTCAGAGAGCTCCAGCTTACTGCACTCACTTTCCCTTGCGGTCGAGTCACAGTCTGCATAGGAGTCACTCCCACTCCCCCTGTCATCCTGGAACAGCACGTCCACACTTAGACAGGTCTCTGCCCCCTTTCCTGGAGCTCTACCGTTTCTCACGGTCACACGTCTTGTCACGTCCAAGTCCCCGAGTTGGTCTGACCCACACTTTCTCCCGGTCACCTGGAACTCTGGACTATCCCTATTAGGTGTTACTTCTTTTCACACATCACATGACAAGGAACCACTACAGCCACCTGCTGTGATTGGGCTCCCTCCTCTGAACAACAACACACTTTATCAATTTCCCATGCCTTTTCAAATAACGTGAAGTCCCGCTTCCTCTCATAGGGGTACACTAAGTTCGGTGGTATACCAGCATAACACCCTTTTGGAATCTCCACCCACTTTTGGGCCACCATCCCCTTTTGGGTTGCCACCCCCTTTTGGGACTCTGCCCCCTTTCGGGCCACCATCCCAATTTGGGTTACCACCCCCTTTTGGGACTCCGCCCCCTTTTGGGCCACCATCCCAATTTGGGTTACCGCCCCCTTTTGAGACTCCACCCCCTTTTGGGCCACAATCCCAATTTGGGTTACCGCCCCCTTTTGGGACTCCACCCCCTTTTGTGTAACCATCCCTGTTTTGGGTTTCTGCCCCCCTTTTGGGACTCCTCCCCTTTTAGGGACACCACCCATCACTGGGGAACACACCACGGCTCTTACAGGCCCCAGTCCACACAGTACCCTTAGACAGTGTCTTTTACTTAGGGCATGTACTGGCCCTTTAAGAGTTTGTGTGCCTCCGTTCACACTGTCCTTTTTTCCACACCAGCTCCTGCTGGTACTGCCACCGCTTCCGTTGCAGCCACCAACAACCAGCACCTCCAGATGCTACTCCTAAGCTGCTGTGGCTGTTACTGCAGCTCCGGCTGCTGCAGAACTTCCCGCTGCAACAGTCACTGTAGCCCCTGCCACCACAAGTCTCCGCACGCTGCGCTGTCTTGCCGCTTGTCACCTTCGTGACCCCACGAGTCACAGCCAGCCGCTTGTCACCTTCATGACTCCTCCGAGCCACAGCAAACACCTCACACGTGTTCCAGAAAAAAAAAAAAACAGTTTCTCACTGACCCGTCAGCACACCACAGACTCCTGTCTGTTACCTGTTGATCACTCAGGTTTCCGGATACCTCCTTTTGGAGGCATCCAACAAAGGAAATAAAAAACAGTCTTTCACTAATTCTTCTCACTGATCCCGACCAGCATAACACGGTTGTCAAGACCGTCACCTGTTGGCGTCAGCCACACAGGTTCCTGGAGACCTCCTCCTCAGAGGTATCCTATCAGCATGCTTTTTCTCCATTTTCAATGACCCCGGTCAACATAACACAGACTCCTGTCTGTCACCACTGCTTAACAGTTTCTTCAGATACCTCATATCAGAGGCACCCCATAAACATAAATGCACAGTTTATTCGTGACCACTGGTCACACTCACGGTTTTCACAGACCGTCCGTTCCTCCTCTGATTCCTCATCCCCAGTCCTGGAACGTGTGCTCCTTGGGCCGCTGCCAGCATTCCATCCACCAATTGTAAGGTTTTCCTCACTCGGCTGCTTCAGAGGTAATTCAGGAGACACTTTCTTATGCAAACAGTCTAGGTTTATTGCATCATAAACCATATGGTAACATACAATACACTCTTCAATGCTTCAGCTCCTGGCCTGGAGCCTCGCTCTTCAGTCACAGAGACCTCTCTGTAATGTCCTGCCTTGGACACATGGAAGCCTGTCCACACTGGCAGACTCCCACACTCTCTAGACACAGAGTCCTTTCTGTAAAGTCCCATCTGGACATCATGGAAGTCTGTCCACTCTGACAGACTCCCACACACTCACTAACAGGTGCCAAACAAACTCCATTACATAGGTGTAACTCCACCCACAGGTGAGGTCAGGATCACATGGTTAGGTCACCTGATCATGACCTCATCACAGGTCCTTCAGATACACACAACCACATACAGGTTTCATTACATAGCTGTAACCCCACCCACAGATGAGTCAGGATCACATGGTTAGGTCACCTGGTCATGACCTCATCCCAGGTCCTTTACCACAACACAAACTATGCTTCCATGCATATCTCGCGGAGCATACACAGTGCCCCCTAGCTGCATCAGGGGTCACTACACCACAATATAATATATATATATATAGATATATATATATATATCTCCTACACTTAGAATGCTTAGTCCTCATCAGGTGAATGGGGTCATAGCCTATCTCTGACTGTCAAACACAGTCTGAATATAGGTTAAATATCACTGGGTCTCAACTGGAGGGCCAAAGGTGCAGGAATGGCATGACGAAGGTAAGGTCAGTGACATGTGAGTCGCGTGTGTATAGTAGTATAGAAAAGGGTCATGTGCAACGCTGGGCTTACATAAGGGTGGTGTGTAGATACTTGGGAAGAAATGGAGGGAGGAGAATGAGCTGAGCACAAAGTATGGGATGGCTTATCACAGAGGGATGTCAGTCATCTAGTCCATTAAATCCAGCTCTACTAAATCCTGATAGCCACAGAACTGTGCATTACCCAGTGTCTGATAATTAGACTGTAGGAGGTGAAGTGGTTTATGGCTCTCTGATGGAGTTCCTAACTTATCTGATCGGCTCACAGTGCTACAGCATCTATTTACTAGCCACATAACCAAAATAGCTGAAATCCCTTGTGATGTGATCCAGGCTGCAGCTGTCACTGCACAGGGGACACAGGAATAACCACATAAGCAGGTGCACTACCCTGAGCCATTGCCACCCCACCACCACAGGGGCATGCAAGGAAATACAGGGGAACAAGGTTTATAGAAAGTGGTAATTAAGCTGGAATTAGTTTTACTGTACAAACAAGGAAGTGCCGTAGATTTCAAAGTACATCCTGAATTTACGAAATCTGCTACTAAATAAATGATTCCGTCAAAGAAAATGACTATATTGTCATCCATACAGTATAACGTGCTCACTGTTACGGTGGTATAAAACTCATAAAAAAAAAGTTCTAATTGTTTTTCCTGGATTTAATTGGTCATCCATAGAGTTTAACATGGTCAGGGTATGTGCAGACGTTGTGGATTGGGCTCAAGAATCTCCTGAGTGGATTCTGCATCTCTATCCAGAAAACACTAACAAAAATCCGTTCCTTTTTTTTTTTGCGTATTTTTTGCGGATTGGCATGCGTTTTTACCCCTGCGGATTTCATTAATTCAATGGGTGTAAGAATGCAGCGGAACCGTAAAAAGAATTGACATGCTGCGGACAATAAACCGCTGCGGATTCCGTGCGGAATTTTCCGCAGCATGTGCACAGCTTTTTTTTCTTCTTAGAATAACGTTGATTGGTCAAACACTTGAGGATTTGCTGCATTTCTGTGCGGAAAATCCGCTCAAATCCACAACGTGTGCACACAGCCTCAATGTTACATTACGGTGGTTTATAAAACAGCAAGAAAAGTTACAATAAAAATTTCTGGATTCAGTTAGTTATTCATACAGTTATTCATACAGTTTAACCTGCTTTGTGTAAAATTATAGAGGTTTAAAATGGGCCTGCTGCAGTTGATCAAATTTTTTGGTTCATTAAGAAAATTTTATTTCAGCTGCAGAATGGAAGGGAGGGAGCCACAGGATTCATTACTGATGGGTAGGCGGAGCCCCAGATCAGGATGTCACCTCAGATCAAAAGCGTGCTGACTGGCTGGCCCCTTCAGCTCGGACTCCTCCTACTCAGCTCCAGTCTAAGATTTGAGGTCCCAGAGGATGGTCGCTGCTAATGCAGCTCCTCAGAAGATTTTATTATTTTACATTCAGACAGGAGACTTGGATCACCAGTTGGTCTAGAGGTCTCAGGGGTACCAGCGCTGCTGTACCCCAACCTCTCCCTTGGCGGATCTGTATTTACTCAATAGTCCCTGCAGAATCCTGGCCGGCCCTGGGGGATGAGGATGGCTTCCCTGGCGGGGACGCAAACCACACGTGCGGTCACTGCGTTCCTCGCCCTGGGGGAAGCATGGGCACAGCGCCAGAAACCCCTGAGGGTCCCTGTGGCGCTTTGGCTAGGTGAGTACTCCACACAAATTTTTTATTATAATTATGTGTGAGTGCTTTAGCGTCTGAGTGAGCAGCGCTATTACTTGTATGTCAGTATGCTTCAGCGCTGCTGTGACAGCGCTGTTACATTGTAGATGTGGTGATTTTTTGTCCGCAGGCAGATAGCTGCAGGACAGAGAGGGAGCAGGAGCGGGGGAGTTCGCGCTCATTATTTGAGCTAGCAGGGGGCGTGGCCTAACGATTCCCGGTCTTCTGAGCAGGAAGACGCGCGCTCTGGCGTTTCTCCTGCGACTCCCCCACTGTGGCGGCCATTACACAGGCTCCTGGGCTCCTCAGACCGCTCCTCTCCTCATAAGACACCACGGCCAGCTGGGTGAGTGCTGATTCCTCACCCCGCAGCGCAGCGATCGCTATCCTGCAGCTGCAGTCTCATTAGAGACATAAAATTGGCTGGGGCTCACACTGCATATATATATTGTGGTGAGTTTGCAATATTAACCCCTCTGAGGGTTATTTCTACCAGCAATTTTTTTGACTGAATACCGCTGGGGTAACCCTACCTGGTGGAGCGTTAACCCTTCAGCGCTTAAAAAAAAAAAAAAACGCAGAGTTTTTGCTGGTATTACCGCTTTGACCTGCTCATACAGGTGAGACATGTCTGAACAGAGTTCAGATGCCGCGGACCACGTCCCAGTGCCATTGCGGCAATCAGATACGCAGACCTCAACACGTCTAGCGCTGCGGTCGACAGCGGTGAAAAATTGGACGATATCGCTCGATCGATCAACAACTTGTCTGACCTTTTAGGTCAGTATGTGTCTGCTAATTCCTCTCAGAGGAAGCGACGCAGGCCGTTACCGGCCTCTACACGGAGCGAGTCAGATGTATCTGATATTGGGCAGAGTTCCCCTTTAAATTCGGATGGAGAAATATCCGATTCAGATGCGGACGAGCCGCAGGGGGTTCTTCTATGGCGAAGCGTACGGAGGCATTAATTGAAGCCATGAGAGATATATTACAGTTACCGGAGGTGGTAACTAGTCGTCCTGGTAAATCAGCACGCATGTTCCAGGAGTCCCGTGCTTCGCGTACAACATTGCCAGCTCTGGATGAGCTTAATAGTGTAATAGAGGAGGAACGTCTGTGTCCAGATAAGCGTTTTCATGGAACGCATTTCTTTGATACACTTTATCCTTGCTCTGCGGAGTTAAAGGCTAATTGGACTTCTGCTCCTGAAGTGGATGTGTCTTTATCTCAGCTTAGTAAATCCTCACTACTCCCTATTAAGGGGAAAGCGAGTTTACAGGAGCCTTTGGATAGAAAAACGGAATTGGCGGCAAAAGCAAGCTATGAGGCTGCGGGTCATGGATTCCGAGCAGTGCTAGGATCCATGTGTGCTGCTAGAGCTTCTCTAGGCTGGTTGGCACGTTTGAAGACGGAGTTGCAAAGTGAATCTCCGTTATCTGAGATACGGGAAACTTGTGAATGGTTAGAAACGGCAGCCTGTTATATCTTTGATGCCGGTCTGGATGCTGCATCTCTGCTGGCCAAAGCGCAAGCTTCAGCGGTCACAGTCAGAAGAGCTTTATGGCTCAGACATCGTTTCCAAACAAGGGTTGTTGGCCTTACCTTACAAGGGTGGCCATCTTTTTGGATCCGACCTCAAAGAGCTGATTTCCAAGGCTAAGGCGAAGGAATCAGCATTATCACAGCGTAGGGCCATGGCTTCGGTGTCCAGTAAGCCTGGTGTCTATAGTGGTCGGCGGTCCTTTCGGGGCCGAGGACGATCTAGTCACTCCTCGTGGGGATCGGGTCGTCCTTCCTTCTCAGGAAAGAAATCCTCTCAGAAAACTCGTACTCCCTGGAAGCAGAGTTTCCGCCAGGACAAGCGGGAACTTGACAAGAAGCCCGCCAAGTTTGGATTGACGCCAGGGTCCACTCGAGGATTCTCGAGTGGGGGGTCGCCTGCTTCTTTTCAAGGCGACTTGGATGGCTCGCGTTCCAGATTCCTGGGTAACGCGGATAGTGTCGGCAGGCTATTTCATAGAGTTTGCTTCTCGACCCCCAAATGTTTTTTGTCAGTCTCGCGTTCCGTCGGAACCCGAGCTTGTTGTCGCTCTACAGCGAGAGGTCGAATTTCTGCTACAAAAGGGTGTAGTGATACCGGTTCCGTCAGAGGACCGAGGGAAAGGTTTTTATTCCAACCTTTTTGTAGTTCCCAAAAAGGAGAACAAATTTCGCCCGATTCTGGATCTCAAGCGATTAAACCGGCATGTCCATGCCCGGAAATTTCGCATGGAGTCGCTTCGCTCCGTTGTGGCAGCTCTGTCACAGAACGATTTTCTGGTGTCAATCGACATTCGCGACGCCTATTTGCATATTCCCATCGGAAAGGCTCATCAGCGCTTTCTTCGATTTGCCATAGGTCAGAATCATTACCAGTTCGTGGCTCTGCCGTTCGGCTTAGCCTCAGCGCCAAGGGTCTTTACAAAGATTCTGGCGCCCCTCATGGCAATCCTTCGAAGACAGGGGATTACGATTCTCCCTTATCTGGACGATCTTTTGATCGTGGCTTCCTCGGAGGATGAGGCGTTGACGGCTCGGGATTTGTCTCTTCAGTTTCTGAAGGACTTCGGTTGGCTGGTCAATTGGGAGAAGTCGTCCCTGGAACCATCGAGGACAATCCTCTTCTTGGGAATGCATCTCGACACGTTTCGGTCGGTAGTTTCCCTACCACCAGACAAACAGTCATGTCTTCTTCGACATGTACGGATTATGAAATCCTCAACGGCAATGTCCTTACGGAAGTGTATGCGTCTTCTGGGACTGATGGTGGCGTCCATGGAGGCGATTCCTTTTGCCCAGTTCCATTCCAGGACCCTCCAAAAGTTTATTTTGAGTCGATGGAATCGGTCGCAATCGCTGGATTGCAGTGTCACCATTTCTCGCGCGGTGCGGGATTCTCTAGGATGGTGGCTACGTCCAGGGGTTTTTGCCCTGGGGAAGTCCTTCCTCCCTCCAAAGTGGTCAGTCATAACCACCGATGCCAGCCTGACGGGCTGGGGGGGTGTTTGGAACAATCTCTGGATTCAGGGGGTATGGTCACCGGAAGAGTCTGTTCTTCGATCAACATCCTGGAATTGAGGGCGATTTTCCTTTGCCTCCAGCATTGGACGGTCCCTTTGAGCGGTCTGCCAGTTCGAGTGCAGACAGACAATGCGACGGCTGTCGCGTATATTAATCACCAAGGCGGGACAAGGAGTTCCAGGCTCTTGGTGGAGGTGTCTCGAATTCTGATTTGGGCCGAGGCCAGTGTGCCAGCCATTTCGGCGATTCACATTCCAGGGGTTCAGAATCTTACAGCGGACTTTCTCAGTCGCAGGAAGATGGATCCTGGGGAATGGAGCCTTCACCCGGAAGTTTTTGCACTACTGTGCTCCCGTTGGGGAACTCCCCAAGTGGATTTGATGGCATCCAGGTTCAATGCCAAGTTACCGACGTTCATGTCCAGGTACAAGGACCCGAAGGCTGTGGCGGTGGATGCTTTAGTGGCTCAGTGGGATCAGTTCGAGCTGATCTATGTATTCCCGCCGATATCTTTACTTCCTCTAGTACTGCGTCGGATCAGATTAGAGAGAATTTCAGCTATTTTGATAGCTCCGGATTGGCCAAGAAGGATGTGGTTCTCGACAATAATGTCGCTGTTGGCGGCACCTCCTTTTCCGCTTCCTCTTCAACCGGACTTGTTGACTCAGGGGCCTATTTGTCATCCGGACTTGCAGTCCCTGCGTTTGACGGCGTGGCTCTTGAGACCGAAATCTTAACCCATAGAGGTTTTTCAGCCGAGGTTATTGCTACCCTTCGTGCTGCGAGAAGTCCGGCTACTACTAGGATTTACCACAAAACCTGGGAAAACTTCTTTTCGTGGTGTTTGGGATCCTCTCGGAATCCAGAAAGTTTTCCATCCCCAATCTGTTGGCTTTTCTGCAGCATGGGCTGGACAAAGGTTTGGCAGTCAGCACCCTGAAGGGTCAGATTTCTGCTCTGTCTTTATTGTTTCGGAGAACCATTGCTTCAAATAGGGACGTGATTTCCTTTTTCCGCGGTATAGCTCGTAAGTTTCCGCCGCGGAAGGCTTCCGTGTCTCCTTGGCGGCTCAACCTTGTTTTGGAGGCTCTTCAGCATAAACCTTTTGAGCCTATGGGTTCGACTAGCCTTTCTTTACTTTCCTGGAAGGTGGCTTTTCTTGTAGCGGTCACTTCTTTGAGGAGAGTTTCTGAGTTGGCAGCTCTTTCTTGTTCGCCTCCTTTTCTGGAGTTTTTTCCGGATCGTGTAGTGCTTCGCACACGGGGTGATTTTTTACCTAAAGTGGTATCACAATTTCATGTTAACCAGGATATTGTGTTGCCTTCTTTCTGCCCGGATCCGAAGAATGCGAAAGAGCGAGATTTGCACACATTGGATTTAGTGCGGGCCTTGAAGTTTTACCTATCTGTTACTCAAGGTTTTCGTAAGACGGACTCTCTATTTGTGGTTCCAGCCGGTCGCCGGCGTGGTCAGCGAGCTTCCAAGGATTCTATAGCTCGTTGGATTCGGTCAGCTATTCTGGAAGCTTACAGTCTTCAGGGTGCATCTTGTCCGATTAAGATTCGAGCCCATTCCACCAGAGCTGTGGCTTCATCGTGGGCTTTTCATCAAGGCGCCTCGGCAGTGCAGCTCTGCCGGGCGGCAACTTGGCGTTCTGTCCACACGTTTACAAAGTTTTATAAAGTGGACGTCAGTGTTTCTGCTGATGCAGCCCTCGGACGTAGGGTCTTGCAGGCAGCTGTAGTTTGAAGTTCTTGTGGAACTTGTGTTTTAGCGCTGGTTGCGCTTTCTTGTTAAGGTTGTTGGGTTTCTGCCTTTTGTTGGTTTTTTCCCACCCTTATTTTTTGAACTGCTTTGGGACGTCCCATCAGTAATGAATCCTGTGGCTCCCTCCCTTCCATTCTGCAGCTGAAACACGGATTTTGGTAAGAACTTACCTGTAAAATCCTTTTCAGCGAAGGAATGGAGGGAGACACAGATCCCGCCCAAGGCAGAAGTGTGTTGTTTTCAGGTGCAGCGCGACTCTTATCTGATAGCGATTTATCTGGACTGAGGTCAGCGCGTTAAGGCTCTTTTCAGCATCGCCAGCTCATCGCAGTAGTCAGGTTCAGTGATTAGTACCTGGAACTCTGTGGTTTTTGGCTTACTTTGTGTACATAACCTGTATCCTTGTGTTTTTCTCTGAAGTTTCTTCAGACAGGGTTATGTTGCTCCGCTGGTGATCTTGGTTCTTCCCTAAAGCTTTGGTACGACTGGAGCTGAGTAGGAGGAGCCCGAGCTGAAGGGGCCAGCCAGTCAGCACGCTTTTGATCTGAGGTGACATCCTGATCTGGGGCTCCGCCTACCCATCAGTAATGAATCCTGTGTCTCCCTCCCTTCCTTCGCTGAAAATGATTTTACAGGTAAGTTCTTACCAAAATCCGTGTTTTCAACTAATCAAGGAAACTTGGTTGCCAGAGACCTTGCCATTAGGGTATGTTTCCCTAACGCCGCAGCATCAAACAGCAGCATCCAGATGTTACAGCATAGTGGAGGGGATTTCATGAAATCCCGTCTCCACTATGCGTTAAAAAACGCAGGCGGTAGACCTGCGTTAACGGTCATGCGGCGCGTCTTTTCAGATCGCAGCATGTCCTTTTCCCTTGCGGCGACGCTCCGTCTGATCATCTGTTGATTCATCTGCGCTAGCGGGTATAGCATAACTCGATCGCGTTATGCTATACCGTTACCAGCCAGTCAACGCTGCGTGTTGAACGGGCTGGTAAAACGCATTATAAACCCAGCCTTAGGGTTAGAACTAGGGTTAGAACTAGGGTTAGAACTAGGGTTGGGGTTAGCGTTGGGTTATGGGTTAGCATTAGGGTTAGCATTAGGGTTACGGTTAGATTTGGGTTAGGTGGAATTTGGGTTAGGTTGGAATTTGGTTAGGTTGGAATTTGGGTTAGGGTTGGAATTTGGGTTAGGGTTGGAATTTGGGTTAGGGTTGGAATTTGGGTTAGGGTTGGAATTTGGGTTAGGGTTGGAATTTGGGTTAGGGTTGGAATTTGGGTTAGGGTTGGAATTTGGGTTAGGGTTGGAATTTTAGGGTTAGGTTGGAATTAAGGGTTAGGCTTGTGGTTAGGGTTATGGTTGAGTTGGGATTAGGGTTAGGGTGTGTTGGGGTTAGGGTTAGGGTTAGGGTTAGGGTGTGTTAGGGGTTGGGGTTAGGGGTGTGTTGGGGTTAGGGTTGGAGTTAGAATTGAGGGCTTTCCACTATTTCCGCACATCAGGGGGTCTCCATATGCGACATGGCGCCACCATTGATTCCTGCAAATTTTGCGTTCAAAAAGTCAAACAGTGCTCCCTTTATTCCGAGCCCCGACGTGTGCCCAAACAGTGGGTTACCCCCACATGTGGGGTATCCGCGTACTCGGGGGAAAAATTGCACAACAACTTTGGGGGTCTAATTTCTCCTGTTAACATTGGGAAAAAAAAATTGGGGACTAAAAATATTATTTTCAGCAGCAGATGAAGGAAGGGAGACACACTAGTCATTACTAGTGGGTAGGCGGAGCCCACATAGGATAGAAACACCTCAGATTAAAAAAGTGTTGACCGGCCCCTCCAGCTTATAGGGCTCCTCCTACTCCAGCTCTCCAGTCTAAAATTTGAGGTCACAGAGGATAGTCGCTGCTGGAAGCAGCTCCTCAGAAATTTTTTTTATTTTAGTCGGACAGAGACTTGGACCGCCAGTGGTCTAGAGGTCTCAGGGGTCTCAGCGCTGCTGGACCCCCACCTCTCCCTTGGCGGATCTGTATTACCCTGTAAGGTGGGCCCTGCCGGCCCTGGGGGATGAGGATTGCTTCCCTGGCGGGGACGCAAACCGCGCTTCTGGGGTCACTGCGTTCCCCGCCCTGGGGGGAAGCTACGGGCACAGCGCCACAAATCTCTGAGGGGTCCCTGTGGCGCTCAGCGGGGTGAGTACTCCACATTTTAATGTGTTTGAGTGCTTCAGCGACTGCTAAGGCAGCCGCTGTTACATGTGACATGTTGGTGACTAGTGTCTTTTGTCCGCAGGTGGATGCCTGCAGGACATGGAGAGCGGAGGAGTCGCGCGCCCCTTTTTTTTTTTTTTTTTTTGAATTTTCGCGGCGCTCTGAGCGCGCGCTTTACTACTGTCTTCTTCCGGCTTCTCTCTCAGAAGCACAGCGCGGCGGCCATTACTGGAAGCGGAAGGCTTCCTTCCTCACCTCCCGACAATCGAAGACGCTACACACCGCGGCCAGCTGGGTAAGTCGCTTCTGCCTGTCAGGGCAGAAGCTTAACCCCCTCACCCCCACAGCGCAGGACACTGAACGCTACCGCTAACGATCATTATAACGACGCATACTAATGCGATAGTTTTTTGTGATCGTTTTAATGTCGCTAGTAGCTGCCACAGTGGGCGATCTCATGACGACGCATAAGTGGTTAGCGATCCCCTTAGCGACTTTGGGGTCATTGCGATGTACAAATCAGCGCAATTTTTTAGCGTTCTTGTTTAGTGTACAAAGGCAAAAGAAGCATACCTTTGAGAGCACTGTCCTGCAGCTGTTACCTCAGAAGAGGCACCTGGGGCTCGCACACCCTTTTCATTAAACAAGGGTTGTGGGGAGTCTGCGACATTAACACCTTCTTTGGCGGTTAACCCTTTATTGGGGGACAGCTGGGGTAGCTCTCTCTTTAAGAGCTTTAACCCTTCAGCGTTCGTTTCTTCTTTAAGAAACCACACTGTCCTAGTTATTGACAGGTTTAACCTGCCATATACTGTGTGAGGACATGTCAGATCAGGGTCCAGGAGGTGCGGACCGTCTCCCAGATCCGCTACAGGATCAGTCTCGCGTATCTGACACGCAGACCTCGACGGCGTCCGGCGCAGCGGTCAGAGGTTTTCAGTGATGTCAAAATGGAGGCCCTCGCTCGATGGCCTGTCTGACCTTCTAGGTTATTGGGTGTTAGCTAGATCATCTCAGAGGAAGCGACACAGGCCGGTGCCTTCATTCCCGCGCAGCGACTCGGAGATCTCGGGCATGGAGGGTTTCCCTTTCAAGCTCAGATGGGGAGGTGTCCGATTCGGATAAGGAGGATCGGCAGGGACTCTCTGCTTCTCTTTTGGGTCGTACAGAGGCTTTTATTGGAAGCCATGAGGGAGGCGTTACAGTTACCGGAGGAGGTAACTAGACGTCCTAGTAATTCGGCCCGGATGTTTTCAGGAGTCGCATAGGTCGCGATCAGCATTACCACCCTGAACACGCCTGATCTCATCTGATCTCGGAAGCTAAGCAGGTTGGGCCTGGTTAGTACTTGGATGGGAGACCGCCTGGGAATTCCAGGTGCTGTAGGCTTAAAGGAACGCCTGTTCCAGATAAGTGTTTTCAGCTGTATCCGTGTACGACGGAATTGATTGATAATTGGATTCCTTCTCCTGAAGTGGATGTCCCTTTATCCCAGCTTAGCAAGTCCTCATTACTTCCTGTTAAAAGGGAAGGCGAGTTTGCAGAATCCGCTGGACAGAAAAACGGAGATGGCGGCGAAAATCCATCTACGAGGCCGTGGGTCATGGATTCAGAGCATGTGTGCTTGTAAAGCTTCTCTAAGCTGGTTAGACCGTCTACGGACGGCGTGGCAAGATAGATCCCCTCTATCCGAGGTAGATGGGCTTTTTAAGTTGGAGGATGCAGCCCGATATGACAGTGATGCAGGTTTGGATACTGCGTCACTGCTGTCCAGGGCGCAATCCTAGGCAATCACAGTCAGGAGAGCACTGTGGCTTAGACAGTGGACCGGAGACGCGGTTTCCAAGCAAGGTTTGATATCCTTAGCTTACAAGGGTGGTCAGCTATTTGGATCTGACCTCACGGAGCTGATTGCCAAGGCAAAGGCAAAAGAAACGGCTTTACCACAGCGAAAAAGCTGTGACTTCTGCGTCTGGCAGGCATAGTGCCGGTAGTAGTCGGTGGTCCTTTCGGTCCAGGGCCGGTTCGGTCAGCCCTCTTGGGGATCGGGTCGTCCCTCTTTTTTCGGGAAAAAAGACCGCTCAGAAATCCCGCACTCCCTGGAAACAGAGCTTCCGCCAAGACAAGTGGGAAGCTGACAAAAAGCCCGCTAAGGCGGACTGACGCCAGGGTCTCACTCGAGGGCTCTCGAGTGGGAGGTCACCTGCTCCAATTCAAACCGACTTGGGCTTCCCGCGTGTCGGACGCCTGGGTGACGCGGGTTGTGTCGGCAGGCTACTTCGTAGAGTTTCTTTCTCGACTCCCAGACAGTTTTTGCCACTCTCGCATTCCGTCAGAGCCCGAGCTATTTGCCGCTCTACTGCGGGAGGTCGATTCCCTTCTGCAGAAGGTGTGGTAGTACCGGTTCCGCGGAGGGCCGGGGAAGAGGGTTTTATTCCAACCTCTTTGTGGTCCCCAAAAAGGAGGACAAATTTCGCCCCATTCTGGATCTCAAAAGATTGAATTGGCATGTCCGTACCCGGAAATTCCGCATGGAGTCACTTCGCTCTGTTGTGGCGGCCCTGTCGCATAACGAATCGACATTCGGGACTCTTTTTTGCATGTTCCCGTCGGAAGGGCCCACCAACGCTTCCTTCGTTTTGCCATAGGCCAGGACCATTACCAGTTTGTGGCCCTGCCATTCGGGTTGGCCTCAGCACCCAGAGTTTTTACGAAAATTCTGGCACCTCTCATGGCGATTCTGCGAAGACAGGGGGTTACGATTCTTCCTTATCTGGACGACCTTTTGATTGCGGCGTCCTCAAAGGAGGAGGCGGTGACAGCTCGCAATCTATCCCTTCAGCTCCTGGAGGACTTCGGGTGGCTGGTCAATTGGGAGAAGTCGTCTCTGGAACCGTCACAGTCAATCCTTTTTTGGGAATGCATTCGACACGGTACGAGCAGTGGTGTCTCTGCCTCCAGACAAGCAAGCGAGTCTTCTTTGACATGTAATGAAGTCTTCGACAGCATTGTCCCTTCGAAGATGTATGCGCCTTCTGGGTTTGATGGTGGCGTCGATGGAGGCAATTCCGTTTGCCCAATTTAATTCCAGGGCTCTCCAAATGCTCATTTTGAACCGTTGGGATCGATCGCAGGTTTCACTGGATTGCAGTGTCATCATCTCCCACAGGGTGCGAGAGTCTCTAGGATGGTGGTTACGTCCGGAAGTGTTATCCCTGGGAAAGTCCTTCCTCCCTCCGAGGTGGTCGATCGTAACCACCGATGCCAGCCTGACGGGCTGGGGGGGTGTCTGGAACGATCTCTGGATTCAGGGAGTATGGTCGTTGGAAGAGTCTGTCCTGCCGATCAACATCCTGGAATTGAGGGCAATTTTCCTTTGCCTCCAACACTGGACGGTCCCTTTAAGCGGTCTACCAGTCCGAGTGCAGACAGACAACGCGACGCGGTCGCGTATATCAATCATCAAGGTGGGACGAGGAGCTTCAGGCTCATGATGGAAGTGTCTCGAATTCTGGTATGGGCCGAGGCCAGAGTGCCAGCCATCTCTGCGATTCACATTCCAGGAGTTCAGAATATCACAGCGGACTTCCTCAGTCGCGAAAAGATGGATTCCGGAGAATGGAGTCTTCATCCGAAAATTTTTGCACTGCTGTGCTCCCGTTGGGGAACTCCCCAAGTGGATTTGATGGCATCCAGGTTCAATGCCAAGTTACCGACGTTCATGTCCAGGTACAAGGACCCGAAGGCTGTGGCGGTGGATGCTCTGGTGGCTCCTTGGGACCGATTCGAGCTAATCTATGTGTTCCCGCCGATATCCTTACTTCCTCTGGTGTTGCGTCGGATCAGACTGGAGAGAGTCCCGGCTATATTGATAGCCCCAGATTGGCCAAGGAGGACGTGGTTCTCGACACTGGTGTCGCTTTTGACAGCGCCTTCACTTCCACTCCCTCTTCGCCCGGACCTGTTAACCCAAGGGCCCGTTCGCCATCCGGACCTGAAGTCTCTGCATTTGACGGCGTGGCTCTTGAGACCGAAATCTTGACCCGTCAAGGTTTTTTCAGCCGAAGTCATTGCCCTCTGCGAGCTGCCAGAGGTCCGGCTACTACTAGGATTTATCACAAGACTTGGGAAGCCTTCTTTTCGTGGTGTTCGGGTTCTTCTAGGAACCCGAGGATTTTTTCCATTCCCAATTTGTTGGCCTTTTTGCAGTACGGGCTGGACAAGGGTTTGGCAGTTAGCACTCTGAAAGGACAGGTTTCTGCTCTGTCCTTGCTGTTTCGGAAGGCTATCGCCTCGCTTAGGGACGTACGTTCCTTTTTTCGCGGGGTAACCCGTCAATTTCCGCCGCGGAAGGCGCTTGTGTCTCCTTGGCGGATCAATCTTGTCTTGGAGGCTCTTCAACATGGGCCTTTTGAGCCTATGGACTCTGTTAATCTTTCCTTTCTCTCTTGGAAGGTTGCCTTCCTAGTGGCGGTCACTTCTTTGAGAAGGGTTTCTGAGTTGGCGGCTCTTTCTTGCTCGCCTCCTTTTCTGGAGTTTCACCCAGATCGCGTAGTGCTTCGCACACGGGGCGACTTTCTACCTAAAGTGGTGTCACAGTTTCATGTTAACCAGGATATTGTGTTGCCCTCGCTTTGTCCGGAGCCAAGGAATGCGAAGGGACGGGCCTTGCACACATTGGATTTGGTGCGGGCTTTGAAGTTCTATTTGTCTATTACTCAAAGTTTTCGGAAGTCGGATTCTCTGTTTGTGATTCCAGCAGGTCGTCGACGTGGGCAACGAGCTTCCAAGGATTCTATAGCTCGTTGGATTCGGTCGGCCATTTTAGAGGCTTACCGACTTAAGGGCGAAGCCTTGCCCGATTAAGATTCAAGCTCACTCCACAAGGGCTGTGGGTTCATTCGTGGGCTTTTCATCAAGGAGCCTCGGCAGCTCAGCTCTGCCGGGCGGCGACCTGGCGCTCCGTCCACACATTTACAAAATTTTATAAGGTGGACGTCAGTGCTTCCGCTGATGCGGCCTTAGGACGTAGGGTCCTGCAGGCGGCTGTAGTTTAAAGTTCTTGTGAACTTGTAGTTAGCGCTAGTTGCGCATTTATTTAGGTTGTTGGGTATCTGCCTCTTTTGTTTTTTTTGCCCACCCTTATTTTTGGACTGCTTTGGGACGTCCCACTAGTAATGACTAGTGTGTCTCCCTTCTTCATCTGCTGCTGAAACACGGATTTTGGTAAGAACTTACCTGTAAAATCCTTTTCAGCGAAGAAGGAAGGGAGACATACATCCCTCCCATGGCAGAAGTGTGTTGTGTTTTCAGATGCGGCGTGACCCTTCTCTGATAGCGATTATCTGGGCTGAGGTCGGCGCGCTAAGGCTCTGTTCCAGCATTGCCAGCTCATCGCAGTGGTCAGGTTCAGTGAGTAGTACCTGGACTGTGTGGTTGTTTCGGCTATATGCATAACCTGTCTTCTTGTTTTTTCTCTGAAGTCCTTCAGAAGGGGTTATGTTGCTACGCTGGTGATATTTGCTCTTCCTTAGCTTGGGTACGACTGGAGAGCTGGAGTAGGAGGAGCCCTATAAGCTGGAGGGGCCGGTCAACACTTTTTTAATCTGAGGTGTTTCTATCCTATGTGGGCTCCGCCTACCCACTAGTAATGACTAGTGTGTCTCCCTTCCTTCTTCGCTGAAAATGATTTTACAGGTAAGTTCTTACCAAAATCCGTGTTTTGTGGAAAAAAAAATGATTTTTTATTTTCACGGCTCTGCGTTATAAACTTCTGTGAAGAACTTGGAGATTCAAAGTGCTTACCACACATCTAGAGAGTTCCTTGGGGATATAGTTTCCAAAATGGGGTCACTTGGGGGGGGGGGGGGTCTACTGTTTAGGCACATCATGGGCTCTGCAAACGTAACATGATGCCCGCAGACCATTCCATCAAGTTGGCATTTCAAAACGTCACTACTTCCCTTCCGAGCCTCGACGTGTGTCCATGCAGTAGTTTTCTCCCACATATGGGATATCAGTGTACTCAGGACAAATTGGACAACTTTTGGGGTCTAATTTCTCCTGTTACCCTTGGGAAAATAAAAAAATTGGGGACTAAAAGATCATGTTTGTGGAAAAAAATCATTTTTTTATTTTCATGCCCGGGCGTTATAAACTTCTATGTAGCCCTTGGGGGTTCAAAGTGCTCACCACACATCTAGAGAAGTTCCTTGCGGGGTCTAGTTTCCAAAATGGGGTCACTTGTGGGAGTTTCTACTGTTTAGGCACATCAGGGTCTCTGCAAACGTAACATGACGCCCGCAGACCATTCCATTAAGTCGGCATTTCAAAACGTCACTACTTCCCTTCCGAGCCCCGACGTGTGCCCATACAGTATTTTTTCCCACATATGGGATATCAGCATACTCAGGACAAATTGGACAACAACTTTTGGGGTCTAATTTCTCCTGTTACCCTTGGGAAAATAAAAAATAGTGGGCTAAAAAATGATTTTTGAGAAACAAAAATGATTTTTTTATTTTACTGCTCTGCGTTTATGAACTTCTGTGAAGCACTTGGGGTTCAAAGTGCTCACTACAGATCTAGATAAGCTCCTTGGGGGTCTAGTTTCCAAAATGGGGTCACTTGTGGGGGTTTCTACTGTTTAGGCACATCATGGGCTCTGCAAACGCAACATGACGCCCGCCGAACATTCCTTCAAGTCTGCATTCCAAAATGGCGCTCCTTCCCTTCTGAGCTCTCCCATGCGCCAAAACAGTGGTTCCCCCCCACATATGGGGTACCAGTGTACTCAGGACAAATTGCACAACAACTTTTGTGGTCCAATTACTCCTGTTTCCCTTGTGAAAATAAAAAATAGCGGGCTAAAAATTAATTTTTGAGGAAAAAAATGATTTTTTTTATTTTCACTGCTCTGCGTTATAAACTTCTGTGAAGCACTTGGGGGTTCAGAGTGCTCACAACACATCTAGATAAGTTCCATAAGGGGTCTAGTTTCCAAAATGGTGTCAAATGTGTTTTTTTTTCACTGTTTAGGCACACAGGGGTTCTCCAAACGCGTCATGGTGTCCGCTAAAGATTGGAGCTAATTTTCCATTCAAAAAGTCAAATGGCGCTCCTTCCCTTCTGGGCCCAGCCGTGCACCCAAGCAGTGATTTATGACCACATATGAGGTATCTGTGTACTCAGGAGAAATTGCCCAACATATTTTAGGATCCAATTTATACTGTTGCCCTTGTGAAAATGAAAAAACTGATGCTAAAAGAAAATTTTTGTGAAAAAAAAAAAAAAAAAGTATTCTTTTTTTCTCCTTCGTCTCATTGGGGGACACAGGACTGTGGGTGTATGCTACTGCCGCTAGGAGGCTGACACTAAGTAAACATAAAAAAGGTTAGCTCCTCCTCCGCCGTATACACCTCAGCACTGGCCGCAGGCAAACCCAGTTATTGCTTAGTGTCTGATGGAGGCACACGTCTGGTTCTTTTTCCAGACCATTTTTTTTTTTTTTTTTCTCTCTCCCACGAAGATGAGATAGGGGCGACTGATCCTATTGAAAGGGTCCGATCTCCCCAAACCATCAACGGGCGAGCACGTGGAGTAAAGCCTCCAACGTGGGACACGAATGCCGGACTTAGCCCTGACCACCCTAAGGTATTGAAACCCTAGGTTGTACAGAGGCAGGAGTTTGTCCGTGCAGCCCCCACTGCGCCACCAATGCTAGACTGCGGTGCTGCAAGGAGGCGGACGGTCCCTCTCCTCATCCCCTGTAGGGGTGATGGAGTTAGGGTTCCTCCACCGTCCCACCTTTTTTACTACGAAGCCCCCCTCTAAATGCATCAGGCGGAATGGCTCACCTTTTTGAAACTAGAGAAGATACTGGAACAGTTCCCGGAGTAACGCCGCACGCATGGAACGGTGAGCGGCCGGAGCACCGCAAGTTTCGCAGACGTCTGTGATCAGACTCTGCTTCCAGCCAGGTACAGGCTCCTGGCTCGTGTTCCGTCCCCCCCCGTCTCCTGGTGTGGACGGCCAAAAATTCAGTCCCTGGCCTCGGCGGTGTTAGGCCTCGGGCAAAAATTTAGTCCCCGGGGACTAGGGCCCGAAATATAGCCGGCGCCGGCCAGAAGGTAGGCCGCGGTCGCGGGGATCCGCCCCCGGCATCGTCACCTTCCGGCGGGCCCGCCATCTGATTTTGGGGCGGCCTCCGCCAGAAATCTAGGCCGCGGCTTCGGCCGATGCTAGGCCACGGCTGCAAATTTAGTCCCCGGCTTCTGCCGGGGACTAGGCCGCGGCCCAAGATATAGCGTCGGCCGGACAGTAGGCCGCGGTCGCGGGGATCCGCCCCCGGCATCGTCTCCTTCCGGCGGGCCCGCCCTCTGATTTTGGGGCGGCCTCCGCCGGAAATCTAGGCCGCGGCTTCGGCCGGTGCTAGGCCGCGGCTGTAAATTTAGTCCCCGGCTTTTGCTGGAGACTAGGCCGCGGCTGGAGGCGGGTCTCTGACGGCTAGGCCGCGCCTCTCGACCCTCCCCCTAAGGCTCGGCTACATGAGCTCGCCTTCCTAACAGGGGAGCGCTCTTTTTTTTTTTTTTGAAAAATTTGGAGCCAGACGCCACTGCTACGCGGTTTAAGGACGCAGGGGTACAGGACTGGGTAAGTGCTTCTACCTCCAGCCTGGTTGTTCCGCTTCACTAAGTACTTTTGCGCCCCTCTGCACTCCGTTTCACTGACCGTCGCACATCCAGTTCATTGCGGACTCTGTGATAGACTCAGCATGTCCAGAAGAATTAAAGCTCATACGGTACTGTATACCGCATGCATTGCCTGTAGGTCCCCTTTTCCGCGCGCCCAGATTACTCGGGTCTGCGAAGCCTGTGACTCCGAACGGGCTCAGGAACCCGCTCCTATTGCGGAACCCAGTGCGTCAGGTCCCCCTGAATGGGCTCTGTCCCTGACTCAATCTGTGGCATCATTAACTAGAGCAATCGAGTCCCTTCAAGCTCCCGATAGGAGCAGGGACAGTGGTTCACCCGTCTTGGCGACGTCTCATGAACCTCCGGCCTGCAGGGGCCGCGCTCTCACTAGGCAGACGCAGGGGAAGCGAACCCACACTGCGTCGCCTTTGCCGTCCGGGGCCTCGGCATCTTTCAGTTCCGTCTCTCGCTCTCCCTCACCTCTGACAAGTGATCAGTATTCGGATTCTGATTCAGAAGGGTCCCTTAATTTAGAGGCACCAAATTGTCAGGACACAATTGACAGTTTGATTGAAGCTGTCAATAAAACCTTGGGGATAGACGATGAGTCCACCTTGACCTCCGGTCATAAGGTGTCCTTCAAAAGAGCCAGGCAAGCTCATAAGGTTTTTGGATCTCATCCTGAGTTTGAGGAGCTAGTGCAGCGCCACCGGGAGAAACCGGACAAGCGCTTCGCAGGACAAAAGGCTCTCAATACTAGATATCCTTTTGCTCCTGAGCTTCTTAAGAAGTGGGGAATCTCCTGCGGTTGATCCTCCTGTGTCGCGTTTGGCGTCTAAAACGCTCCTCTTCCCTTCCTAACGGTTCCTCGATCAAGGAACCAACGGATCGTCTGATTGAAAGTTTGGCCCGCTCGGTGTTTGAAGCATCGGGTTCTGCTCTCTCTCCTTCTTTTGCAGCGACTTGGGTTGCTAAGGCCATGATATCCTGGTCGGAGTCTCTAAATAGAGCTCTTCATGGTATAGAGGTACCGTCTGAAGTAACCGAGATTTCTAATCAGATAGCGCTTGCAGGAGACTTCTTAATTAATGCGTCCATGGATGCGGCAAATTGCGCAGCCCTAGCTGCTGCTAATGCAATTGCCATCAGAAGATCTTTGTGGCTGAGAACCTGGCGAGCAGATTCAATCTCAAAGAAATCGCTTACATCCTTACCATATCAGAATGGTCGGTTATTTGGCGAAAGGTTGATCAGCTCATATCTGATGCGACGGGAGGGAAGAGCAGTTTCCTTCCTCAGCAAAAGATTAAGCAGCCTTTTCGCCGACAGCTTCAGCCTCGCTTTAGGGCCTTTCGTAACCCAGGTTGGGCCGCGCCAGCTACCTCCAGCGGTTCAGGTCGGCCTAATCAGGCCAGAGATCGTCAGGTTTCCTACAGGACCAACCCTCTGGGAAGAGGGCGATCTCAACAACCAAGATCTAGAGGGTCCAAACCCCAGAGATATTCGGACAAATGACTGGAGGCAGAATCCGGTCAATTTATCCAGAGTAGGCGGCCGCTTACTCTGGTTTCGCCCATTTGGCTATCGATTACTCACGACGAGTGGGTCCGGGAGTTAGTCTCCTCGGGGTACAAAATAGAATTTTCCAGCCTTCCCTCAAATCGTTTTTTTCCCTCGCGCCTTCCCAAGGAGGAATCTCGGGTTCGCGCCTTATTCAGGGCGGTCGAGTCTCTTCGGCACAGCGGGGTTGTCGTGCCTGGAGGTCGAAAAGGGTCAGGGGTTTTATTCCAACCTGTTCATTGTACCCAAAAAGGACGGTACCGTAAGGCCCATTCTGGATCTAAAGCGACTGAACCGGTTTGTCAGAATTCGACATTTCCGAATGGAGTCTCTCCGTTCTGTCATTGCAGCCATGGAAAAAGGGGAATTTCTAGCATCAATAGACATTCAGGATGCCTATCTTCACATCCCCATATTTCCTCCTCATCAGAGATTTCTTCGGTTTGCCGTCGGCAAACTTCATCTTCAGTTCGCAGCCTTGCCATTCGGGCTAGCCACAGCCCCCAGGGTGTTCACAAAGGTCATGGCTGCTGTTGTGTCCATTCTGCACTCCAGGGGGGTAGTCATCCTGCCTTACTTAGACGATCTCTCATCAAGGGTCCGTCTTTTCAAATCTGCGAGGAAAGTGTCAGCATTACGTTAGACACCCTTGCTCGCCTGGGGTGGGTGGTGAATATGAAGAAATCATCTCCCGTGCCATCTCGGAAGATCACCTTTTTAGGGATGAATTTCGACACCCGCTCAGGGTTGATAATTCTTCCTCAGGACAAGGCCTTGGTTCTCCGTCAAGAGGTACGGATCCTTCGCCAACCAATTCCTCACACCATCCGGTTTTGCATGAGGGTCCTAGGAAGGATGGTGGCAGCAATCGAGGCTATTCCTTTTGCCCAATTTCATCTTCGCCCCCTTCAACATGCACTCTTGGCAGTATGGGACGGGAGCCCTTACTCCCTCAATCTTCGGTGCCGTCTGTCCCTGCAGGTCAGACAGACTCTAATGTGGTGGACGAAGAGCACCACTCTTCGACAGGGTCGGTTGTTTCCTCCAAATTTCTGGTTGGTTGTCACAACGGACGCCAGCCTGCTCGGATGGGGAGCAGTGTTTCGTCACCACACAGCCCAGGGAACTTGGTCTCAGCAGGAATCGACCCTCCCGATCAATATTTTAGAGATCCGAGCTATTCGGCTGGCTCTGAGGCATTTTCACCAGCATCTGGCGGGCCACCCAGTCAGAATACAATCGGACAATGCCACGGCAGTGGCATACATAAACCATCAGGAGGTACCCGCAGCAGGGCGGCCATGCACGAGGTAAAACAGATTCTGACTTGGGCAGAGGTAAATCACTCTGTGATTTCAGCGGTCCACATTCCGGGCGAGGAAAACTGGGCTGCGGATTTTCTCAGCCGTCACGGCATAGCGTCAGGGGAATGGTCACTTCATCCCGAGATTTTTCAGCAGATATGCCGACGCTGGGGAACCCCAGATGTGGACCTGATGGCTTCCAAGATAAATGCCAAGGTGCCCAACTTCGTCTCCCGGTACCGGGATCCGCAGGCATTTGCAGTAGACGCTCTGGTCCTACCATGGAATCAGTTTCATCTTCCATACTTGTTTCCACCAATAGCCCTTCTCCCAAGGGTGATCAGAAAGATCAGGATAGAGGGGGTTCCAGCGATAGTAATCGCTCCGGATTGGCCGCGTCGCTCATGGTACGCGGAGCTGGTACAATTGCTCGCCGACGCACCCTGGCGACTGCCAGAGCGCGTGGACCTTCTCTCCCAGGGCCCAGTTTACCACCAGAACTCAGCGGTCCTGTGTTTGACGGCCTGGCCGTTGAATCTTGGATCCTGACCAGGGCTGGATTCTCTAAAAAGGTCGCCGCAACGATGGCTAACACCCGAAAGCCCGTTTCGGCTCGCATCTACCACGGAACTTGGAAGGTCTTTTTTGATTGGTGCAGGGAACATGATTGTTCCCCGCTCCTCTTTTCAATTCCAAACATTCTATCTTTTCTCCAGGCAGGCCTAGATTCAGGTCTAGCGCCTAGTACTCTTAGACAACAGATATCAGCCTTGTCGTTCTTTTTCAGCGAAAGATCGCGTCTAATTTTCAGGTTAGGACCTTTATTCAGGGGTTGTCCATATAGTTCCTCCCTACAAGACTCCCTTAGAGGTTTGGGACCTCAATCTAGTCCTGGGAGTCCTGCAGGAGTCTCCTTTTGAACCTTTGCAGGAGGTTTCTCTGTCATTTCTTTCCTGGAAAGTGGTGTTTTTGGTAGCCATAACATCCATAAGGCGGGTTTCGGAGCTGGCTGCACTGTCTTGTCGAGCTCCGTACTTACTTTTCCATCAGGATAGGTAGTGCTCAGACCAACACCACCTTTTTTGCCTAAAGTCGTGTCCTCATTTCATATTAATGAGGACATTGTTTTGCCCTCATTTTGCCCAGCTCCGACGCACCGAGTGGAGAAGGCTCTCCATACGCTGGATCTGGTGAGAGCACTCAGGAGATATGTATCTCGGACGGCGTCCTTTCGACAAACGGAGACGCTGTTTGTCCTCCCTGAAGGTCGCAGGAAGGGACTCGCTGCCTCTAGATCAACCTTGGCTAGGTGGATTCGGTTAGCCATTCAGGAGGCTTACCGCATCAGAGGCGCGGTGGTTCCCGCAGGGATCAAGGCTCACTCCACCAGAGCGGTGGGTGCCTCCTGGGCCCTTCGGCATCAGGCTTCGGTGGAACAGGTTTGTAAGGCAGCAACCTGGTCCAGTCTGCATACCTTTTCCAAGCATTATAATGTCCATACCCAGGCTTCTGCGGATGCCAGTCTGGGTAGAAGGATTCTTCAGGGCGCGGTTGCGCACCTATAAGCAATGCTTGATTATAAACTACACTGTGGAGTCGGTTTCCCACCCAAGGGACTGCTTTGGGACGTCCCACAGTCCTGTGTCCCCCAATGAGACGAAGGAGAAATACGGATTTTTGTGTTACTCACCGTAAAATCCTTTTCTCCGAGACGCTCATTGGGGACACAGCACCCTCCCTAAGAGCCGGCTGGCTTTATATTGAGTTAACTCTATTCTCCTTAAGTTGGTATCAGCAGTTTTTTCTTCTGAATATACTGTATCTGTGTTAACTCTTGATTTATTTTTTAGCCTCCTACTGCTTTTTGCACTAAACTGGGTTTGCCTGCGGCCAGTGCTGAGGTGTATACGGCGGAGGAGGAGCTAACCTTTTTTATGTTTACTTAGTGTCAGCCTCCTAGCGGCAGTAGCATACACCCACAGTCCTGTGTCCCCCAATGAGCGTCTCGGAGAAAAGGATTTTACGGTGAGTAACACAAAAATCCGTATTTTGCGGATAAATTTTTGAAGGACCTGGGGGTTGAAAGTGCTCGCTGTCCATCTAGATAAGTTCCTTGGGGGATCTAGTTTGCAAAATGGGGTCACTTGTGGGGAAGCTCCAATGTTTAGGCACACAGGGACTCTCCAAATGCGGCATGGCAACCGCTAAATATTCCAGCATATTTTCCATTCAAAAAGTCAAATGGCGCTCCTTCCCTTCTGAGCCCTGCCGTGCACCCAAACAGTGGTTTATGACCACATATGAGGTATCTGTGTACTCAGGAGATATTGCCCAACAAATTTTAGGATCCATTTTATCCTGTTGCCCATGTAAAAATGAAAAAATTGATGCTAAAAGAAAATTTTTTTTGGAAAAATTAATGTCCATTTTTTCCTTCCACGTTGCTTTAGTTCCTGTGAAGCACCTAAAGGATTAATAATCTTCTTGAATGTAGTTTTGAGTAGCTTGAGGGGTGCAGTTTTTCTAATGGTGTCACTTTTGGGTATTTTCTGCCATATAGACCCCTCAAAGTGACTTCAAATGTGAGGTGGTCCCTAAAAAAAATGGTTTTGTAAATTTTGCTGTAAAAATGAGAAATCGCTGGTCAACTTTTAATCCTTATAACTTCCTAACAAAAAAAAAATTTTGGTCCCAAAATTGTGCTGATGTAAAGTAGACATGTGGAAATGTTATTTATTAACTATTTTGTGTCACATAACTTCTGGTTTAACAGAATAAAAGATCAAAATTTGAAAATTGCAAAATTTTCAACATTTTTGCCAAATTTCCATTTTTTTCACAAATAAACGCAAAAATTATCTACCTAAATTTACCACTAACATGAAGCCCAATATGTCACGAAAAAACAATCTCAGAATCGCTACGATCCATTGAAGCGTTCCTGAGTTATTACCTCATAAAGGGACACTGGTCAGAATTGCAAAAAATGGCAAGGTCTTTAAGGTCAAAATAGGCTGGGTCATGAAGGGGTTAAATAAAAAATAATAAATCTTAAAAAGTGAAATTTCAGTCTGTGTGAACTTGCATTGGAAGTTAATGAACTTAGAAACCTGTTCACCATTCTACACACTGTACTGGTATAGGTATGGTTGTGCTGTAAAAAAAATTATCAAAAATGCGCATACCATAACAATTTATACACTTGGGACATTCAAAAATGAGTATGGCATACAATGAGGGATTACAAAAACATATATATTCCACCAGTTTCACTGTAGAGATGCAGAAGTATGAAATATATAGTTTTCTTCACGCCTATGCAGGACTTTTTCACACCACTGTATATCATGTCTACACACTAAATACTGATTTGATATATATATTATGGATCAATTTTATATTTCTGTGAATAGCGTAGTTCGCCCCTTATTATTTCACCCCCATAGAAGAGGTGAAGTGGCTGACAGTGGAAGTCTTTGTGCATTCATGCTGGGGATGAGGCTTTCTGACGGGGACATCTGACTTTTCGCTTGGTATTTAGCGGGTCAGAGTTCGGCGCTTACACGCACTGTTTACTGTGGGAGGCAGTAAGTACACGTGAGAAGATTAAGGAGATGTTTGGAGACTTGCTGTAAGGCATGGCTAGAGATGTGGGGCTCAAGTGAAGTGTGGATCGCTAATGAGCAGAGTCTGTTATCTGGGGAATGTAGGTCTGCGACACGGTGGGGCAGAATTATTACAGGACATCCCCTGCTTCATCAGTTCAGTGTCATGCAGAAAATAAACCCTGTGTATACTTGCGTCCTTCCAACAATGTGGACGCTACTGTTCCCTTTGGGTGACATGACATTGTGATTGGGAACAGCGGCGTCGACATGGTTGAAGTTAGAGAAGTTTACATCCTTCATATTTTTTTTCCTCTTGGTTCCATTTCTGACTTTGGCTCAGAAAGCTAGATCCCATTGTTGCCGACAGCATCAGATTTATCACATTGCTGCCCACGGTCTACACTTTGGTGGTTTTCTTAGACTTTTGTTTCACTATCTTTTCCACCTCTGGACCTTTCTACCTTTTTATACCAGTATTGTTTTAGTAGAATAATGACACCCGCCAATGATAAATTTGGCACATTTTCGACAAACTGTTCAGTACCATGGGGTCCTCTCATCGGACACCTGGACTCTGCAGCGCTTTTTCCTCATCTCTATGTATACATGAGTGCAGGTGACATAAAGCCATGTACACCGTGGCAGGAGAAGGTCTCACGCTGGTACCTCGTCCCCGATGATCTTCTGGGAGTGTTGCTTTGGTTTTTATCGGTACACATGAAGTTTGGAGCATTTAGACTGAATCCCTTTTGCCTGTGGCCTTTTTACCGCTTTATCCAGAACATCTGTTTTCACTTTTCACTAATCGACCTGGAAAAATGAGAAAATGACAAAATGATTGCTTTGTAGAAGAAACGCAATGACATAATGGCTGAAGAATATTAACTTTTTTCGCAGTTTGTCTGCAGGAGGCCAGAGTATTGAACTGCATTTTGATAGCATCTCTTTCATTATAAATGCCATTCCTCTGTGTTCGGAGACTCGGTGGTGGTGTGACCGATCCGCCACACATTAGTGGAGTCATCTGAAAGGACCGATTTCAAGCTTAACTGATCTTCGTCCGTTTCAGTGGAACGGATGATCTTTACTTTTGACTTATGGTGGCCAGTGAATGTTTTGAGCATGTTGTGTGTTTTTTTTTTTTTGGGGGGGACTAATGAAAAAATGTTGTGCTGGCCAACGTGGTCTGAGATGTATGTTGGGCCACCAACCTTTCTTTGGCTTATTTTCAGATAATGTGTATTGGGCTTTATCTAAGGAGTAACGTTTCTCCTTGTGAAGAGTGACAAGCAAGGCCTGGCATGTCAGAGTGAGGAGACTTATACGCCATGCATGCTCCTGTCAAATTAAATATGCAAATTCTCTTCGGCAAGGAAGAGGACATAAACTCTAGCCCTATGTATTGGAAGTAGCGATCCAAAAAAGTTCATATTGACTTTTTAACGAGCCTTGTCATATGACTTGGAATGAAGAAACGCATGTGTGATTTTCAACCAAAGTGCACAGTGCAGATATGAACGAGTCCTAAGAGTAAGCTGTAGCCATCAATCAGACATCATCACATCGGTTTCTTCAGGGTTGAATTCAATCCATAACGCCCCAGTAAACCCAATCATATGGATTTCACTGCCAGTTTTCTCTCGACAATTTTGGTGCTGCAGATAAGGTAAAAAAAACTAAGCCATACCTTCTCTCCTGGCCGCTTGCAATGATTTCCTCATCCTCTGACTGTCACATCAGACATCGCACACATCTGCCTCCTGTGATGACTGAGAAACAGGAAAGGGAAAAAAAATTGGTTTGGTACCGTGTTAGCCAGTAGAAAAAAACATATAGAGTGCTCTCAGTGGGAGAAGCAAAATAGGAATCTTGTATCATACCCACAAGATTCCTATTTTGCTTCTCCCACTGAAAGCACTCTACAGGAAAGGGAGGCTTGGAAGCGCCAGGACCGGTGTCCGGCAGCGACTCATTCCCTGCTGGGTTGAGTGTACTTGGGGGAAAAATATGCAAAACGAGCGATTGCACCTAATTAAGGGCGTTGTACATCCGTGCACCCTCTATAGCTGTAATATCGCAGGCTCAGTAGAATATTTGGGGTCTTTTTTTCCACTCCCACCCTCACTCAAATGCTGTATTAATGCAGTAGCCCAGAGAGTTCATCTTCACGTCTGACTTGACCTTTATTTCGTGGTTGTAATGCAGCTTTCCCACTTGTTCCAGTAAAGTGTGTTCTGCATGAGAAAGCTCTTTAATTGCTTCAATTTATATTTAATAAAATGCCCTTGTAATAGAGTACAATTATCTTCTCCTTTTAAAGACGATCCTTTTAAGTTGCCATGGAGTGTCCGCTGCCTTCATATATTGAGACGGTGGAGAGGTTCCTGTGTGCCGGATGAGTCGGCGATGGGCTTAGTGCTGCGTTCACATTACGCTTGGTGACTATAGTCGATGTATTCAGCTCCAGGGGGATGGGTGCAGGGCCCTGGTGGCCATTGTAAAGAAAAGCATTTATAATATCGGATGCCACAAGAACCAGTGTACCATATACAGTACATAAAATGGATCTTTTTTTTTTTTTTTTGGGCGGACATGGCCAAGCTTGGGGCATGATCATGGACGCGCTTGGCAAAGAATGGAGCTGCAGTGTTATGTGAAATGATCATTACAGAGGTATTGACGTTTTTGCTAATTGGATGGTTCATTTCCTTCCATTGTGATGTCGCTACTTATTGAACCTTTAGAAAAGTAAAAATGCTCGAGATATGTAACATAAGCGCCAAACTTTGGCCACTGCTCCAACATCGTAGCCCGGTGCACATTTGTGTCTTCATAACTTTCATTCACTTTCACACTTTGTCAGAAGTGGTAAGAAGTTGCAATCTTTAGCTGAAGTATCGCCCACCAAAACTTGCAATTTTTTTTATCTGTACAGTGATGCAAATCCCTTCATAGGTTCACCCCTTGCGTATGTACGAGGTGTCGGTAGGATGGTGGGAGCAGTTTTCCATCTTGGGCTTTGCTGCAGATAAAGTGGTAAAAACTGTAATGGCTTTTTTTTGTAATAAAAAAAAAAAAGCTGTAGGATGACCGTATTTTAGGATACTTGAGGTATTACAAATGAAAACTCCATCTTTACTGTAAATTGCCATTAGAAGGTGGCCTTTAGGTCTCTGTACACGTTAGATGAAAGTTGGTGGGAGCGGCCGATCGTCTGATGTGTGTTAGGTTATCCTAACGCTTCCCGTTGAGTTGTTGTAATTTCAGTACTCGATCCTTTGGTTTTCAGGGGAGATGGTGTCCAGCAGACTCTTTATTTTCTCCCAACATATGAACGTTTGGTCGGGCCTGAGTATATATGGAAGTCTGCTGAACCAAAGTTGGTCCCACATACAGTATATATTGTGTGTTGCCAGCTGTAATTGTACCTGAAACAGGCAATTTTTGTATGCATATAACCAAATCCTATAACAATATATTTTTTTAATTTATTCATATAATAAATGGTATGTCTTCTGTGTCTTCATGCAGGGCCTGATAAAGTCAAACTATGAATGGTGATGCCAATGCAGGGGTGGTGACTTCACCACCCCCAATAAATGCTCCCCATAAAGAGAAGTATTTTGACCGTGTGGACGAGAACAACCCAGAATACTTGAGAGAGAGAAATATGGCACCGGACCTTCGTCAAGACTTCAACATGATGGAGCAGAAGAAGAGGGTCTCCATGATACTTCAGAGCCCGGTGAGTAAGACACAGTCTGATGCGCGTCTCTTCAGAGAACCTCTTTGACATTACTGTCGCTGGGACACTGTGTGTAGCTGGGAATAAATCTGGAATCTGAGGCATTTTAATTAAAGTGATTGATCTCCTGCCGGTCCCGGCAGCAGCGTGACTTTTACTTCTCAACGCTCTCATTAAATCTTGGTGCATAAAGGCCAATCTGATCTGTGCTGAAATCAGCGCAGGGATTGGCTCACTTCTTAGGGTGAGTTTCCATGGTCAGGAAACGCTGCGTGTTTGGCGCTGTGCGCTGGCGCAGCGCCAAACACGCAGCGTCCAGATGTTACAGCATAGTGGAGGGGATTTCAAGGAATCCCGTCTCCACTATGCGTAACAATACGCAGGTGGCAGACCTGCGTAAACGGACATGCGGCGCGTCTTTTTAGACCGCAGCATGTCCTCGCGTATTGCGGCGACGGTGGGTCGCCGCAACAGAATTTAACACAGGGCTATGTAGCCCTGCGTTCTTTCCGGAGGTGTTCCGGAGGTGTCCTGAAGGGTGAGTTTCCACGATCAGTAAACGCTGCGTGTTTGGCGCTGTGCGCTGGCGCAGCGCCAAACACGCAGCGTCCAGATGTTACAGCATAGTGGAGGGGATTTCAAGAAATCCCGTCTCCACTATGCGTAACAACACGCAGGTGGCAGACCTGCGTAAACGGACATGCGGCGCGTCTTTTCAGACCGCAGCATGTCCTCGCGTGTTGCGGCGACGGTGCGTCGCCGCAACAGAATTTCACACAGGGCTATGTAGCCCTGCGTTCTTTCCGGAGGTGTCCTGAACACCTCCGGAAAGAGCGCGCGTCAGAAAGGGGGCGGGGCTTAGACGGAGCGGAATTTCCGCTCCGTCCAAAGCGCTGTGGTTCCGGACCGTGGAACCACAGCCTTACCTTTCAATTACACACCAATTTTTTTCAGCTTTTCTTAATTGTGATGCAATTATTTGTTTGGTGTATTTACAGGTTAGCCATATGGGCCCAACTTTGCATTTCTGCTGAAAACTTCCCGCAGCAAAATATATACTTTTACAAAGCGCTGCAAAAATGTTTTCTGATACCTCACATTTAATGTTTTGCTACATATGAATGTACCTTTAAAAAAAAAAAAATTGCATATCAAATAAAAATTGCAGCAACTAACCATTAAGCATTGCAGCTCCCTGGCATTTCACAATAAAACATGTGGTTTTGTTTCAAGGCACAATATTTTTTTTTTCATGTGAAGTCATCTCTATGGTTTATTCCCAACATTAAAATATGGTGTGAGTAGGGATCCACTACCAGAGTACAAAGCTCTCACTAAACACGGCGGGAGTTGCACGTGCGTATTGCCATTCCATTCCAGGGATCCACTACCGGAGAGCAAACCTCTCACTAAATACGGCGGGAGTTGCACGTGCGTACTACCATTTCATTCCAGTGATCCACTACCGGAGAGTAAAGTGCTCACTAAAAATACAGCGGGAGTTGCATGTGCATACTGCCATTCCATTCCAGGGATCCACTACCGGAGAGCAAACCTCTCACTAAAAATACAGCGGGAGTTGCACGTGCGTACTACCATTCCATTCCAGGGATCCACTACTGGAGAGCAAAGCGGTCACGAAATACGGCGGGAGTTGCACGTGCGTACTACCATTCCATTCCAGGGATCCACTACTGGAGAGCAAAGCGGTCTCTAAATACAGCGGGAGTTGCACGTGCGTACTACCATTCCATTCCAGGGATCACTACTGGAGAGCAAAGCGGTCACGAAATACGGCGGAGTTGCACGTGCGTACTACCATTCCATTCCAGGGATCCACTACCGGAGAGTAAAGCGGTCTCTAAATACTGCGGGATCTCCACATGCGTACTGCCATTCCATTCCAGGGATCCACTACCGGAGAGCAAACCTCTCACTAAAAATACAGCGGGAGTTGCACGTGCGTACTACCATTCCATTCCAGGGATCCACTACTGGAGAGCAAAGCGGTCACGAAATATGGCGGGAGTTACACGTGCGTACTGCCATTCCATTCCAGGGATCCACTACCGGAGAGCAAAGCGGTCTCTAAATACTGCGGGATCTGCACTTGTGTACTGCCTTCCATTCCAGGGATCCACTACTGGAGAGCAAAGCGGTCACGAAATACGGCGGGAGTTGCAAGTGTGTACTACCATTCCATTCCAGGGATCCACTACCGAGAGCAAAGCTGTCACGAAATACGGCGGGAGTTGCACGTGCGTACTACCATTCCATTCCAGGGATCCACTACTGTAGAGCAAAGCAGTCACGAAATACGGCGGGAGTTGCACGTGCGTACTGCCATCCCATTCCAGGGATCCACTACCGGAGAGCAAAGCTCTCACTAAATACAGCGGGAGCTGCACATGCGTACTGCTATTCCATTCCAGGGATCCACTACCAGAGAGTAAAGCGGTCACTAAATACAGAGAGAGTTGCACATGCATACTGCCATTCCATTCCAGGGATCCACTACCGGAGAGTAAAGCGGTCACGAAATACGGCGGGAGTTGCACGTGCGTACTACCATTCCATTCCAGGGATCCACTACTGGAGAGCAAAGCGGTCACGAAATATGGCGGGAGTTGCAAGTGTGTACTACCATTCCATTCCAGGGATCCACTACCGGAGAGCAAAGCTGTCACGAAATACGGCAGGAGTTGCACGTGCGTACTACCATTCCATTCCAGGGATCCACTACTGGAGAGCAAAGCGGTCACGAAATACGGCGGGAGTTGCACGTGCGTACTGCCATCCCATTCCAGGGATCCACTACCGGAGAGCAAAGCTCTCACTAAATGCAGCGGGAGCTGCACATGCGTACTGCTATTCCATTCCAGGGATCCACTACCAGAGAGTAAAGCGGTCACTAAATACAGAGAGAGTTGCACATGCATACTGCCATTCCATTCCAGGGATCCACTACCAGAGAGTAAAGCGGTCACTAAATACAGAGAGAGTTGCACATGCATACTGCCATTCCATTCCAGGGATCCTCTACCGGAGAGTAAAGCGGTCACTAAATACGGCGGGAGTTGCACTTGCGTACTGCCATTCCATTCCAGGGATCCACTACCAGAGAGCTAAGCTCTCACTAAATGCAGCGGGAGCGCACATGCGTACTGCCATTCCATTCCAGGGATCCACTACCAGAGTAAAGCGGTCACTAAATACGGCTGGAGTTGCACGTGCGTACTGCCATTCCATTCCAGGGATCCACTACCAGAGAGTAAAGCGGTCACTAAATACGGCTGGAGTTGTACGTGCGTACTGCCATTCCATTCCAGGGATCCACTACCGGAGAGTAAAGCTCTCACTAAATACAGCGGAAGCTGCACATGCGTGCTGCTATTCCATCATTTTGTAGAATTGCTAGTAATGGCTTCTTAGCCAATCTCTGCTTTCTGAGGCCATCCCATCAGAAATGAATGGGAAGGTGTTGTGTACGTGCAGCCACCACTGCATTCACAGGAGACATTTCAGAGCTCTGTTGTTTGCAGTCGCATCTCAGTAGAGCCGCAAGCTATGGATGTGAGTAGGTAGTGGCTCACCTTTGGGAATGACCCTCTAAAAGGATATTCCAGCTCCTCGGGAGGTGAGAGGGGCCCGTGACGTTAGTCTGATTTTTGTTTTTCTTTTCTTGCAGCGCTTTTACTTGAGCTTTTTACCCACTCATTTGAATGGATGAAAATCACTGCAAAAATGCTGGAAGAACTGACACACTATGTCTTGGCAAAAATCGCAACTGGGGCTCAAAATATGCGTGCAAAGAAAATCGCAGCGTGTGCATGAGATTTCAGAAATGTCATTAAAAATGTTGGTATTGTAAAACGCTGCCTATTTCATGCACAGAGTACGCTGCGTAAAGTATTCTGGGAATAAATGCTTCAAAAACGCCATGTGTTAACATTCCCTTAAGCAGTTCTTAAAAGTGAGTGATCAGGAGAAACAAAAAAAATCTGATAATGTTATGTTGCATAATTTCTTCTCCGATAAATCCACTCCCTTCTCCGGGGATTGTCCAGTGAAAGTTAGGCTATGTGTGTAGGTCCAGTAACCTTATGATAGAACGGATCCAGCAGCAAACCGTTGGCAAAAAAGTTGTGCAGACACAACTTTCCAGTCCGTTTTTAAATAAGAGATCTATGCTGGATTCGTGTTTTTTTTTTTTTTTTTTTTTTTTTTTTTTTTTTGTTTTTTTTTAACATTGAAGTCTATAGAAAACAGATCAGTTAATTTAGCCATCCATTAAAGGATTAGTTTTTTGCTTGCTGGATCCACTATACAAAGAACTGATCCCATTACTGGATCCATTAAGCAAAAAAAAAGACCTGATCGTTTATAAATGAGAGAAAAACGGATGGCTAATTAATGGATCCATGTGAGCCTATGCAGGGAATCCAAAACTCTCTAGATGAAGACTTTGTGTTTTGTTTTGTTTTGTTTTTTTGTTTCTGAGCTTCTTATTTATTTTTCAGGCATTTTGTGATGAACTGGAAACAATGATCCAAGACCAAATGAAGAAAGGAAAAAATCCAACTGGTCTGCTGGCCCTACAACAGATAGCAGACTTCATGACTACGACGGTACCAAGTGTTTACCCATCAGTTCCGCAAGGTGGGATGGCGGCATTAAACCTGAGTAAGTGCGTCATACTTTTGCCCTGAAAAATCATGAGGGGTGAGTGTAAATAATATATACCGCAATTGATGTTGGAGAACTGTATGAATTTGGGTTATGGAATACAGTGGGAACAAAACCTAAAAGTTAAAAATCGTTGGATTGGCCATCAATATCTGACCAGTGGGGGGCCAAATTTCTCCAAATTACTGATAATTCATCTTCATAAATTTACATTAATCTGTATTGCACAGCCCCGTAGTGGACGGCTTTGTCCCAAATTCAAGTGGCCCCTTCAATCTTCTGATTCTGGTGGGTTTCAGAGAGTGAGATCCACAGCCGTGTGATGTAGATGGCCTCCCCAAAGGATAGTCCTAATCCACAGCCGTGTTATGTAGATGGCCTCCCCAAAAGATAGTCCTAATCCACAGCCGTGTGATGTAGATGGCCTCCCCAAAAGATAGTCCTAATCCACAGCCGTGTGATGTAGATGGCCTCCCCGAAGGATAGTCCTAATCCACAGCCGTGTGATGTAGATGGCCTCCCCGAAGGATAGTCCTAATCCACAGAAAGGATAGTCCTAATCCACAGCCGTGTGATGTAGATGGCCTCCCCGAAGGATAGTCCTAATCCACAGAAAGGATATTCCTAATCCACAGCCGTGTGATGTAGATGGCCTCTCTGAAGGATAGTCCTAATCCACAGAAAGGATATTCCTAATCCACAGCTGTGTGATGTAGATGGTCTCCCCAAAGGATATTCCTAATCCACAGAAAGGATATTCCTAATCCACAGCTGTGTGATGTAATGGCCTCACCAAAGGGTAAACATAATCGTACTTTGTTCGGGTTCCCTCTTATTCGGCAAGCTATAGCGCAGAGGCAACCCGGCTTCCTGGATCGTGCCGGCCGATCAGCTGATCGCAGCTGCATGTGTCGTGGCTGTGTCAAGTCGCAGCACATGCATGAAGAGCCTGTTTGTTGGGTTCTCCATGCATGTACTGTAACTTTGAGCATTTGTCTCTCTCTCTCTCTCTCTCTCTCTCTCTCTCTCTTCTCTCTCTCTCTTCTCTCTCTCTCTCTCTCTCTCCCCCTCTCTCCCCCTCTCTCTCTCTCTCGAAAAGGTCAGGACGGATCAGGCAAAAACCTGATCAGTTTCATCAGTTTTTTTTTAAATCAGCGCCGGATCCGTCCTTTCAGGCATAGGACGGATGGCGCCTGATTCAAAAAGCCTGATGTGTGAAAGTAGCCTTAGGGGACTTGAATCTGCGATCGTCTGATCACTTGTGCTATAGTGAAAATCACGATCTCCCATGAACTTTGGGCATGGGCTGGATGTTTCAGGAGTATTGTAATGACAGTCACGGGGGTCATTGGCAGACCCTCGGCAGCAGTCTCACCTTGGCGAACATCTGCCAGGAGAGATGCGGCCTCACATGCCGAAAGGTAGGGATACGACCTATGATGTACATGTCGTGAAGGGGTTAGAAGGAACAGGTCATCTTGGAAAACACTTTTTACCTACAGATAGAGTTTATTCGCTGGTAAATAGTGTTTACACTGATTTCTTACTGAAAGTGCTGCCATCATGAGAAAATGAACTTCTTTCCTCCCAGGAACCGCCAGCTTTTAGTCAAATCTATAAACTCGCCCTTGGCATTTTGATTACAGCCCATGATTGAAATCCAGCTGTTAAACATGCCCAGGCACTTTGACAGCCGGCGTTGCAGTGCATCTGTGCAGAGTGAACTGTCAATCAAAGTGCGAGGGCGTGATTGCAGCCCATGACTGAAATCCAGCTGTTAAACACGCCCAGGCACTTTGACAGCCGGCGTTGCAGTGCATCTGTGCAGAGTGAACTGTCAATCAAAGTGCGGGGGCGTAATTGCAGCCCATGACTGGAAGCTGGCCGCTCCCGGGAGGCATGTTCAGAGGCCGGACAGGATTGAAACGCTAATGACATGCAAATTAACCCTATTCTGCAGGTGAATAGCGTTTCTGAGGTGACTGGTTCCCTTTAATTTATTTTTTATGTTGATGAGAAATGCGCACAACGTTATTCAACAGGGTAAAGGAGCATGAACATGGTGTCTCATGGGCCTTCCTTCAGTTTTGGTACATTTTTATACTAATCTTGCCAAGAAAAAGCTTCACGTGCGATTTGAGAGGATTTTTTATATAGATCCAGCGAGCTTTTATCAGGTGGCAATTAGAGCAGAGTTAAATGGTGGGGTCCATAGTTTTCAGATCCATTTCCTGCGTAGCACATTGTTCATTTTGCAGTATTGACCGACACAGATGAAGCAAGGTCATTCCATGAGATCTATAACTGTGCGTAATGAGAGGCTGGGCGTATAAATTATGCAGGTCTGTCCATTCTGTAAAAAGAAAAATTGCAAGACAAAGTTAACAAAGACGTTTTCTAGCCTGGAAAGCTTAGATACAGAACTGCTTCAGAAAGCTTGGCTACACACCGGCATCTGAAAGCTTGGATACACACTGGCTTCTCTCATCTGCAATGCTGCTTGTATATTTTCTGTTCAGGAAGGTGTTTAACCCCCCTGGTGTGTCCGATTTACAGGCTTGGGGATGGTAACTCCCGTGAACGACTTGAGGGGGTCCGACTCTATCGCTTATGAAAAGGGAGAGAAACTGCTTCGATGTAAGCTGGCGGCATTTTATCGATTAGCTGATCTGTTTGGGTGGTCTCAACTGATCTACAATCACATTACTGTAAGTATCAGAATATTGATAGATCTGTATCTGCCGACTCTTTCGCCTTGTGCAGACATAGATGTAATAATTTCACCACCTTTTACATGTCAGAAGCTAATTGGGAAGGGGGGGTTCCAGTTGCTGGGAATCTGGGGGCTTCTTTCCATTACCGAAGCCCCAGATTACGGCTGCTTTCTTCCAAGTCGGAGGTTGGGCTCAGACTTTCTATAGCGTTTAGCCTCGGAGGGGAGCAGCCATCGTGTAAGTGCTTCTGTCTTTCCATTTTAACAATCTGAGGAGGGTCTCAGCACCTGGACTTCCACTGATCAAAACTTCTCATATGTCTCCATGAGGCGTCAAAAGTTTTCTGACAGTGAAATTATACTATAAAGGGCACAGTGTGCTCCAATTAATGACAAAACTTTATTTCAGCTATTAAGACCACAAGAGACTTTTTGCCCCTTTCCTTCTGACCTTGTCAAACCTTTCGATGAGGACACATGCTGTATCATTTGATAAGTGAATAAATTGATAATGATCGGTTTAGAAATGTTCATGTTTTATATCATGGAGTGCAGCCAAACATGGCTTTTAAGGTTGTAAAGCAAAGTCCTCATTGCAAATCTGGAGAAAGTCAAATGAAAACACGAAGGTCGTTGTAAGAAGTCGCTCCACTTCATTCCTCAGTCACACGAGACCTAAACCACAGGCTGTGCTGTGTACTCTGCCATCACACTAACTTAGCAGACTTTTTTTTTTTTTTATATGCATTTGCTTCATTGTGTTTCACTTAAAAGTAAATAGTTTACTTTTAGGAGTCAGGATTTAGAGAAATATAATATTGTAAGTATACACTTTACAAAAGGTGCTACTAACTTTTATGGTCTTTATATGGCTTGTCACGTGGCATCCTCCGGGGTGTGTCTCTGCGGCATCCTCCGGGTGTGTCTCTGGTTCTTCTGCGGGATCCTCCGAGGTGTGTCTCTGCGGGATCCTCCGGGGTGTGTTTCGCGGCTGCTTTTCGTTGAAGACCATGAAAATTAACACTAAAGTTAGGCCCGTACCTCTACTCCCTTTTCATGAAATATCTCGAGATATTTTATCACTATAGTAACAATATGGGTCCCACACCATGGACCCTCTTGATTCTCAGAATGAAGGGAATGTAGCACTAATTGGAGGGGTGCCAGAGGACACCCAACAATAATAATGTGATGTGGCATATTCTGGCTATAAGCCATCACTATGAGATGGTAAAAACCTTTTAACACTCTTCCTTCCTTCAATTATAGCTGGATTTATAGTGTTTTGTTTGTTTTTTTCCATGCTGTTCTGTGTCTCCTCTGGCTTTTGTTAATGTTTACACAACAGGAACTTCCACCTTTAATGTTATTGGAAAATTTGGGGCAGTGTGATCCAATTGTACATGCGTCCTACGGTAATTGATGGACAGGTGTTACTGACGCCGTGTCAGTAGCGCCTCTCATTTCTCAGTGCAGCGAGAGGCGCTGGATAAGCCCTTTCCCAGACTGTTTTTTTTTTTTTTTTTTTTTTTACCTCCCGTACACCCACCCATGGGCACTTGTTCTAGTCAGAAAATAATTTTACTGCAATTACACTTCAAGAAAAAAGGTAAAATTACTTAAGCACAAACTATTCTAAACTCGTTGTACAATGCAATCCGATTCCCGCGGCTATGTAAATGCTTGTGACCCCTTGTCCTGTGTCTGATGCAGGTCAGAGTGAGTTCAGAGCAAGAACACTTCCTTATTGTTCCCTTTGGGCTCCTTTATAGTGAAGTTACAGCCTCCAGTTTGGTAAGTTTTCTCTTTGAAGTCCTTTAACCTGCAAAGAGCTGAAGCCCTCCGAATCCAGACTGTGCTCAGCTGGGTGCTCAATGCCGCTCTCATTACAAAGTAAACCTTTCTGTTATAGAGATATCATTGGAATAGTAGTGTGTAGTGTGTGTGTGTGTGTGTGTGATGATGTATTGTTTGATGTGTTGTGTATATGTATGTATGTACTATGTATGTATGTATGTATGTATATGTATGTATGTGTACTATGTATGTATGTTATGTATGTGTAATATGTATGTATGTGTACATGTATGTATGTATGTATGTGTACTAGTATGTATGTATGTATGTGTATTATGTATGTGTATGTTGTACATGTATGTGTATGTATGTGTATGATATGTATGTATGTATGTATGTGTACGTATGTATGTATGTATGGTAGATATGTATTGTACTAGATGTATGTTGTATTGGTATATGTTGTATGTGTAATGTATGTATGTATTAGTGTAGTGTATGTATGTTATGTATGTATGTATGTACTATGTATGTATGTGTACATGTTATGTATGTGTACAATGTATGTATGTGTACTATGTATGTATGTATGTGTAAGTATGTGTATGTGTACATGTATGTATGTATGTGTACATATGTATGTATGTATGTGTAATATGTATGTATGTAATGTGTACATATATGTATGTATGTGTACATATGTATGTATGTATGTGTACATTATGTATGTATGTGTACATATGTATGTATATGTTACTATATGTATGTATGTATTGTATGTATGTATGTATGTGTACATTTTGTATGTATGTGTACATTGTATGTATGTATGTACATATGTATGTATGTGTACATATGTATGTATGTATGTGTACATATGTATGTATGTATGTGTACATATGTATGTATGTATGTGTACTATGTATGTATGTATGTGTACATATGTATGTATGTATGTTTGTACATATGTATGTATGTATGTGTACTATATGTATGTATGTATGTTGTAATATGTATGTATGTATATGTGTACATATGTATGTATGTATGTGTACATATGTATGTATGTATGTGTACTATGTATGTAGTATGTGTACTATGTATGTATGTAGTGTACATATGTATGTATGTATGTATGTTGTATACATATGTATGTATGTATGTACTATGTATGTATGTATGTGTACTATGTATGTATGTATGTGTACATATGTATGTATGTATGTGTACATATGTATGTATGTATGTGTACTATGTATGTATGTATGTGTACTATGTATGTATTATGTATGTGTACATATGTATGTATGTATGTGACATATGTATTGTATTGTATGTATGTGTACATATGTATGTATGTATGTGTACGTATGTATGTATGTATGTGTACATATGTATGTAGTGTATTGTATGTATGTTACATATGTATGTAATATGTATGTATGTGTACATATGTATTGTATGTATGTGTACAAGTATGTATGTATGTGTACATATGTATGTATGTATGTGTACAATGTATGTATGTATTGTATGTAGTCATGATGTATGTGTACATATGTATGTATGTATGTGTAGTGTATGATTGTATTATGTATGTGTACATGTATGTAGTATGTGTACAGTGATGTGTTGTATGTGTACTTGTATGTATGTATGTGTACATATGTATGTATGTATGTGTACTAGTATTATGTATTATGTGTATATAGTATATGTATGTGTACTATGTATGTATGTATGTGTACATATGTATGTATGTGTACATATGTATGTATGTGTACATATGTATGTATGTATGTGTAATATGTATGTATGTATGTGTACTAGTATGTATGTAGTGTAATGTAGTATGTATGTAGTATGTGTAGTATGTATGTATGTATGTGTACATATGTATGTATGTATGTGTACATATGTATGTATGTATGTGTACTAGTATGTATTATGTATGTGTACAGTATGTATGTATGTATGTGTATGTATGTAATATGTATGTATGTTGTACTATGTATGTATGTATGTGTACTATGTATGTTATGTATGTATGTAGTAATGTTAGTATGTATGTATGTATGTGTACATATGTATGTATGTTGTGTATAGTATGTATGTATGTGTACTAGTATGTATGTTGTATGTGTACATATGTTGTATGTGTAATTGTATGTATGTGTACATATGTTGTATGTATGTGTACTATGTATGTATGTATGTGTACATATGTATGTATTTGTGTATGTATATGTATGTTGTATTGTATGTTGATGTACATATGTATGTATAGTTAATATGTATAGTACATATTTAGTACATAGTATGTATGTGTACATATGGTATGTATGTATGTGATACATATGTATGTATGTATGTAGTGTACAATGTATGTATGTATGTATGTGTACATATGTATGTAATGTAATTGTCAATGTTATTGTATTATGTTAATGTATAATGAGTAAATATGTATGTATAATTGAATGTTGTACATATGTTGAAATATGTATGTGTAATTGTATGTATTAGTATGTGTACTATATGTATGTATGATGTTACATTGTTGTATTGTGTTATGTATGTATGTATGTGTACATATGTATAGTATGTATGTGTACATATGTATGTATTTTTTGTACATATGTATGTATGATGTACACTATTAGTATGTATGTGTACATATGTATGTATGATGTGTACATATGTATGTATGTATGTGTACATATGATTTTGTAATATGTACATATGTATGTATGTATGTGTACATATGTATGTATGATAATGTGTACATATGTATGTATGTGATGTGTACATAGTGCTAGTAGTATGTGTACTATGTGTATGTATGTTGTTACATATGTAATGTCAGTGTACTAGTATGTAAGTATGTGTACATGTATGTATGTATGTGTACAATGTATGTATGTATGTACTTGTTGTATGTA
>JARQOD010000001.1:45339529-45343121 GCA_033576555.1 Oophaga sylvatica | reverse complement strand
TTTGGACTCATCAGACCAAAGATTTCCACTGGTCTAATGTCCATTCCTTGTGTTCTTTAGCCCAAACAAGTCTCTTCTGCTTGTTGCCTGTCCTTCAGTGGTTTCCTAGCAGCTATTTTACCATGAAGGCCTGCTGCACAAAGTCTCCTCTTATCATTTGTTGTAGAGATGTGTCTGCTGCTAGAACTCTGTGTGGCATTGACCTGGTCTCTAATCTGAGCTGCTGTAAACCTGCGATTTCTGAGGCTGGTGACTCGGATAAACTTATCCTCAGAAGCAGAGGTGACTCTTGGTCTTCCTTTCCTGCGGCGGTCCTCATGTGAGCCAGTTTCTTTGTAGTGCTTGATGGTTTTTGCAACTGCATTTGGACACTTTCAAAGTTTTCCCAATTTTTCGGACTGACTGACCTTCATTTCTTAAAGTAATGATGGCCACTCGTTTTTCTTTACTTGGCGGCTTTTTTCTTGCCATAATACACATTAAACAGTCTATTCAGTAGGACTATCAGCTGTGTATCCACCAGACTTCTGCACAACACAACTGATGGTCCCAACCCCATTTATAAGGCCAGAAATCCCACTTATTAAACCTGACAGGGCACACCAGTGAAGTGAAAACCATTTTCGGTGACTACCTCTTGAAGCTCATCAAGAGAATGCCAAGAGTGGGCAAAGCAGTCTTCAAAGCAAAAGGTGGCTACTTTGAAGAACCTAGAATATAAGACATATTTTCAGTTGTTTCACACTTTTTTTGTTAAGTATATAATTCCACATGTGTTAATTCATAGTTTTGATGCCTTCAGTGTGAATGTACAATTTTCATAGTCATGAAAATACAGAAAAATCTTTAAATGAGAAGGTGTGTCCAAACTTTTGGTCTGTACTGTATACACTGTGTATATTTTTGTGTGTCCGTGTATATACGTATGCTTATACTGTGAATATGTACAGTGTGTATGTATATATCGTAATGTGTCTAATATAAATAGTGTGCGTGTGTATAACACATAATGTGTATATTTTTATGAATGAAATGAGGAGAAAAAAGGAGTATATAGGTAAAAAGATACTTTATTATTCTTTTTACCTATATACTCCTTTTTTCTCCTCATTTCATTCCTACTATGGAGTTGGCATTTTTTCTGCTTTGTGGTTTAGTTGCCACATTTTAATGCTTCTCGTCAAACTGTCATGTTGCCTGGTTCGTGTTTCAGTATATTTTTATTAGTGGATATTTGTATGCATATGTGTGTAATATATACTGTGAGCGAGTGAGTGTTACAAAACAGATGACGTCGTGTTTTTTTTTTTTTTTTTTTTTTATTCTGTTCAATTGTGTGGTAAGGAAAAAGTGGAAAAATCTACTGCTGGTGGATGGCAAAAATCCAGGTACTCACTAGAATAATGTGCATTTTTTTTTTCCCGTTTACACGTTTCTAAGTACAATACTATTTAGAAAAAAAAAATTCATATGTATGGTACGTCGAAACGCAGAGACAAAATTAGAAAAACGCACCTTATTCTAGTGAGAACCTGGATTTATTACCATCCACCAGCAGCGCAGAACTTTCCACTTTTTCCCTCTTCACACAATTCTACTTGGGCCCATGGACCTCCTGTAATCCCATTCAGGTTATCATAACCTTTTTTGTTTTATGCACTTTAACCGGATAAGACCCTATTGCACATTTCTCTTTTTCTTAGTATTTTTTTTCTGTTCAATGTTTTAGGTCAAAGTCAGCCTTCAAGGTGACATAGTGGACCGTGGCAGTACAAACCTAGGGGTGAATAAAGCCGGATTCACACTGCATTCTGCTATTTATGCCGCCCGCCCTGATGTGAAGTGCATTGTCCATATCCACACCCCTGCCGGGGCTGCAGTAAGTGCGGAGAGCAGTCCTCTTTTACCTTGTCCCTTTAGTTGTGTTTTTTCCTAGTGTCCTTTTTTGTGTAAACAGCTGAGCCACTGCTGAACAGGGACATGGAGGAGACATGGTGTCGGTCTGGCGCTGTGGCCCCTTCATTGTCAGGATTGTTGAGGGTTCCGGAGGTCATAAAGTGGCTGCATTTCCTAGCAACATGCCGTCCCTTATATACGCATTGTAGTCCCTTTTGCACAGATATAGTGAGCTTCACACACGGGCGCGATGTTAGAGATACTGCTGCACAGGCCTCATGCACTTTCCGCTGCTGTATTTGAGGCCTAACAAAAATTCACAGAAACCAAAGAATATCTGCTGTATTTGTGGACCAGACATGTGAAAGTTGTAACTTTCTCTCCAAGGTGTCTGCCATGAAATGTGGCTTACTGCCGCTGTCTCCGGAGTCCCTGTGCCTAGGAGAGGTGGCCTATCATGACTACCATGGCATACTGGTCGACGAGGAGGAGAAGACATTAATACAGAAAAACTTGGGTCCCAGAAGCAAAGTGAGTATTTCTTGTAATCTGATTGTACCATAGAATTTGCCTGTTCCATTTTTATTCCATCTATATATATTTATTTTTTAAAGGTAATTATTCTCCGAAATCACGGACTCGTAACTATGGGAGAAACTGTAGAAGAGGCTTTTTTTTATATCCACAACCTTGTGTCTGCCTGTGAGATCCAGGTATTTCTTGAACATTCATAGGTATCATATCTGATATTTATTTTTTTTTTATAACTAGATAATGACGTGTTCTGGTTTATGTTGGACAAATGGGTGGGGAAATACTGAAAATTCCTACATACTAAATGACGCACTGAAGATGTAGATTTGTTTTCTTTGTATATTGCATTAGAGCCTTACACAATATTTTCCTGCCTTAGGTACGCACCCTCGCAAGTGCAGGAGGACCTGACAACTTGGTACTATTAGATCCTGGCAAATACAAAAAGTCTCGCTCACCTGAGTCACCGTCTGGCGACGCCGTTGCTCATCCAAAATGGCTTGTTGGGGAGCAGGAATTTGAAGCCCTCATGCGAATGCTGGATAATCTAGTAAGCAAAGTGTTACTGACATTGTTTAACTTCTTTCCCTTTTTTTGTAGCATTTTAAGACCGTTATCGGGGGAAAAAAACTTTTTTTTTTTTTGTTAACCACTTCTCAACATGTGGCGTACATGTATATCGCACGTCCGATGCGGTGTAGAAAGCCTGCTCCATACTTGGGAGGTACTGGTTGTGTTACACTCAGGTTGCTGCTGTTTAACCACTTACATGCCTCCATCAAACTGATATTTTAAGTGGAGAATTTCACATAAGATCTTTCCGGCATTCTTCAAACCACAGCTCCCCCTGTGCAAAGTAATTGTGGCGTGTTGCCATATTACCATGATAAGTGGCATCCTGGTGAAGGCTCGCATCGCTGCATCTTTGCATTGCCATGAAGTCCTGGATTACTACACGATGTGCTGCTATATAAAGTACAAGCAATCAAACAAAGGGCCTTATGAAGGAATAAAAATAAAAGGGAATTATTTTTTTTTCCCAAAAGTTGTAGAAAAAAAAGTTTCACTTGACCCCTTTTTGCTTAATTCAAATATAGCAGGGAAAAAAAAAACATCTACTACTGCTATGTCTGTAAAGGCTGATCTATGGAAATATAAAATT
>JARQOD010000001.1:45234529-45334529 GCA_033576555.1 Oophaga sylvatica | reverse complement strand
GGACTCAGAATGAGCTTTTGGAATGAAACTGGGCAAACGGAAGTGCCTCCATGGACGCCACCATCAAACCCAGAAGGCGCATACCTTCCGAAGGGAAATTGCTGTCGCAGACTTCATAATCTGTACATGTCGGAGAAGACATGCCTGCTTGTCTGGAGGTAGGGACACCACCGCCCGTACCGTGTCGAAATGCATCCCCAAAAACAGGATTGACTGCGACGGTTCCAGAGAAGACTTCCCCCAATTGACCAGACACCCGAAATCCTCCAGGAGCTGAAGGGATAGATTGTGAGCCTTCACTGCCTCCTCCTTTGAGGACGCCACAATCGAAAGGTCGTCCAGGTAGGGAAGAATCGTAAGTCCCCGTCTTTGAAGAATTGCCATGAGATTTAGGCGCCAGAATCGTTGTAAAAATTCTGGGCGTTAAGGCCAAGCCGAATGGCCGAGCCACAACCTGGTAGTGGTTGACCTATGGCAAAAACGAAGGAAATGCTGGTGAGCTCTTCCGACGGGAACATGCAAATAAGCTTTGCGAATGTCGATTGACCAAAAAGTCGTTCTGCGACAGTGCCATAACGGAGCGAAGCGACTCCATGCGGAATTTTCGGGTGTGGACAAGCCGATTCAATCTTTCCAGAATAGGGCGAAATTTGTCCTCCTTTTTGGGGACTACAAAGAGGTTGAATAAAAAATCCTCTTCCCCGGTCCTCTGCGGAACCGGTATCACCACACCCTTCTGCAGAAGGGAATCGACCTCTCGCAGTAGAGTGGCAAATAGTTCGGCTCTGACGGAATGCGAGATTGGCAAAAAAAACTGTCCGGGGGTCGAGAAGAAAACTCTATGAAGTAGCCTGCCAACACAACCTGTGTCACTCAGGCGTCCGACACACAGGAAACCCAAGTCGGTTTGAATTGGAGTAAACGACCCCCCACTCGAGCGCTCGAGTGAGATTCAGATGTCAGTCCGCCTTAGCGGATTTTTTGCCAGCTTCTGTCTTAACAGAAGTTCTGTTTCCAGGGTATGCAGAATTTCTGAGAATTCCCCTTTCTTTTTTTAAAAAAAAAAAAAAAGAGAGACGACCCAAACCCCCAGAGGGTTGGCCGGATCATCCCTTGAACCGAAAGGACCGCCGACAACTATCGGCACTAGTCCTGCCAGACGCAGAAGTCACAGCTCTGCGCTGCGGTAAAGCTGTTTCTTTTGCCTTTGCCTTGGCAATCAGCTCCGTGAGGTCAGATTCAAATAGCTGACCACTTTGTAAGCTAAAGATAGCAAACCCTGCTTGGAAAACCGCGTTCCACCGTCCAAGTCACAGTGCTCTTCTGACTGTGACTGCCGAGGATTGCGCCCTGGATAGCAGTGATGCATTATCCTTCAACTTGAAAAGCCCATCTACCTCGATAGAGGGAATCCATCTTGCCACGCCGTCCTTAGACGGTCCAACCGGCTCAGGGGAACTTAACAAGTACACCTAGATCCTTAATACCGAATCTATGATCCACGGCCTCGCAGATGGATATTGTTGCCATCTCCGTTTTTCTGTCCAGCGTGTCCTGCAGACTCGCCTTCCCTTTACCAGGAAGATTTGCTAAGCTGGGATAAAGGGACATTCACTTCAGGAGAAGGGGTCCAATTAACAAACAACTCCGTAGAAAACGGATACAGTTTGTAAAGCCGTCGCGACCCATGAAACATCCGGGCCGACTTACCAGGACGTCTAGTTACCTCCTCCAGTAACTGTAACGCCCTCATGGTCTCCATTAGTACGGCCCATGAGAGAGGCAGAGTGTCCCTGCCGATCCTCCTTGTCCGAATCGGACATCTTCGCTATGCGAGAAGGAAGGCACCGATTTGTGTCGCTTTCTTGAGAGGATCTAGCTGACACCCAATAGCCTAGAAGGTCAGACAGGCCATCAATAGAAACTAGTGAGGACCTCCATTTTGACACCACTGGAAACTCCAACCGCTGCGCATGAATCGAGGTCTGCGTGTGCGAGACTGATCCTGTAGCGGATCTGGGAGATGGACTGTCCTTGCACAGTATACGGCAGGTTAAACCTGTCAGTAACTAGAACAGTGTGTTTCTTAAAGAAGAAACAAAAGCTGAAGGGTTAAAGCTCTTAAAGAGAGAGCTACCCCAGCTGTCCCTCATCAAGAGTTAACCGCCTAAGAAGGGGTTAAAGTAGCAGCCCCAAGCGCCTCTTATAAGGCAGCAGCTGCAGGACAGCCATGCCACACTATACAGAAAAAAACGTTCCACAAGATCGCTAAAAAATTGTGCTGTTTTGTATAACGCAATGACCGCCAAAGTCATTAAGGGGATCGCTAACCGCTTATGCGATGTTAATGAGATCGCCCAGATTGGCAGCTACTAGCGACATTAAAAAAGATCACACAAAACGATCGCATTAGTATGCGTCGTTATCAGGATCGTTAGCGGAAACGTATAGTGGCAATAATAATATTAATAATATTAATATCGCAGGCTCCACACAACCTCTTTATTAATATTGAAAAGAGTGTGTGAGCCCCATATGCGATAACAGCCGCAGGACCGCGCTATCTGCCACTCATTAGTGCCCCAGACGGCGTCCGCACTGTGGGAGTGAAGGGGTTAAGCTTCTGCCCGCGGGCTAGAAGCGACTCACCCAGCTGGTAACGGTTCTTGGCGGGAGGGGAGAGGAGCGATGTCCGGAGAGCTTTTCAGTCAGCGTTCCTGTCAGCAATGGCTGCCGCGCTCTGTCTCCGATGTGCTCCATGTACAGGAGCCAGAAAAGGAGACTGCCATAAAGCGCGCGCTCAGCGGCGGGAAATTCAAAAATAAAAAAGTGCGCACTCCTCTCTCCCTTCTCCTCAGAGTCACCGGCATGTAAAATGTACAGCGGCTGCCGCAGCAGCCGTTAAATCACTCACACACATCTTTAACCCCTTCACCCCCAAGGGTGGTTTGCACCTTAATGACCGGGCCAATTTTTACAATTCTGACCACTGTCTCTTTATGAGGTTATAACTCTGGAACGCTTCAACGGATCTTCGCGATTCTGAGATTGTTTTCTCGTGACATATTGTACTTCACGTTAGAAGTAAAATTTCTTCGATATAACTTGCGTTTATTTTTGAAAAAAACGCAAATATGGCGAAATTTTTAAAATTTTGCAATTTTCAAACTTTGAATTTTTATTCCCTTAAAACAGAGAAATATGTCACATAAAATAGTTAAGAAATAACATTTCCCACATGTCTACTTTACATCAGCACAATTTTGGAACCAAAATTTTTTTTTGTTAGGAAGTTATAAGGGTTAAAAGTTGACCAGCGATTTCTCATTTTTACAACAAAATTTACAAAGCCATTTTTTTTAGGGACCACCTCTCATTTGAAGTCACTTTGACGGGTCTATATGGCAGAAAATACCCAAAAGTGACACCATTCTAAAAACTGCACCCCTCAAGGTACTCAAAACCACATTCAAGAAGTTTATTAACCCTTCAGGTGCTTCACAGGAACTAAAGCAACGTGGAAGGAAAAAATGAATATTTAACTTTTTAGCCACAAAAATGATCTTTTACAAACTTTTTTTTTATTTTCACAAGGGTAAAAGGAGAAAATGGACAGATAAGGTTGTTATGCAATTTCTCCTGAGTACGCCAATACCCAATATGTGGGGGAAAACCACTGTTTGGGCACACGGCAGAGCTCATAAGGGAAGGAGCGCCGTTTGACTTTTTCAAACTAAAATTGGCTGGAATTGAGATTGGACGCCATGTCGTGTTTGGAGAGCCCCTGATGCGCCTAAACAGTGGAAACCCCCACAAGTGACACCATTTTGGAAACTAGACCCCCTAAGGTACTTCTCTAGATCTGTTGTGAGCACTTTGACCTCCCAAGTGTTTCACAAAAGCTTATAATGCCTGGGTGTGAAAAAAAAAACAAACAATTTTCCACAAAAATGATTTTTTAGTCCCAAATTTTTGAATTTTCCCAAGGAAATTGGACCCCAAAAGTTGTTGTCCAATTTGTCCTGAGTACGCTGATACCCCATATGTGGGGGGGGGAACTGTTTGGGTGCACGGCAGGGCTTGGAAAGGAAGTAGTAACGTTTTGGAATGCAGACGTTGATGGGGGTCATGTTCCGTTTGCAGTGCCCCAGATGAGCCTAAACAGTGGAAACCCCCACAAGTGACCCCATTTTGGAAACTATACCCCCTAAGGAACTTATCTAGATCTTTGGTGAGTACTTTGAACCCCCAAGTGCTTCACACAAGTCTATAATGCCCGGGCATGAAAATAAAAAATCCTATTTTTTTCCCACAAAAATTATCTTTTAGTCACTAATTTTTTATTTTCTCAAGGGTAACAGGAGAAATTGGACCACATAAGTTGTTGTCCAATTTGTCCTGAGTACGCTGATACCCCATATGTGGGTGGGAACCACTGTTAGGGCGCACGGCAGAGCTCGGAATGGAAGGAGCACCATTTGACTTTTTCCAACCAAAATTGGCTGGAATTGAGATTGGATGCCATGTTGCATTTGGAGAGCCCCTGATGTGCCTAAACAGTGGAAACCCCCACAAATGACCCCATTTTGGAAACTAGACCCCCCAAGGAACTTTTCTAGATCTTTGTTGAGCAATTTGAACCCCCAAGTGCTTCACACAAGTTTATAACGTAGAGCCGTAAAATTTAAAAATCATATTTTTTCCACAAAAATGATCTTTTCACCCCAATTTTTATTTTTCCAAGGGTAACAAGACTCCAAAAGTTATTGTGCAATTTTTCCTGAGTGCGCTGATACCCCATATGTGGGGGTAAACCACTGTTTGGGTGCATGGCAGAGTTTGGAAGGGAAGGAGCGCCATCTGACTTTTTCAACGCAGAATTGGCTGGACGCCATGTCGTGTTTGGAGAGCTCCTGATCTGCCTAAACAGTGGAAACCCCCATAAATGACGCCATTTTGGAAACTAGACCCCTCAAGGAACTTATCTAGATGTGTGGTGAGAACTTTTAACCCCCAGGTGTTTCACTAAAGTTTATAACGTACAGCCGTAAAATAAAAAATCTTTTTTTTTTTTTTTACAAAAATGATTTTTTCGTCCCCAATATTTTATTTTCACAAGGGTAACAGAAGAAATTGGAACCCAAAAGTTGTTGTCCAATTTGTCCTGAGTACGCTGATACCCAATATGTGGGAGAAAACTACTGTATGGGCGCACGTCAGGGCTCGGAAGGGAAGTAGTGACGTTTTGGATTGCAGACTTTGATGGAATGGTCTGGGGGCGTCATGTCACATTTGGAGAGCTGATGCACCTATACAGTGGAAACCCCCCACAAGTGACCCCATTTTGGCAAATAGACCCCACAAGGAACTTGTCTAGATGTGTGGTGAGCACTTTGAACCCCGAAGTGCTTCACAGAAGTTTATAACGCACAGCCGTAAAAATAAAAAATCCTTTTTTTTTTTTTGCAAAAATGATTTTTTTGCCCCAATATTTTATTTTCACAAGGGTAACAGGAGAAATTGGACCCCAAAAGTTGTTGTCCAATTTGTCCTGAGTACGCTGATATCCAATATGTGGGAGAAAACTACTGTATGGGCGCACGTCAGGGCTCGGAAGGGAAGTAGTGACGTTTTGGATTGCAGACTTTGATGGAATGGTCTGGGGGCGTCATGTCGCATTTGGAGAGCCCCTGATGCGCCTAAACAGTGGAAACCCCCCACAAGTGACCCCATTTTGGAAAATAGACCCCACAAGGAACTTGTCTAGATGTGTGGTGAGCACTTTGAACCCGAAGTGCTTCACAGAAGTTTATAACGCACAGCCGTAAAAATAAAAAATCCTTTTTTTTTTTTTTGCAAAAATGATTTTTTTGCCCCAATATTTTATTTTTACAAGGGTAACAGGAGAAATTGGACCCCAAAAGTTGTTGTCCAATTTGTCCTGAGTACGCTGATATCCAATATGTGGGAGAAAACTACTGTATGGGTACACGTTGGGGCTCGGAAGGGAAGTAGTGACGTTTTGGATTGCAGACTTTGATGGAATGGTCTGGGGGCGTCATGTCGCATTTGGAGAGCCCTGATGCGCCTAAACAGTGGAAATCCCCAACAAGTGACCCTATTTTGGAAAATAGACCCCACAAGGAACTTATCTAGATGTGTGGTGAGCGCTATGAAGCCCCAAGTGCTTCACAGAAGTTTATAATGTACAGCCGTAAAAACAAAAAAATATTTTTTTTGTACAAAAATGATATTTTCGCCCCCAGTTTTTTATTTTCCCAAGGGTAGCAGAAGAAATAGGACAAATTGCACAATAACTCTTGTGGTCCAGAGTACGCTGATACCCCATATGTGGGGATAAACTACTGTTTGGACGCATGGCAGAGCTCAGAAGTGAAGGAGCACCGTTTGACTTTTTCAACGCAGAATTGGCTGGAATTGAGATCAGACGCCATGTCACATTTGGAGAGCCCCTGATGTGCCTAAACAGCTGAAACCCCCCAATTCTAACTCCAACCCTAACCCCAACACACCCCTAACCCTAGTCCCAACCCTAACCACAAACCTAACCCTAACACACCCCTAATCTCAACCCTAACCCTAATCCTAACTTTAGCGCCAACCCTAACCCTAACTTTAGCCGCAACCCTAACCCTAACCCTAATGGGAAAATGGAAATAAATGCTTTTTTTTAATTTTATTATTTTTCCCTTACTAAGGGGGTGATAAAGGGGGGTTTGATTTACTATTTATAGCGGGTTTTTATGATTGGCAGCTGTCACGCTAAAAGACGCTTTTTATTGCAAAAATAGTTTTTGCATCATCACATTTTGAGAGCTATAATTTTTGCATATTTTGGCCCACAGAGTCATGTGAGGTCTTATTTTTTGCGGGACGAGTTGACGTTTTTATTGGTACCATTTTTGAGCACGTGACGTTTTTTGATCGCTTTTTATTTCGATTTTTGGGAGGTTAGAATGAACAAAAATCAGCAATTCATGAATTTCTTTTGGGGGAGGCGTTTATACCGTTCCGCGTGTGGTAAAATTGATAAAGCAGTTTTATTCTTCGGGTCAGTACGATTATGGCGATACCTCATTTATATCATTTTTTCATGTTTTGGCGCTTTTATAGAATAAAAACAATTTTATATAAAAAATAATTATTTTTGCATCGCTTTATTCTGCGAGCTATAACTTTTTTATTTTTTCGCTGATGATGCTTTATGACGGCTCGTTTTTTGCGGGACAAGATGACGTTTTCAGCGGTACCATGTTTTTTTATATCGGTCTTTTTGATCGCGTGTTATTCCACTTTTTGTTCGGCGGTATGATGATAAGCATGATTTTTTGCTTCGTTTTTTTTTTTTTTTTTTTTAAGGGGTTCACTAAAGGGGTTAACTAGTGGGACAATTTTATAGGGGGGTCGTTACGGACGCGGCGATACCAAATATGTGTACTTTATTGTTTTTTTTTTTTTTATTTATAGGAAGAAGTGAATTTATTGGGAATATTTTTTTTTTTTTATTTATTTTGGATTTTTTTTTTACACATGTTTTTTTTACTTTTTAACTTTTTTACTTTGTCCCAGGGTGGGACATCACAGTATTTTATCAGATCGCTGGTTGACAGTGTGCACAGCACTCTGTCACACCAGCGATCGCACAGGCATAGATGCAGGCTTCTCAGTGCCTGCTCTCGGCAGGCACTGAGGTAGCCGCCTCCTCCAGGACCCCGCGCCATCTTGGATCCGGGTCCTGGGAGGGAGGAAGCCTCAGAACAGCGCGATCACATCGCGCTGCTCTGAGGGTCTCAGGGGGCGCGCAGGGAGCCCCACCCTGCGCGATCCTCCCTGTGCCCCCAGTACACCGCGATCATGTTTGATCGCGGTGTGCTAGGGGTTAATGTGCCGGGAGCGGTCCGTGACGCTCCTGACACACAGTCATGGGTGTCAGCTGTGATAATCAGCTGACACCCGGCGGCGATTAGCTGCGCTCCCTCAGGAGCGCAGCTGATCGCCTATGACGTACTATCCCGTCCCCGGTCATACGGGCCCAGGTACCATGGACGGGATAGTACGTCCGATGGCAGTAAGGGGTTAATAAAAATGTGGAGTACTCACCAGCCGAGCGCCACAGGGACCCCCAGGGGTTTCTGGCGCTTGCCCATGCTTCCCACCAGGGCGGGGGAGCAGTGACCCTGTGCGCGGTTTGCGCCCCCGCCAGGGAGCCATCCTCATCCCCGGGCGGCAGGGTTCTGCAGGGACCACCATCAGGGTAATTACAGATCCGCCAAGGGAGAGGTTGGGGTCCAGCAGCGCTGAGACCTCTAGACCACTTCTGGGATCCAAGTCTCTTGTCCGAATAAAATAATAAAATCTTCTGAGGAGCTGCTTCCAGCAGCGACCGTCCTCTGAGACCTCAAATTTTAGACTGAAGACCTGAGTAGGAGGAGCCCGAGCTGGAGGGGCCGGTCAACACTCTTTCTAATCTGAGGTATTGATCCTATCTGGGGCTGCGCCTACCCACTAGTAATGAGTGTGTCTCCTTCCTTCATCTGCAGCTGAAATACATCTGTCTGTCTGCCCCTAAGTGGTAAAATTAGCAGTTACGAAAGGGCTATCTAATATGGTAAAAAAAAGACAGAAAACTAGACAACATGAAGACCTAACTGACCGGAGAGGCATTTGCTAAGGAAAACTACATAGCAACCCCATTGTGTACCTAGCAACTAGCCTGACAGCAGAGAAGTCTTCAGACCCACCCCCTTGTTTGAGGCATAATTTCTACAACTAAATGGGAGAAGTCAGATTATTGTTTACTTTGTGGTATAATTCTTCTGAATTGAAACCCACCCATATAACGGCACAGGTTTTAAGCCCTTGTTGCAGTGACCTGATACTTTATGCCGTGTGACGTCACGTTCCGCAGCCTGACACGTCAGTGCCAGGCCCAAGAGTCCAAAGAGACGTACCGTAGGAAGATGTTCGCAGGGCTTTGGTCCAACAGACTACAGACGTGACTGCTGGACCAAAGTCCTGCTGATCTTTTTTTTCTTGAACTGTAGTTCAGAGGTGGACTGTATTGCTAGCAAGAGGTGGACTGTACGGGGAGCAAAGCTGCGGTGGCAGATGGTAGCGCTCTGGATGGTGTCATTTAAGAAGTTGGAGCCAAGTTTTACGGGGCATATTTTTACTATAAGCATCAAATTTTGCTCTGTATTTAAAGTTTTGCACAATGCATCTTCAGCCACATCGCACATTGCAAAACGTTTATTGTGAGTAGATACTCTGGTGCAATTTACTCAAATTATTAATTTCCTCATTTATTATCCATTTAGGAAGCTATAATCGGACTCTGCATAGCATGAATCAGTGCAGGATGGGAGCTTAGATGTTAGGATAACACGGGCACAAGTACTATATTTCTCCTTCGCCTCATTGGGAGACACAGACCATGGGTGTTATGCTGCTGCCACTAGGAAGACACTAAGCAAATTCATAAAAGAAGTTGACTCCTCCTCCCGCAGTATACACCCTCTGCTGGCTCTAGCCTGAACCAGTTTCTTGCTTAGTGTCTTAGGAGGCACTAGGGTCTGGCTTCAGACCCAGACTTTGTTATTTTATTTTTACTTTTTCTATCTTTTTTTCATGGATGCGACGGGGACTTTCAATCTCCCGATCTCCGAAAAACATCAACAGGCGGGAACGCGGAGTGTCGCCTCCCCGTACCCCCTCCTGCAACTCCTACGGCCTGAGCTCGCATCCTTTAATGGGTTCGCTCTCCCCCCAACCATCAACGGACGGGAACGTGAGGTGTCGCCCTAACGTACCCCCTTCTGGAGCCAGGCCCGCAGCGGCACACATTGAATTTACTCCGGCGGAAGCTCCTGAGGCATTTGTGTGGCCCTCGGCACCACCACTATTAGAAAGCGGATGGTGCCAGGAATTTAAGGAGCACTCTCCACCTTCCTATCAAAGGGATGGTGGATTAGAGGATGGACGGCGCGCAGCGCTCCCGACTCTGCTACACGTGAGTACAGCCACTGGCTGGCACGGGGAGGGAAGACCCCTGCCCTACGTTCGCGTCTGTGCCCCCGGAGGACGAGGTCCCTTTGCTGTACCTTCTCCACAGCCGCTGTCACCAGGCGCCGCCGCAGCCTTCTCTTGGGGTCGCCGCCGTGGCTTCTTGAGCGCCTGGCCTTCGCTGGACCCCGCCGCGCTTTGTTGAGCCGCCACGGCCTTCGCTGGAGCCGCGGCTTCTCTGGCGCCGCAGCCCCCCTTTTTTCTCTTGCAGCCGCCGTTGCGGCCTTTTCTGCGTCGCCGCCGTGGCCTTCTTTGGTAGCCGTCGCCGCGGCCTTCTCTGGAGCCGCCGTGGCCTTCTCCGGATAGCCGCCGCTGCGTTCTAATTCTGGGATCGCCTCCGCGGTTCTTTTCCGCACCGCAGCCTTCCTTGGCAGCCACCGCTGCGGTTTTCTCAGTGAGCCGCTGACGCTGCCATCTCCGCGGCCTTAGCTCTGCCGCCACCGCCAAATCAGCGGTCCCACCCTCTGGCCGCGGCAGTCATCCCCGCCACGGATGACTGCGGTAGTCGCCGCGGACGACACCGCTAGTTGTGGCGACCGCGGCCTCTAATTTAGGCCCAGGCTTCTAGCCGTGCTAAGCCTCATTCCGCCCTCCCAGCAGGCTCTGCCTCCGGTCTCTGGTGCTTCTTGTTACTAACGAGAAGCGCCAAACTTTTCCCGCGGGTCCTGTTCCAGGAGGGAATTTTTCAAAAAAAAAAATCAGACCAATGACTCCTGGTACCCCCACAAATGTGGTGACAAAACTGCTGTGGTGGTCAAGGACATCTACCATGGGGGCAAGGACGCCGGACCTGGGTAAGATAGCCTCGCGGCTTAACCATTTTTCACTGCAGGCGCTTAGGTTAACCCCTTCGCTGCAGGCTCGCTTTACTTCACCACTTGCGCTGCAGGTATTCTCCTGCAGCCTCTCAGCAACAGCTATCTGCAGCCTCTACCGTCAGTCTGCAAAATGCCTCAATCAAGGCTAATAAAAAAGGGTGAATAAGATGCATACGGTGATCTATATCACATATGCCTCATGTAATGTTTCCCTGTCTTGGAACCTTCCTAACCCTCTCGGTGCTGATTGTGAAGCCACAGGCTCTCAGGAGCCCCCCACTATTGTGGAGCACGGCGGTGGCAGCTCCCCTGGATGACACAGAAGCCCTCGAAGCCTTCCGTGATTCCTCCTCATGCCGTAAAGGGTCCCTCAAGACACATAGGAGTCTTCTTCGGACAGGGCCCGGACGGCTACAGAGCGTACACTTTTTTCTAAGAAACGTACCCGTGACAGAGCCTCACGGATCTCCGATGCCTTGGCATCCGCTAGCTCTACAGCCCGTTCTCTTCACTAAGGGTTCACAGTGAGCATAACTCGGAATACGAATCAGATGTGACCCTGACCCGGACTTCCCTGAATTCCAGGACGCGATAGACTCTCTCTCTCCTTCTAACAGACGAACAACCCAGTACTAATCTGGATCATCCAGTGTCTTTTAAAAGAACAAAAGGATATTGTTAACTTTTTCATTTTTAATTTTTCAACTGGATGATAGGGGCAGCGGAACCTTTCAAGGCTCCGATTTCCCCAAACCCACAACAGGCGAGCACGTGCAAGTGTCTCCTCCACATCTCCTCTCCTGCGACGTGGGATGCCATGCCTAAGCTGACTTACGGACAACGGGTCCCTTGAGGGGCACCGATATCCCCACACCGACCTACGGACGAGCACATGGAGTGTCGCCTCCATGTATCCTCTACCGCAGCAAAGCTATGCCGGACATCCCGCCTTGTCCCCACCCTAGAGGATTGAACCCCTTCGGATTTACAGAGGCTCTTGTGGCATCCGTGGGGCCCCCACTGAATCGCCACTCACTGAACAGCGGCCACAAATGGAGGGCAGACGGTCCCTCTCCACCTCCCTATTAAACGGATGGTGGATTGACGGCTCCCTGCACCATCGTTGATGCAGCTGACCTGAAGTTTCTCAGTCCGGGTCCTGCGCTGCGGCGGTCTCCAGACCGGGACACACACCATCGGTAAGTGTAGGGCCCGGGATGTGTTGTGATGAACGCAGCGGCTCTGGCGGCGGGCTCCGGCATCACTACACGTAGTTCGGTACCCCTTTGCACTTGCCTTACGTCAAGACTGGACCGAGTCCCTTACGGGAGATTCACCCACATTGAGACTCGCTTCAAAAATTCTTCTGTTGCTAGCTGATGGATCTTCCATTAAGAATCCCACAAGGCCATAGTCAAAACCTTTAGTGATAATACCTTACCGTCCATGGTGACTAGTTTTGCCGGCCAAATCTCCTGTTTTCTGTCTGACGGAGTCTCCATCAATAATCCCATCTATCGCAGATTGGCATCCTTGCCAGATCAGCGTTTGAAGTTACAAGAGCCAGACCTCTTTTCTTCCTTCGCCGCCACTCTGGTGGCCAGAGCTATAGTAGCCTGGGCAGAGGCCCTAGCTAAGACCAGTCGCGACAACAATCTATTCCCCGATGCGGTCAGTCTCGCTTACCAGATTGCTCGGGCCGGAGATGGCGTAGTGCGTGCCTCCCTAGAGGCATCTAACTGTGAGTCGCTTACGACCATAAACGCGTGCAGCCTACACTGGGTTCGCTTCAGACTCTTACGTAGTACCACTAGCTGGTCATCCAAAAACGTTTCTTCCAGCTCGGCACGCCCCCTCCCACCCACAGGGACAGGGATTCGCAATTGTCGCTCAAACGTTCTATTTCCTAGATAAATAGTTCTCCCCGGGACGGACCCGAGGCTTCCCTTTCCGCAAGTTCTCTGCTCAATTACTCATCGCAGTCTCTGGAGGACACAGGCAGGCTAGGCGGCTGCCTGCTCTTCCTTCCTTAGGCCTGACTGGTGGTTGTTCAGGACCAATGACTCAGAAACTGGGAGTCCTCCAGATACAAAACTGAGATTGCGCTTTCTCCGTCATCACGCGGCTTCCAGTCATGTCTTCCAAGGACAGCAGCGCTATTAGCTCCCTTTTTATTAAGCCATATACGCTATCCGCAGCTAGGTAATCATCGCCCCCATTCCCTCCTTTGGTTTTTTTCTCCTCGTTGGAAACGGGAATACTTCATGTCTTTCGACATGAAGGACGCATATCTTCACATTCCAAGCTTCTCAGGTCTATCGGAGACTGATATTTTCAGTTCACTGTACCTTCATCCATTAGTTTTTCGGCACATTGGTTAACACTGGGTTCTCCAGATTTGGATCTCATAGTCTCCAGACTACACGCCAAAGCTCCGGCATTTGTTGCTTTGTCCCTAAACCCAGTAACCATCTGAACAGATGCTCCGGTGCCTCAGGGGCGCCAGTTCGCCTTCCTCTCAGTTGTTAGGCTGCTTCTGCTCATCCCATGGATCATCCAAAAGATCAGAGCGGAACGCATTCCGGTGTGTCTCACCGCACCAGACTGGCCATTCTGAGCGTGTGTGCGCGTATCTAGCATGACCAGTCGATGAAGTTTTCCCTAGCAGCTAATGGATTGTCTTGTCCTCTTTTCTCTCTGGGGTCAATTTACCGCCAGAACTCGAGAGTGCTGAGTTTCACGGCCGGGCCATTGAATTCCGGATCCTAGGCCTGGATGGCCTCTCACTACCAGTAGCATCTACCATGATCAACATTCGGGAACCTACCTTTTTGCGTGTTTTATCTTCTTCCCTCCCTACAGGATGTCTTGGGAAGTCTTGGATCCTAAGCTGGTCTTAAGTGCCTTACGAAAGGCCCCCTTCGAACTCCTGCACGATGCATCACGCACTCTCCCTTTTTTGTCGCTGTATCAGCCATCACTCAAATCTCGATTTGACGGTTTAGCCTTGCAAACCCCTATTTTGGTCCTTCCACATGGGTTTTTTTTTTGTCTAAGGTCGTTGCTCCTTTTTCATCTGAATAGGAACATGGTCTTTCCCTTGTTCTGTCCAGCTCCGAATCATCGTACTATAAAGGGCTTTCCACACTTTAGATCCGGTGAGAGCATTCGGGAAATACTTTCCCAGAATATACCTTTTTTGCGAGCGGATTCCCTCTTTGTCTCCAGACTGACAGAAAGGATCTATCTGCTCTTAAAGCTACAGTAACCGGTTATATCCGCTCTCCAATTCATATCCCTGCGTGCCTCAAGGTAAACTCCACTCTTTCTGTGGGGGGCGTCCTGGGCTCTTCGGCTCCAAACGTCGATACCGCAAGTTTGCGAAGCTGCAACTTGGGCCAGTCTTCTCATGTTAGTTGAACGTTACAACATTCACGCTTAAGCCTCTTCAGATGCTGTCCCAGGCAGAAAAATTCTGCAATCGACAGTAGCGCATCCGTAGTCTTTCGGTACATACGTGTTCAGCTGTTGTGCTGTTCCCCACCCATGGACTGCTTTGGGACGTCCCATGGTCTGTGTCTCCCAATGAGGCGAAGGAGAAACAGGGATTTTTGTGTACTCACCGTAAAATCCTTTTCTCCAAGACGCTCATTGGGAGACACAGCACCCACCCTTTTACTCTGACGACTTCTGTTTGTCTCTTTCATTCGATGTGGAGATCACTATTATTATAAGAATGATCATACCTTGATATGATGTTAATCTTCTCCTACTGCTTTTTGCACCGAACTGGTTCAGGCTAGAGCCAGCAGAGGGTGTATACTGCGGGAGGAGGAGTCAACTTCTTTTATGAATTTGCTTAGTGTCTTCCTAGTGGCAGCAGCATAACACCCATGGTCTGTGTCTCCCAATGAGCGTCTCGGAGAAAAGGATTTAACGGTGAGCACACAAAAATCCTTGTATTTTCATCACAAAATGTAAACAAAAAAGAATCAACACCGTTTTTGCACATGCAGCTTTGGATATTTATGAAAATGGTGAAAATATATAGCTTTTTTTTTTTTTTTTTTTGGTGCCGTGAGGTTCAGTTGGATATTTTTATGTACGGTCATGCTTTTTAAAATCTAACATGCCTGACTCAACCTTCAACAATACCTGCCGTCAGGTTAGGAGCCTCACCCATACGCGTCACATGGATGGCCTGTCCGGTTATTATCTATGTGTGTGTGTGTATATAGTTATAATTTTTTTTTTTTTTTTTTTTTGGGCAAGGTTAAAAAAAAAAACTAACAATCTTCTGTTTTCTGCTCAATAATTGGACACCAGAAATGGCTGCTGCTAACCTCGGCGTGAGCAATGTACATGGATTCCCTTGCTGGCAATTGTCATTACGTAGACGTGCTCTATACAGGAGGACGTCTAATGGCTTCTCGTTCCCCGCTGTTCATGTTCTTTTATCTTGAATATTTTCCCAAACCAATGAGACTATTCTCTTCTGTACGTCACACGCTGATCTTTTTTCCGTCTTGCTGAGCTTCTGTTGTATGTCCTGTGTCAAAACTAGTCCATGAGTCGCATTTTCTATTATGTAATTAAAGGGAATGTCCATTCAAGCGATACAAGATGGCTAAGCATCAACAGGAGTGTATGCCCATCATCAAAATGATCTCCATGTTGGTGCATACGCTGCAGCAGTAGTATCATGCAGATCTGGGTGGTATGGCCCTGGTTTTGAGTTTTCATTGAATATTTAGATTAATCTCGCATAGTATAGTTTGACAATTTTTGACTTCCAAGAATAGAAGCCACTCCTCCCGGTATATTTATACCCTTCCGACTACTTTTAGGCAGGGTGCCTTTAATCAGTCGTATTACATCCATAGCTCTCTCAATCCATATATATGCAAGGTCACCATAGCGTTTGATGGTGGTATTCTAAGTTCACTTAGAGGACCTGTCACTTGTTCAAAAATAAATGGAGTTAAATACCTTGTAAAAATCCCTGAAGTCCCTGATGCTGCCGCTTTTTTTTTCAAAATTACGCCACGTTGCTCCATTGCAAGGATATTCACATTTGTTCTGGAGCGCAGTATGTGAAATCTCTATCTTGTAGGCCAGCTGGGCGTTTCTTCAGAGTAGTCTGTGGGCGTGTGCTCTAACCCCTCCCAGAGACTGCCAATCGCAGCAGTAGCAGTCTGACGCTGCTGAGCTCTGATTGGCGGATGAGTAAGGGGTGGTGTAAGCACATCTAAAAAGAAATCCTTGAATGGACATCTCCCCATTCCGGCTCTCATGTTTACATGGAGCAGGAACCAGTGACCACAATGTGCCATTTCTTTATCGGTTCATTTACGTGTTTACCATTTTATATGAAAAAAAAAAAAAAATAAGGCGCAGTAATGGTTTATGAAGATATGAAAGTGAGTATGACCTGACTCCATTTTTCATTTTCTGTATTGAAATTTTGCTATTTAATTATTTCCCCTCCCCATTTTCCCATATATAGCTGTTTTTTCTTTATTTTTTTATTTTTATTTTTTTTTTTCTCTTGGATCAGCCCAACATTACTGACACAACCTGAGATCCGGTTGTTATTCTAAGCAAGAAAACAGAAATAACCACAAGGTTTATATAGTGTCCCAAAAGAATCCATTGTTATATATGGCTGGACCTACAATTATTTTGGGATTGATCAAGCTTTGTAATCTGTCGATCGACAGTAGACCTTTGCTCTTGGGTGTATTGTTTGGCAGACTATTAATCGTACCCTTTTGGTGAGGTATTCTGGATGTGAAAATTTTTTACAATTTTCCAACAATACGATGGATTGGTGATCACTGGGAGATCAGTGGGGTTTTGTTCGCAGGGACCTCCACGGAACTCCAGGACTCGAGTTAAACATGTGCAGCACCGCTCTTATCTTCGGCAGTCCCAAACAGGGATAACGGAGCATACAGCCCATCTTTCTCTAACAGTCCCATAGACAGTGGATGGAGCCACCATTCACCCAAGGTGTTTGGGACAGCCCGGTCTGACATTCGCTGGGGGTCCCAGCTGATGACCGGATTCAGTGTCTAGGTGAAAACTTTCCAAAATTTTAATACCCTTTAGGACCTGTCATGGCTGTTATAGGAAATCCTTATAAAGGGGTTGTCTAACGAGAGGATAGGCTATGTCCTAAATGTCTGATAGCACTAGCCCCAAACTCATGGACCCATCTGTGGTTATAAACAAGCAGATATATGGTCAGTCTGCTGGTTAAAAGCGTTAGTGTTGTCTGGCTACCATACTTAAAGGGGTATTGTTGTCTCCGGTATCCTATCCCAATATGTAGTAGGTGTAATAATAGTATTGGCAAATGCTTCCAATTAGAAATGTAGAATAGTACTTCTGATTTGCTATGTCCCTTACCCCATGTGCAGGTCATTGCAGTAGCTTAGATATGCATAGTTACGACCACTCAGTACTGACAGTTGTTAGTGGTCGTAACCATGGATACATAAGCTACTGCAGTGCCCTGCACATGGGTAAGTGACATAGCGAATCAGAAGAACTACATTACATTTCTAATTGGAAGTAATTGCTAATATTATTACACCTACTATATAGGGATAGGATCTCTGAGATGGGAACACCCATTTAAAGTGTGCGACCACCTGGAGAAAAGGAACTTTATTCCTGTAAGGGGCTACCAGCTTTGTCAGAGGCGTGCCCAGTGACAATAACATATGAAGTTACGGTAATTTCTCCCCCAGGGGCCACGCTTTTAGTAAGGTGGCCACACAGCATTGTAACCTACAGATTAATTGTGTTTTGTGTTTAAGCTCCCTATGAAATATTAATTCTTGCAACTCCACTGCCAATCCTGCACTCTGATTGGACGGCTTATGGAGATGTCCCTTTGGTAAAGGGAGTATTAATGCCCCACTGTCAATTTACTCATATAGGAGTAGCACAACAAGGAGCTCTGAGAAATGATGCTTTATGATTATTTCATGGGTGTTCACTGATACGCCTATCCGGAGAGCTGTGGCCATTCAATGCCAGCGTTTTCCCAGGCCGGGCTAATAAGAATCTTCCACCAATACAATAATTCTCGATATGATATAGACGTCCATGAATAGATGGTGCCGCTCCTCACTCATTTTACCTTACCGTTGGTGTATGGGGCCCAGACTTCCCCCTTATGTTACACTGCCCAGATCCTTCTCGGGGGCACCTGCTTCCATGGATCGTCGCTGTTTTTCCATTTACAATCTCCAACTTCTCATTTCTTCCCTCTCCTTTCTGAAACTAAACGATTACAAAATAAGCTTAGCTTTATTAGTTGCACCAATTTAGTTGATTTCAAAATAAGGTCCCCCGACCCCTTCTCTCCTCTTTTTTTTTTTTTTTTTTGCTTTTTTTTTGTAGCTTCTTTGTTTTTTGTTCTCTTTATTTTCTATGCAAATTTTGGCGCTGCCCTCTCGCTAAACACAATCACAGTATAAATCCCCTTTGCACCATGTGGTCCTACGAGATTCTGGATTCAGATATCTCTCTGGACGGGCCGTGCAAAAGGATGGAGCCCGGTGAGTGACTTGTATTGTGTTCTGCAGTCTTTTTTTATTTTCTGCTTCACACATTGCTTTACTGTGTTTTTTTTTTTTTTTGTAGGTAAATTGAATCAATGATATGTTGGTAGTTTTGCTCTAATCCTATGAATCGTCAGTGGTTTTCCATACAAGTCACAGAAGTAGCGCTAATTTCTACTGAAAAAAAATTAATTTGCAAATTATTATTATAGATTTTTATAGCGCCATTTATTCCATGGCGCTTTACATGTGAAGAGGGGCAAATATAGACAAGTACAGTAAACATGAGCAATACAAGGCACACACAAGTACAGAAGGAGAGAGGACCAAATGCATGGCAATAAAAAAAGGAAACCTGAGGCGCCTCTTGTAGGTTAGACAATTGTCGTTAGTTCGCTTGAAGTTGTTTTTTTTAAGTGTATCTCCAGTGTCCTAATTGGCAAACGTACAGGTTAGTTTAATTTTTTTCCTTGTTGCTCAAATGGAAATTTCCAAACTGTTATATACCATATAGATCATTAAAAGGTTATTCCCTATGTCCCTGCCCATCAGATAGGGGATACGTTACTTTAGATTGTATTTTGCCATTTCCATACAATCAGTGTTTTATCAGCAGTAGATTATCACTACCGGACAACTGGCCTCGTGCCTACTGGTCTAACCACATCCCCAGCACTGATACAATGTTGCATCCTTCCACATTTGTATCAGAAACTATAGGCAACTAAAAAGGGTATTCACACCACACCTGGAGATATTGTGGGTCTAATTTCTCAATCTGCCTTCAGGACAAAGGCGAAACAGCCAGCAGCTGTCATAACCAGATGGAGGATAAATGGAAAGGTGGTCGCGGCCCGACGTGGCTCTCTCCGTTCACTCCTATGGGATCTATGGAGTCAGATGAAGTCATGCCACCTCTCTAAATCTGTCATTGCCTGGATGTGGTGGAACCCTGTTCAAGAGATGGGCATAGGGTCCAAGTCATTTGTGAAGTACCCTACAACTGAGCGCAAGCAGGGTATATTCACCCAAACGTATGTCTAAGAACATACCATATGCCGAACATCTTGGAAATTTGCATTTGAGAGAACGGATGGAGGGAATTTACCACCGTGGTATAGTAAATGGCCAGAGAAAGTTCAATGTTCCTAATTATGAATATTTGCCCTGAGCATCACTGCGATCCTTCAACTGTACAGTCAAAAAATGTGTTGTGTAGCAGTTAAGGGGTTAAAGTCAGACCTAATAATAAAAGGATATCTATCCACATTCGGGTTTTGAAGTCCCCACCCAGCGCAGTGGTGGTCAGCGCAGCCCAGTGTAAACATCGGGGCTTTCTGTTTCCTGTTTTGATAGATGTCCCACTGAGTTTTCCAGCAGCATGATCATTGGTTCACTTTCCTATCTGACTTGTGTAATGCATGACTAAGCTGTGTACGTCCGTGGCCCCGATCTGCTCCTCACCATGTAACTGTTCTTCATCTTACAGTGGACTAAAGAGGAAGGGCTTAAATCGGCCACCTCTGCTGTCCCTAGCCTGTTTGTCCCACTGAACACAGACCCCAAAGAAGTGCAAGAAATGAGGAATAAGGTAAATGTCTACTTACCCCATTCTACGTGGCCTCTGTGACTCTCTGCTGGATTGGATGGTGCTCGGCAGGTTATTTAATCTAGTTTCTGCAATATAAGTGCTTTGTACACAGTTTTGTCACAGATCTATGGCAAATCCACATCAAAATTCTCAGGTGTCAAATGTTAATTTCGTGCGGGTTTGTCACATTTTACCCTATACATTACAAAGGCTTAAATCCTTAGCTTAGATTAACATACTGTGGCCTTAAAAAGGGTTGTTATATTGATGGTCTACTCCTAGGATAGGTCCTCGATATCCGATACATTCAGTGTACAGAGGGGAACACCACAGCTTTGGTGCAGCTTACGGTTAGGTCACTGAGCGCAGGCCTTTGGTGCAGCTTACGTTAGGTCACTGAGCGCGGCCTTTGTGCGCTACGGTTAGTCACTGAGCGCAGGCCTTTGGTGCAGCTCACGGTTAGGTCTCTGAGCATAGACCTTTGGTGCAGCTCACGGTTAGGTCACTCAGCGCAGGCCTTTGGTGCAGCTCATGGTTAGGTCCCTGAGCATAGACCTTTGGTGCAGCTCATGGTTAGGTCCCTGAGCATAGACCTTTGGTGCAGCTCACGGTTAGGTCACTCAGCGCAGGCCTTTGGTGCAGCTCACGGTTAGGTCCTGAGCACAGACCTTTGGTGCAGCTCACGGTTAGGTCACTCAGCGCAGGCCTTTGTGCAGCTCACGGTTAGGTCACTGAGCGCAGGCCTTTGGTGCATCTCATGGTTAGGTCACTCAGCGCAGGCCTTTGGTGCAGCTCACGGTTAGGTCTCTGAGCATAGTCCTTTGGTGCAGCTCACGGTTAGTTCACTCATCGCAGGCCTTTGGTGCAGCTCACGGTTAGGTCTCTGAGCATAGACCTTTGGTGCAGCTCACGTTAGGTCACTCAGCGCAGGCCTTTGGTGCAGCTCACGGTAGTCCTGAGCATAGACCTTTGGTGCAGTCACGTTAGTCCTCAGCGCAGGCCTTTGGTGCAGCTCACGGTTAGGTCACTCAGCGCAGGCCTTTGGTGCAGCTCACGGTTAGGTCCTGAGCACAGGACCTTGTGCAGCTCACGGTTAGGTCACTGAGCGCAGGCCTTTGTTGCAGCTCACGGTTAGGTCACTCAGCGCAAGGCCTTTGGTGCAGCTCACGGTTAGGTCCCTGAGCATAAACCTTTGGTGCAGCTCACGGTTAGGTCACTGAGCGCAGGCCTTTGTTGCAGCTCACGGTTAGGTCACTCAGCGCAGGCCTTTGGTACAGCTCACGGTTAAGTCATTGAGCGCAGGCCTTTGGTGCAGCTCACGGTTAGGTCACTGAGCGCAGGCCTTTGTTGCAGCTCACGGTTAGGTCACTCAGCGCAGGCCTTTGGTGCAGCGCATGGTTAGGTCACTGAGCACAGGCCTTTGGTTCAGCTAATGAATTCCTACGAAGTGATTGCAGAGCTAGTAATCTTAGTAAAGAACCCACTCGTAGGCTTTGTAGTGGTGTCCAGCTACGAAAATAAAAAAAAGCTTCCATGACTTTAAGCCTGCACTCACACAATGCCAATATGTCAGTTCACTGAAGCAATAGGGCTCAGTATGTAGAGTGTCACGTGCATGGGGAGTCTGTGTATTCCTGTAAAACTCATTTTAGACAAGGGTCAGAACGTTTCCATAAACAGAGAATGTAATGGATGGTGAAAGTGGGCTTTTTGCTGAGCAATCGCTCTTAGGTGAGTGCTAGGTTATAGATCTTTATTGCAGTCGTTATATTGATTTTACCTCTTGTTTAATCTCATCTCAGATAAGAGAGCAGAATTTGCAAGACATTAAAACAGCCGGCCCTCAGTCCCAGGTCCTCTGCGGTGTGGTGGTGGACAGAAGTGTTGCACAGGTGAGTTTTCTAATCTTTTCCATATTTGCGATGTAACTAGTAATCATCTTCCATCACTCTAATGGTATTCTTTAATTAACAGAGACTATCTGTGTACAAGGTAAGTGCACCAGGCGGCTTCTTTACTTTGCAAACCTGCATAGTCTATAACAATAGTCACCAGTGGCTTTGTGTGGTACAAGCATGGCTGTGACGACGGAGGCTTCTGGCGCCATCGCTGAATGCCATGCATGATGGAGCTTCTTAATGACCTTCCCTGCTGGTGGCTAGAAATGGGGGGTAGATTATGTGATTCTGAATAATAACCAAGATCTGTATTTTTTGTTACCGTAACTATTCTCACTAGTCAATCACTCTTCTAACCTCACCAGTAAAGGAAAGATTTAAGAATTAAAATGCCTTTAAGGGATAAATGTAGCCGATCTAGGATGGCACCAGATTACATCGAGGAAGTCCATCAGCTTGGACCTTTTCTGCAGCATTAAGCGATGGAAAGACCACAGGTTCGGGGGAGGGGGATGTGTTTTGGTTTTATTTTCTTTCATTTTCTTAGTTAAGAAATAAAATATTGGGCATCGTTGTGTCTGTAAGTTCGATAAAGCCAATATAAAATTACTTAAACTATGTATGAACGCCCCAAAAAAATCAAAACACCAGAGTTGTGTTTTTTTTTTTGCCGACTTCCCCCAAAAGCAAACTACAATAAAAATGTAGCTTTATGCACAAAATAATCACACCCTCACATAGCTGCTCTGATTACTACAGTTCTCTGAAAATGGCGACTGTTTTTTTTTTTTTTTTTACAGAGTCTAAATTATTTCAGCTGCAGATGGAAGGAGAGAGCCACAGTATTCATTACTGATGGGTAGCGGAGCCCCAGATCAGATGTCACTCAATCAAAAGAGTGTGACTGGCTGGCCCCTCCACTCGGGCTCCCCCTACTCAGCTCCAGTCTAAGACTGAGTCCAGAAGGATGGTCGCTGCTTATTGCAGCTCTCAGAAGTTTTATTTTTTATATTCGGACAGGAGACCTGGATCACTAGTTGGTCAGAGGTCTCAGGGTACCAGCGCTGCTGTACCCCAACCTCTCCCTTGGCGATCTGTACTTACTCAAAGTCCCTGCAGGATCTTGCCGGCCCTGGGAGAGAGAGCTTCCTGTCGGGACGCAAACCACACTGCGGTCACTGCGTTCTCGCCCTGGGGGAAGCATGGGCATAGCGCCAGAAACCCTGAGGGTCCTGTGGCGCCTGCTGGTGAGTACTCCCAAAATTTTATTATTAATGTTGAGTGCTTTAGCGTCGATGACAGCGCTATTACATGTAATCATATGCTTCAGCGCTGCGGTACAGCGCTATTACATGTTTATCATGTTTTTCACCACCTCTCCCTTGGCGGATCTGTAATTACATAATGGTCCCTGCAGAATCCTTGCCGGCCCTGGGGGATGAGGAGAGTTTCCCTGGCGGTGGCGCAAACCACACGCTGGGTCACTGCGTCTTCCCGCCCTGGGGGGAAGCATGGGCAAGCGCCAGAAACCCTTAGGGGTCCCTGTGGCGCTGAGCTGATGAGTTTTCCACACAATTTTTTTTTTTTTTTTATTATAATAATGTGTGATGCTTCAGCGCTGCGGTGACAGCGCTACTACTGTATGTCAGTATGCTTCAGCGCTGCTGTGACAGCACTGTTACATTGTAGATGTGGTGATCTTTTGTCCGCAGGCAGATAGCTGCAGGACAGAGAGGGAGCAGGAGCGGGGAGTTCGCGCTCAACATTTGAGCTAGCAGGGGGCGTGGCCTATCTATTCCCGGTCTTTTGAGCAGGAAGACGCGCGCTATGGCGTTTCTCCTGCGACCCCTCACTGTGGCGGCCATTACACAGGCTCCTGGGCTCCTCAGGACCGCTCCTCTCCTTATAAGACACCACGGCCAGCTGGGTGAGTGCTGATTCCTCACCCCGCAGCGCAGCGATCGCTATCCTGCAGCTGCAGTCTCATTAGAGACATAAAATTGGCTGGGGACTCACACTATATATATATGTTGTGGTGAGTTTGCAATATTAACCCTCTGAGGGTTATTTTACCAGAAAATTTTTTGACTGAATACCGCTGGGGTAACCCTGCTGGTGGAGGGGTAACCCTTCAGCATATATAAAAAAAAAAAAAAAAAAAAAAACCGCATAGTTTTTTGCTGGTATTACCGCTTTGACCTGTTCATACAGGTGAGACATGTCTGACAGAGTTCAGATGCCGCGGATCACGTCCCAGTGCCATTGCGGCAATCAGATACGCAGACCTCCACAACGTCTAGCGCTGCGGTCGACAGCGGTGGAAAATTGGACGATATCGCTCGATCGATTCAACAACTTGTCTGACCTTTTAGGTCAATATGTGTCTGCTAATTCTCTCAGAGGAAGCGACGCAGGCCGTTACCGGCTTCTACACGGAGCGAGTCAGACGTATCTGATATTGGGCAGAGTTCCCCTTTAAATTCGGATGGAGAGATATCCGATTCAGATGCGGACGAGCCGCAGGGGCGTTCCTCTATGGCGAAGCGTACGGAGGCATTAATTGAAGCCATGAGAGATATATTACAGTTACCGGAGGAGGTAACTAGTCGTCCTGGTAAATCAGCACGCATGTTCCAGGAGTCCCGTGCTTCGCGTACAACATTGCCAGCTCTGGATGAGCTTAATGTGTAATAGAGGAGGAACGTCTATGTCCAGATAAGCGTTTTCATGGAACGCATTTCTTGGATACACTTTATCCTTGCTCTGCGGAGTTAAAGGCTAATTGGACTTCTGCTCCTGAAGTGGATGTGTCTTTATCTCAGCTTAATAAATCCTCACTACTCCCTATTAAGGGAAAAGCGAGCTTACAGGAGCCTTTGGATAGAAAGCAGAATTGGCGGCAAAAGCAAGCTATGAGGCTGCGGGTCATGGATTCGAGCAGTGCTAGGATCCATGTGTGCTGCTAGAGCTTCTCTAAGTTGGTTGGCACGTCTGAAGACGGAGTTGCACAATGAATCTCCGTTATCTGAGATACGGGAAACTTGTGAATGGTTAGAAACGGCAGCCTGTTATATCTTTGATGCCGGTCTGGATACGGCATCTCTGCTGGCCAAAGCGCAAGCTTCAGCGGTCACAGTCAGAAGAGCTTTATGGCTCAGACAGTGGGCCGGGGACGCAGTTTCCAAACAAGGGTTGTTGGCCTTACCTTACAAGGGTGGCCATCTTTTTGGATCTGACCTCACAGAGCTGATTTCCAAGGCTAAGGCGAAGGAATCAGCATTACCACAGCGAGGGCCATGGCCTCGGTGTCCAGTAGGCCTGGTGTCTATAGTGGTCGGCGGTCCTTTCGGGGCCGAGGACGATCTAGTCACTCCTCGTGGGGATCGGGTCGTCCTTCTTTCTCAGGAAAGAAATCCTCTCAGAAAACTCGTACTTCCTGGAAGAGAGTTTCCGCCAGGACAAGCGGGAACTTGACAAGAACCCGCAAAGTCTAATTGACGCCAGGGGTCCACTCGAGGATTCTCGAGTGGGGGGTCGCCTGCTTCTTTTCAAGGCGACTTGGATGGCTCGCGTTCCAGATTCCTGGGCAACGCGGATAGTGTCGGCAGGCTATTTCATAGAGTTTGCTTCTCAAACCCCAAATGTTTTTTGTCAGTCTCGCGTTCCGTCGGAACCCGAGCTTGTTGTCGCTTTACAGCGAGAGGTCGAATCTCTGCTACAAAAGGGTGTAGTGATACCGGTTCGTCAGAGGACCGAGGAAAAGGTTTTTTATTCCAACCTTTTTATAGTTCCCAAAAAGGAGAACAAATTTCGCCCGATTCTGGATCTCAAGCGATTAAACCGGCATGTCCATGCCCGGAAATTTCGCATGGAGTCGCTTCGTTCCGTTGTGGCAGCTCTGTCACAGAACGATTTTCTGATGTCAATCGACATTCGCGACGCCTATTTGCATATTCCCATCGGAAAGGCTCATCAGCGCTTTCTTCGATTTGCCATAGGTCAGAATCATTACAAGTTCGTGGCTCTGCCGTTCGGCTTAGCCTCAGCGCCAAGGGTCTTTACAAAAATTCTGGCGCCTCTCATGGCATCCTTCGAAGACAGGGGATTACGATTCTCCCTTATCTGGACGATCTTTTGATCATGGCTTCCTCGGAGGAGGAGGCGTTGACGGCTCGGGATTTGTCTCTTCAGTTTCTGAAGGACTTCGGTTGGCTGGTCAATTGGGAGAAGTCGTCCCTGGAACCATCGAGGACAATCCTCTTTTTGGGAATGCATCTCGACACGTTTCGGTCGGTAGTTTCCCTACCACCAGACAAACAGTCATGTCTTCTTCGACATGTACAGATTATGAAATCCTCAACGGCAATGTCCTACGGAAGTGTATGCGTCTTCTAGGACTGATGGTGGCGTCCATGGAGGCAATTCCTTTTGCCCAGTTCCACTCCAGGACTCTTCAAAGGTTCATCTTGAGTCGATGGAATCAGTCGCAATCGCTGGATTGCAGTGTCACCATTCCTCGCGCGGTGCGGGATTCTCTAGAATGGTGGTTACGTCCAGGGGCATTCTCCCTGGGGAAGTCTTTCCTCCCTCCGAAGTGGTCAGTCATAACCACCGATGCCAGCCTGACGGGCTGGGGGGGTGTTTGGAACAATCTCTGGATTCAGGGGGTATGGTCATCGGAAGAGTCTGTCTTCCGATCAACATCCTGGAATTGAGGGCGATTTTCCTTTGCCTCCAACATTGGACGGTCCCTTTGAGCGGTCTGCCAGTCCGTGTGCAGACAGACAATGCGACGGCTGTCGCGTATATCAATCACCAAGGTGGGACAAGGAGTTCCAGACTCATGGTAGAGGTGTCCCGAATTCTGATTTGGGCAGAGGCCAATGTACCAGCCATTTCGGCGATTCACATTCCAGGGGTTCAGAATGTTACAGCGGACTTTCTCAGTCGCAGAAGGATGGATTCCGGGGAATGGAGCCTCCATCCGGAGTTGTTTGCACTACTGTGCTCTCGCTGGGGAACCCCCCAAGTGGATTTGATGGCATCCAGGTCCCAAAGCCAAGTTACCGACATTCATGTCCAGGTACAAGGATCCGAAGGCGGTGGCGGTGGATGCTCTAGTGGTTCAGTGGGATCAGTTCGAGCTGATCTATGTATTCCCGCCGATATCCTTACTTCCTCTAGTACTGCGTCGGATCAGACTAGAGAGAATTCCAGCTATTTTGATAGCTCCAGACTGGCCAAGAAGGGTGTGGTTCTCGACAATAATGTCGCTGTTGGCGGCACCTCCTTTCCACTCCCTCTTCAACCGGACTTGTTGACTCAGGGGCCCGTTTGTCATCCGGACTTGATGTCCCTGCGTTTGACGGCGTGGCTCTTGAGACGAAATCTTGACCCGTAGAGGTTTTCTCAGCCGAGGTCATTGCTACCCTTCGTGCTGCAAGATGTCCGGCTACTACTAGGATTTACCACAAAATTTGGGAAACCTTCTTTTCGTGGTGTTTGGGGTCCTCTCGGAACCCGAGAAAATTTTCCATTCCCAACCTGTTGGCTTTTCTACAGCATGGGCTAGACAAGGGTTTGGCAGTAAGCACTCTGAAAGGTCAGATTTCTGCTCTGTCCTTATTGTTCCGGAGAACCATTGCTTCAAATAGAGACGTGCTCTCCTTTTTCCGAGGTATATCTCGTAAGTTTCCGCCGCGGAAGGCACCCGTGTCTCCTTGGCGGCTCAACCTTGTTTTGGAGGCTCTTCAGCATAAACCTTTTGAGCCTATGGTTTCTGCTAGCCTTTCTTTACTTTCTTGGAAGGTGGCTTTCCTTGTTGCAGTCACTTCCTTGAGGAGAGTTTCTGAGTTGGCAGCTCTTTCTTGTTCGCCTCCTTTTCTGGAGTTTTTTCCGGATCGTGTAGTGCTTCGCACTCGGGGTGATTTTTTGCCTAAAGTGGTGTCACAATTTCATGTTAACCAGGATATTGTGTTGCCTTCACTCTGTCCGGATCCGAAGAATGCGAAAGAGCGAGATTTACACACATTGGATTTAGTGCGGGCCTTGAAGTTTTATCTATCTATTACTCAAGGTTTTCGTAAGACGGACTCCCTGTTTGTGGTTCCAGCAGGTCGTCGGCGTGGTCAACGAGCTTCCAAGGATTCTATAGCTCGTTGGATCCGGTCAGCTATTTTAGAAGCTTACCGTCTTCGGGGTGAATCTTGCCCGATTAAGATTCGAGCCCATTCTACGAGAGCTGTGGCCTCATCGTGGGCTTTTCATCAAGGTGCCTCAGCAGTGCAGCTCTGCCGGCGGCAACTTGGCGCTCTGTCCACACGTTTACAAAGTTTTATAAAGTGGACGTCAGTGCTTCCGCTGATGCAGCCCTCGGACGTAGGGTCCTGCAGGCAGCTGTAGTTTAAAGTTCTGGATGAACTTGTGTTTAGCGCTGGTTGCGTTTTGTTGTTAAGGTTGTTGGGTTTCTGCCTTTTATTGGTTTTTCCCACCCTTATTTTTGAACTGCTTTGGGACGTCCCATCAGTAATGAATACTGTGGCTCTCTTCCTTCCATCTGCAGCTGAAACACGGATTTTGGTAAGAACTTACCTGTAAAATCCTTTTCAGCGAAGGAAGGAAGAGAGACACAGCACCCTCCCAAGGCAGAAGTGTGTTGATGTTTTCAGATGCAGCGCGACCCTTATCTGATAGCGATTATCTGGGCTGAGGTCAGCGCGCTAAGGCTCTGTTCCAGCATCGCCAGCTCATCGCAGTAGTCAGGTTCCGTGAGTAGTACCTGGAACTCTGTGGTTTTTGGCTTTCTTTGCATGCATAACCTGTATCCTTGTGTTTTTTCTCTGAAGTTCCTTCAGAAGGGGTTATGTTGCTCCGCTGGTGATCTTGGCTCTTTTCCTCAAAGCTTTGGTACGACTGGAGCTGAGTAGGAGGAGCCCGAGCTGGAGGGGCCAGCCAGTCAGCACTCTTTTGATCTGAGGTGACATCCTGATCTGGGGCTCCGCCTACCCATCAGTAATGAATACTGTGTCTCTCTTCCTTCCTTCGCTGAAAAGGATTTTACAGGTAAGTTCTTACCAAAATCCGTGTTTTAACCACTACAATGGTAAAAGAAAATCTTTTTTGTGTTTTGTTTGGTATTGCCATAATTGTACCGACCCGGAGAATCAGGTTTAATGGTTAGTTTTTAACATAATGAACACCATAAAATTAAAACCCTTAATAAAAGCAGACTTTATTTCTTCATTTCATCCCGACACTTAGAATTTTTTTCCCTGTTTTATTTCGTTATGGTAAATTGAACCGTATTAAAAACTACAACTGATCCCACAACACAGGAGTCCTCATGTCGATCAAAGAACCCAAATTTTTTTTATTTTTCGAAGAGCGGGGATAGAAAAAATGAATGTGTGAAAAATAAACACCAAGACCTTGCCAGGTGATGAAGGGGCGAGATCACGGGCACAATCATGGCCTATACTGGGAAGTTAAGAGGCTTTTTTTTTTTTATAGTTTTGCAATTTTCTCATGGACTCCACCGATGTCATCTGAAAAGACCCCTTTTGTTTGAGGAGGTCTCCATATCCTTCTGTCCTCTGTAGAAGCACCCGTCGGCAGGTTTCATGCTTTTTAATGAACATGTTACATATTTGCCAACCATTGTCTGCACCCCCAGATGACCAAAAAGATGGAATTCATCCCCCGGCATTACTGGCAAATATGTAGTACAGAGAGCGATGCAGATCCCCTCAAACCTGAGCTACGCAGCACAATCTTCCCTTGTATCATTTACCTTCTCTTTAGGATATTGATCGCATCCATTTTTTTCCATTAAGCGTTCATAATTGGAAAAGTTCATTTAGTGCAGACTGCCGTCCGATAAGATGACATTTACTGCGGCGGCAGAGATATCGGCCATAAAGTGCAATCACTTGTCCTGAAACCTGATATCCAATCTGTCGGCTAGTTCAGAGTATCGGCACATGCAGAATTAGGCCGTGTGTTGGACGCCGTCCAGTCCTCGCCCCCTTTCCTTGTCAGCCATGTCAGAACCTTTTGCAGTTATCGGCATAGTTCACATTTCGGCTGCTGCGCGCATGTTCCACCCCATTTGCTGCCATGTCGACTTGCATGTCCTGTCGTGTTATACGCTGTACATCAGCTCTGGTCTGCTGTGTTTCCTCAATTTGCTGTTTCAGGACGCTCCGCTCTCAGACTGTTCGGAAACTATTGATGGGTTCGATCTGTCAGAGCAGGCCTTTAGTCCAGCTAAAATCCACTCAGTTAGAAAGGTATATACAGCCCTTATTTGTGCTTCTTCTTGGAGGGGTATATTCTAAGCTGCTGACATACAAACCCATTTGTATCATTTATTCTTACATGGTGGGGATTAAAAGTAGTTTGATTTTTTTTTGGCTGTTTTTTTTTTTTTTTTTCCCATTTTTGTGCTTTTACTGCAGGTATTTGCAGTGGTGGTGGTACGTCACTAGGTCAAAAAAAAGGACCTCAAATGCTCTTAAATATATATTTAAAAAAAAAAACAGCAGGTGCACACCTGCGACAAGCGCAGGCTCCGTGCAAAAAGCGAATGCTCAGCATTGGATAGGCTCGTGACATAGCACCAACACTGTACATGTCTGCAGTGCGGTTGCACCCCTAGTAAACTTTTCAACTCAATTTCAATCTTAATAGATGCATTTCATGGTTCCAGGGTTGAGTGGGTTGAAAAAAAAAACTCCAGTTCATCTTATAATCTTACTATGTTGATCCAAAGGAAAGGCAAAAAAAAACCCTATGAGGTGGACGCTACTTGCCCCGTACTAGGGAAAATTTTCCATCATGACTCATGAGTAAATGCTTAGATCAACGGTTTTGTCTCCAGAATCTGGACCTCAAGTTCCACCATTGTTTTCCTAGACTGCAAGTTCTATCAAGATTACCAGTTACTGATTGCTGGGGAGTCGTCCGGGGATCTGGAGAACCGGGTTAGGGCCCCGTCTCACATAGCGACACACCAGCAATCCCGACAACGATCAGGATCGCTGGTGTGTCGCTACATGATCGCTGCTGAGCTGCTAAACAGGCAGCGATCAGAACAGCGACACTGCGGGTAACGTCACCTAGTTACCCGCAGTGTACGTTGGATACCAGCCCGCTGATGCAGGGAGCTGGTAACCAAGGTACACTTCGGGTTTCTAGGCGCTGCGCGGTGCCTGGAAACCCGACGTGTACCTTGGTTACCAGCTCCCCTGCAGCAGCGCGCTGGTATCCAACGTACACGTCGGGTTTCCAGGCACAGCCCCGCGCCTGGAAACCCGAAGTGTACCTTGGTTACCAGCTGGTCGCTGGTCTCCTGCCTGCCACACGCAGCGATGCGTGCTGGCCAGCGGGAGACCAGCGAACAAAAAAAAGTCCTGGCATTTCTGACACGACCAGCGATTCACAGCAGGGGCCTGATCGCTGGTACGTGTCAGACATAGCGAGATCGCTGCTGAGATTGCTGTTTAGCAGCGATCTCGCTATGTGAGACTGGGCCTTAAGTCTATAATAGCCAAACGCTGTGCTTCATCGACCTCTTTACCGTCTCCGGCAGTCCTATAGACCATGAATGGAGTGGAGGGGTGCATGCTCGACCTTCGCTTCAATCAGATGGTGATCTGCAGAGACCATTCCCAGCAGTTTGACCCTCCAGCAAACAGTCACTTATTGGACCACTGTTAATCTTAGCAACGCCGTTTTAGTGTCACAACATATAATATATCTAGTGGTCTCCTAGGTCACCTGATTTTTCCTGAACATTTTTGAGTGCACAATTAACATGTTTCACCTGTGAAAAAAACGTTCAGTATTTGACTGCAGCAGAAAGGATTGCTGTGTCAATATGGCTGTAGACTAGAATTGGAGGACATTGGAGACAGGCCAAGACTACACATGGAGGACATTGGAGACGGGCAAAGACGAGATAGAGGACAATGGAGACGGGCAAAGACTAGACATTGAGGACATTTAGACGGGCCAAGACTAGAATTGGAGGACATTGCAGACGGGCCAAGGCTAGAATTGGAGGACTTTGCAGATGGGCCAAGGCTAGAATTGGAGGACATTGCAGATGGGCCAAAGCTAGAATTGGAGGACTTTGCAGATGGGCCAATGCTAGAATTGGAGGACATTGCAGACGGGCCAATGCTAGAATTGGAGGACATTGCAGATGGGCCAAGGCTAGAATTGGAGGACATTGCAGATGGGCCAAGGCTAGAATTGGAGGACATTGCAGACGGGCCAAGGCTAGAATTGGAGGACATTGCAGACGGGCCAATGCTAGAATTGGAGGACATTGCAGACGGGCCAAGGCTAGAATTGGAGGACATTGCAGACGGGCCAATGCTAGAATTGGAGGACATTGCAGACGGGCCAATGCTAGAATTGGAGGAAATTGCAGACGGGCCAAGGCTAGAATTGGAGGACATTGCAGACGGGCCAATGCTAGAATTGGAGGACATTGCAGACGGGCCAATGCTAGAATTGGAGGACTTTGCAGACGGGCCAAGGCTAGAATTGGAGGACTTTGCAGACGGGCCAAGGCTAGAATTGGAGGACATTGCAGACGGGCCAAGGCTAGAATTGGAGGACATTGCAGACGGGCCAAGGCTAGAATTGGAGGACATTGCAGACGGGCCAAGGCTAGAATTGGAGGACTTTGGAACAATTGTGTAACGCTGGCGTGGCCTAGTCACCTTTGTTTACGGTTAATTGTTGGAAGTTTCAGAAGTATGTCTTTACCTTTAGACAGAGGTGAGATTGTCTCTGGTTTGACAAGCTCTAACTCTGTGATGTGGGTAATGTAAAAAAGGAGAAAATAATTACTTGGCTCATAACCTAAAATAGTTACCAGCATTAAAAGAGGAGATGGCTTAGAATAAGAAGTGCTGTCCTGATACTGCTGGCGCTGCCGTCCGTTTACTTCCTGCTTCGGACATGACCGCTGCAGTCACTCGACAGTGATACTGTATAGGGCAATGATGGCGAACCCTTCTGAGACTGAGTGCCCAAACTGCAACCTAAAACCCAATTATTTATGACGAAGTGCCAACACGTGCCAAATGCCCCATCAAGATCCCCTTGTAGTAATATGCCCCATCATGATCCCCTTCATGCAGAAATGTGCCCCATCATGATCCCCTTCATGTAGAAATATGCCCATTATGATCCCCTTCATGCAGAAATATGCCCCATCATGATCCCCTTCATGCAGAAATGCCCCATCATGATCCCCTTCATGTAGAAATATGCCCCATTATGATCCCCTTCATGCAGAAATATGCCCCATCATGATCCCCTTCATGCAGAAATATGCCCAATCATGATCCCCTTCTTGTAGTAATATGCCCCATAATGATCCCCTTTTTGTAGTAATATGCCCCATAATGATCCCCTTTTTGTAGTAATATGCCCCATAATGATCCCTTTTTGTAGTTATATGCCCCATCATGATCCCCTTCATGCAGAAATGCCCCATCATGATCCCCTTCTTGTAATATGTCCCATCATGATCCCTTCATGCAGAAATGCCCCATCATGATCCCCTTCATGCAGATATGCCCCATCATGATCCCTTTAATGTAGAAATATGCCCCATCATGATCCCCTTCATGTAGAAATGTAGAAATTCCATAGCTTCCTCCTCCCAATCACCCCATCATTGCCCTCTCCCCATCACCGCCATCATCTCTCCACAGCGGCAACACTCAGCACGCGCACACACACACCCCACAGCGGCCACACACCACAGCGGCCACACTCGCCTGTCCTCGCGCTGGCAGCTTCCTTCTCACTTCCTCTCACACATTGAGCGGCGCAGCCGACCGATGTTGGATCATCTTTCAGCTCCGTGGCCGCGCTGCTCAATGTGAGAGCAAGCTGCCGTCCGGAACAACGATGAGGCAAGGCCGTGTGCCAGCTGAGAGGGCTCTGCGTGCCATAGGTTCGCCATCACTGGTATAGGGCAACAACCCGCCGAGGCCAGCGACTGAGCAGTAATGTATGTAGACTGCACTTGACCACTGTAGGGAAGTAAACCAGGGTCAGTGGAAATGTATTCGTGCAGAACATGGCATAGCAGCACAGACCAGACGTGACCCAAGCTGCTTGTATCCAGGACCGTGTTGGATGTAATGTGATCCTACAGTGATATTGTCTCCTGGTCCATGGTCATCATTCATCATTCAGCGCTCCCTCCTGCAGTATAAGGGTTTTTCTATAGAATTGGAGGCAGTGACTCTTTACATGACAGTACACTTCACACAGACAATCACAATGTCTTCCTCTGTACATTAACTGCTGCTCATTTTTGCTTCTGGTAATCACGATGGCAGTGTAGGACATCCAATACGCATCATCGCAGATGTAAAGCCACTCGTCTTAAAGCTGCATGCTTCTAGACATGCCCTGTCGCTCTTGCATGGCACTGGTGGTTGGAGCCTTCTGTTCATCCATGTTGACCCCAATTTATACTGTTCGGATTTGTTGAATGCACCCTCGTGAATATTTGCAGTATCGTGAAGGAAAAAGCTTTATTTGCTTATTGTTGGCAACGCCATGACTGCATGCCACGTAAGGGATTAGCAGATCTGCGACTGGCTTGAGGCATAGGTGGATGCTCTGTGCCCATGGAGAGCAAAGGGCTCAAGAACTGTGCTTGTACATGGGTCTCATACTTCCGCCCCTGTTAAGGGCACACCAAGAGGGCAAAGATTTAGAGAATTTCCAATTATAATTTAAGAAGCAGTTCAGTGACCACTAATGTTTCCATCTGTAATCTTGAAATGCTGGGTTTGTGCACCAGGTAGTGGCTGCCTATGATCTACTGTCCACCTTTCATTCAGCCACATGCTTAGTTGAGAATAATGCAAAATTAATGTTTTGTTTGTAGCTTTGGGGGGGATATTTTTATTTTTTTATTTTCTTGTATGAATACTGATTTGATAGTAATGCTGAAAATGATATTTCTATCGCCTGATTAATTGTACGATATGATTGTAACCCTGCAATTTTAATACTTTTCCAGGGAGAGCTGATAACTGCTTCAAAGGCAATTATAGAGAAGGAGTACCAGCCAAGGGTCATAGTCAGCACTGCTGGGCCAAACCCCTTCAACAAACTGACGGACCGAGAGCTAGAAGAGTATCGCAAGGAAGTGGAGCGCAAGCAGAGAGATGAGGAAGGTGGGTTCTTGAGGACACTGCATAAAATACAGAAAAGCCCCCGGATTGTAAAACTGACAATCTATAATACATGTGCTATGTTTTGTTTTTTTTACATTTTTTTAGTAGTCTTCCGAGTAGAAAGGGCCAAAACACATCTTCAGTTATAGCATCTGCTAAGTACAGTGGTATATTTTGAGGATGACACAGGAGCTGCGCCCATGCCATCAGCAGCAGCACATGTAGTAGTATACAGCCGACATTTTGTTGGAGTGTCCAGAAATAGTTATCTCTGACAGTACACTGGTTGTCTCACCATGCAACTGTGGGTTGTATATGTGTTTCAGTGGCGTTTTGGCACCTGTCTAGTGCCCCCAGTATACCATAGGCATTGGCAAATTGTTTGCTTGTCACTGAAAGCACATTTATCAGTGTGAAGTGCTGCAGCTGTAGGGAGAAGAAAAAGTTATTTTTAAAATGCATTGCACATGGCTTGCAAAATTCACCATAATCCACAGTTAAAGGGGTTCCTAGAATGTAATATAATAGCCCTGAACACTTAATTAAAGCAGCAGCATGTCCTAGTCACATGCCAGGACAAGCAGTCTTAAAGAAACACTGCTCCCGAGATCTGTGTTTCAACTGACAGAGGAGTGGAATTGCTAGCACACATAGAAGAGCTGCTGGAGAAGTGTTTGAAGGGAGAAGAAATAAATCATCTTTGACTGCATTGAGGGCTAGAAAAAAAAAAAAAAATCATTTGTGCTCAGTAGGCCAGAGATGATTTATTTCTTCTCCCGTCAAACACTTCTGTAGCTCATTGGTATGTGTGCAAACGCTACAGCTCCGATCAGTTGAGACACAGATCTCAGGAGCTGTGCTACTGCATACAATAACCCGTCCTGACTCGTGACTAGGATGGGATGCCGTTTGTTTACTAAATTCTTGGAGAACCCCTTTGAATAAGTGGTCTGATCTTGGAAGGGGGCTGTCCCATCTTGCTTGGCAATTTTCAGAACTGATTCAAAAACAAATGGATAACGTCCCGTACGTTGTATGGCGTCCACACTAGTCACAGCAGCCCACAATTGTTCTCAGTTGTCGAGATTGATTTAGAAAAACCATGAATGTATGAGATGGCAATAACCCGTTAAGTGCTGTTTACCAGTTGTAGGGAGCAGGTTTGCTTTTGGCTCTTATGGCTCTTATTAGAGTTTACTTTATTTATATACATCCTAGCTGCCTCCACCCCAAGTAGCGGTGTTATGGAGGAACAAGCTCTGTTTGCATACTTGAGAGGTCCCCATACAAGGTCTACGGAGACTCAAGTAGAACTGGCCCAAAATCAAGATCGGGCCATGGCTCGGCCAACCGATGTATCAGAAGACGTGCTGAAAGAACGTGACTATTTCCCGGTGATTGAGGAGCCTACTCCAGGGTTAGGGAAGGATATGGATGGTTCTCTAGAAAAGACCCACAATCTGGAGTCTCCACACAGGGAATTTCACACTGCCGTCATCCGAGCTCTTAACATCAGCTCTAATCCTGGGCCTGATACTGCAGGTATATTCACCAAGGGCCCATGTGCCACCAATATCTCTTGTTGATGATTACACCTCTAAAAATGTGGTGTGGGGAATTTCCGGCAGTTGCCAAAATCTTCTAGATTTCTTTTACAATCTACTAAATCTCCTTTTTCATATGATTTTCTCGTGATTTGCAAAATGAATCTTCGATCTACACTGTCTGTCGTAAGGTGTCCACACATCGTGGATCCTGTTTCTAGCGCAGCTGTTCTATCTTCTAATCCTGGTGAAGGTTATTTAAGTCACGTTTTGTTCATTCTTACATTCATATTTTGTTCTAGACCCCAAAATTTCCATGTAAAAAAAAAATATATATATATAAAATTCCTGATATTTAGACACCAGATCACAAATTGTAATATTGGAATTCCAAAGTTTTTTCCTTTATCAAAAAAAAAAGTGTACCCTACTGATAGAACTACTGGAGGTTACAGACCCAAAGCCTTAGTTACTTCATGCCGGGACAACACTTCCTTCTTGTGCCATCACTTTTTTCACCTTTTAAGGTATCAGCCTGGGTAAGCATGTGTACATCCGCTGTAGGGTAGATGGCCGTGAATGCGCGCCGGCTGTAGGGTAGATGGCCGTGAGTGCGCGCTGGCTGTAGGAGAGATGGCCATGTGTGCGCTTCGGCTGTAGGGGAGATGGCCGTGAATGCGCGCCGGCTGTAGGGGAGATGGCCGTGAGTGCGCGCTGGCTGTAGGGGAGATGGCCGTGTGTGCGCTTCGGCTGTAGGGGAGATGGCCGTGTGTGCGCTTCGAGCTGTAGGGGAGATGGCCGTGTGTGCGCTTCGGCTGTAGGGGAGATGGCCGTGAGTGCTCTCCTGCTATAGGGGAGATGGTCGTGTGTGCTCGCTGGCTGTAGGGGAGATGGCCATGTGTGCGCGCTGGCTGTAGGGGAGATGGCCATGTGTGCGCGCTGGCTGTAGGGGAGATGGCCGTGTGTGCGCGCTGGCTGTAGGGGAGATGGCCGTGTGTGCGCTTCGGCTGTAGGGGAGATGGCCGTGTGTGCGCTTCGGCTGTAGGGGAGATGGCCGTGTGTGCGCTTCGGCTGTAGGGGAGATGGCCGTGTGTGCGCTTCGGCTGTAGGGGAGATATCTGTGTGTGCGCGCTGGCTGTAGGGGAGATGGCTGTGTGTGCGCGCTGGCTGTAGGGGAGATGGCCATGTGTGCGCTCCGGCTGTAGGGGAGATGGCCGTGTGTGCGCTTCGGCTGTAGGGGAGATGGCCGTGTGTGCGCTTCGGCTGTAGGGGAGATATCTGTGTGTGCGCGCTGGCTGTAGGGGAGATGGCTGTGTGTGCGCGCTGGCTGTAGGGGAGATGGCCATGTGTGCGCTCCGGCTGTAGGGGAGATGGCCGTGAGTGCTCGCCCGCTATAGGGGAGATGGCCGTGAGTGCTCGCCCGCTATAGGGGAGGGGGCGTGTGCTGTGAAGCTCTGTCCGTTTAATACATATGCTGCAGAGAAACACCATTATATTGCCTTTCTTTCCTACCGCAGTGCATTGCAATTGATGATATTGACCCCTTTACATGAACAGGGAAGCTTTACGTATTTAAAAATGCGTTTTTCCGCCACAAAAACTGTTGCATCTATATAAATATATGTGGTACTATTTGACTTTTTTTTTTTTTTTTCCATGGAGGATTTTGGGGTATGGAGCTCTGTCATCTTTCAGCTTTACTGTGCAGTTTTTTCGTTATACAGGCTGCTGATATTGTATATTCTGTGATACAAAGTTTTCTGTCTTTAGGACCCTCAGAAGAGTTGACGGAACAGAAGGATGTTCCTCTTGACCATTCCCTAATCCGCACACCCCCCAGCACTCCCATCAAGCAAGAGGAAGGTATGTCCTTGAGGGGGTCACATGGTTATTTTCTAGAGACTGACACGGCTATAATGAATCAGAGTTAGTCCTATGAAGAGACCACGCAGTGTAACCTTGTCTGACCTCTGGATGATAATATCTGTGGAATATTGATCACGTCTGTCTGGCATATGGGAGCTTTGCCTATGTCACAATTAGGTTATGATGTGTATGCATTTCTTACACCTGCTCTGCACTGTGTCCACACTGCCGATGAGGGCGTACAGATCCTATCCAGCCGTTCCTTCTGCTCTTACTACGTTACATGGCCAGAGATACAGGTCACACACAACGCTTGTAATGTGCACGGTTTCTAGTGCATCAGTTACTTTGTGCACTTACCCACGCCTCATACTTTACTACACCCTAAGCGTTCAATCGGGACATGTTCTCAGGTTGCCAAGTACCCTGGGGTGCACAAAAACCAGACATGTTGCCTTAGAGAATTTAGATCCAGAACGGATGAAAGCTAGTTATGGCGCTGTCCTACAGTCCTGTCCCCCATCTGGTACAGGTCTGATGTCAGATTCCTTACTATTTTTGGATTAGGAGGATTTTATTTTTTTATTTTTTACTGCATATATTTAAAGGGGTATAAACCATTTTAAAGTCACTTAGACACTTACGTAAAGTATGATCTTTGATGGAAGATTTCAGGACATGCCCCTTTAAGTGCCTCTGCAGTAGGTTTATATGCCGTATAAACCTAATGTATTTCAAGTGTACCCATACTCAATCAATAACAAATTTATATAGTAATCTATAGGCTACTGTGGTGTATATTGCCTGAGATACCAGGCAATGGCTGAACAAACCTAATGAGCACAGGTTGAGTGAACCTAGATGAAGATTAGAGCAATATGTATGTATACTCTATATAAAATTTAAGGCCGCCATCCCCCTGCCCCACCCCCCACACTCCCCCGTCTATATGTGCAGTCGACACTGTTGTGTTCACCCCTACCCCCTCGTCATATTGAGGTCATATGTCTGTGAGTTACCTTGCATTCACCTCTGCACTTCTCGTCTACATCATCTCAAGATTGTTGCCGTCCGCTATTCATTTGACTATAAAACATCTTCGATGAATGCTTTAGACTTTTTTTTTTTTTCTACTTGTGCTTCTTTTTTATTTTTTTTTGTTTCTTGTGGCTGCCAAACAAACAGGAGATGGATATGCTAAAGAATACCTGTTACCATAGTAAGTATCATCTCATTCTTTCAGCCCTATTCCCACTCTCCCCTATTTCTTCCCCCAAAATCCTTGTGTGCTTTGCTTCATTCTATCGCATATCTGTTTTTAATTTCAATTAACTACCTGCAAATAAATCAAGGATTTAGTTTAGAATGTTCTTTTTTTCACATTTTTCTTAGATTTTAATATTGATGACCTCGGGTAGTCCATTGACGGTTTACTCCCTGTTCAGTGCTTTCTAAATAGAGTAGGGTGAAATCCGCAAGAAACACGTGATCAAATCTGCAGTGGATATTTCCCGCCTAGTGTGAACATGGCTTAAAGCTGCATTCCAGATGTAATTGTTCACAGGGGATTGTATGTGTCTGGTGCTACAGGTCAATCTTAGGCTAGGATCGTACAACTGTATTTTCTCTCAGCTGAGAAAATCGATCGTCGTGTAATCTGATTTTCTCAGATGGAAAGAAAAATGAGTCCGTGGTAGAAAAAAAAATCGGACTTCACTTGGACGACATCAGAGTGTGGTCTGATTTTCATGGACTGACACAATGGAGAAGATGGAGAAATTTTTCTTTCCATCTTCTTCATTGTGTTAATGCATGAAAATTAGACCACACTCTGATGTCACCTGAGTGCTGTCAGTTTGTTGGGTTTTTTTTTTTTATACCATGGACTTCCAAATCGTGATTGAACGCAAACCGAAAATACAGTAAGCCTTTATAGACTTCAGTCTAACTAACCTGCACGAGCCAGCCACGGGTGGCGCCGGACTAGTCTGGTCTCCGGCTATGGTTCCCGACCGGATCTTCAAACGATGTTTTCTCTGAAGTGCCGGAGAATAAGGCGTTGGATTCTTGTTGCCTGCTGCTTGGACAGCATGATGTGATGGAAAAGATTCACTTTATAAAAAAGAGATTTCTACTTTCTTATAAAAATGTAAAACAATTTGGTGTACCAAGATGTCGCAGTCTGCAGAAGCTCACTCTCCTATTAAGCCTCCTGCTACCCCAGCACCGAACCTCATAGCCCAGCGTTGTGGGAGCCTGACATGCACTATCATTGACCACAGTGGTGGTGTGTCTTAGGTGCTGTTCACATCTACCTTTCTGACATGCGGTTTTAAAAAAAAAACACCTTTTTTTTCTGTTTCAAAAGTATAGAAATGCATCACTTATTTTTTTTAAACTACTTTAAAAAATAAATAAACTATACCTTTTATAAAGATGGTCAAACACCAGAGTATAATTGTACTCCGTCTGGCCATTAGCTTTGGAGATCACGGTCCATACATGGACAGATATATTTTATAATCCGAAAAGGTTGAGACTATAATGTGAACAGCTCCTTATTGACTCGTTTTGCCCGTAGCGGGGATGCTGATAGAAATTGTCAAGAATTTTTTATTTTATTTTTTTTCAGACAAAAAGGATCGAAGGGGTAACATTTCTCCTTGTGGGAGTGTGACAAGCCAGGCCTCGCTTGTCAGAGTGAGGAGACTTATACGCCATGCATGCTCCTCTGGAAAATTAAATATGCAAATTGTCCCTTCAGAGAGGAAAAAGAGGCAATTTGCATATCATGAAGGAGGCACAGGATATACCAGTCAGTCTCTATGGGGAAGAACCCTGAGCTTTGGGCGTTAATGGCCCAGCGGGATTCTCTTCTTCTAGAGTCTGTATGCGGATGACTGAGTGGATCACAGACGACGTACAGTTCTCCCAGTCGGCAGTATTACTGGATCTCTTGTCTTGCCATTTACCTGCTTTGGGTGCTTTCGTATGTGGGCCGCAGATGCCAATGGAGAGGTTTTGGGTTTTTGGTTTTTTTTTCCTACTGTACTTTGTGTATCAGTTCAGTGTTCAAGATCTCTGCTTTCTGTTAGTGAAAAATGCTCCTCTGCTCCCAGAAATCACGACTTGTTCATGTGGCACAAGTAGTGTTGTCGTGGCCGTGTACCCGAGCTCTGTGGCGCTTCTGTGTCACGGTTCGAACAGGTTCTTCTCTTCCTCCAGATGTGATGTAGGAGTCACGCAGAGACACTGTACATTGGTGGACTGCAGCGCTCACGCCACCAGAGTGCAGATGTAGCGTAATAGCTGAAATCTATAGCTCCGCAAAGAGCCTTTATGCCTCCCTAGCCTTCATGCTGGTATTCACTAACTGCAAGCAGAGATCTTAAAAATGGTGAAGAAATTGCACATTGTATATTAAAAAGTAATTATTTTCAAAGGGTTTTAGAAATTGGGGTCCCCCAATAGAGCCAATATAGGTAACAGAACCCCCCCATACTGTATCGTTACATGGTGTGATGATGGTCTTCGACTCTAGTGATTTCATTCCATCAGTCCAAGAGCCATTCTTGCACTTTTTTTTTTTAAAGACGTCACTTCAGCTGCAGAGAGTTGTAGAGAGCCGACAGTAATCATTACTGATGGGTAGGCGGAGCCCCAGATCAGGATGTCACCTCAGATCAAAAGAGTGCGGACTGGCTGGCCCTCCAGCTCGGGCTCCTCCTACTCGCTCCAGTCTAAGATTTGAGGTCCAGAGGATGGTCGCTGCTAATGCAGCTCCTCAGAAGATTTTATTATTTTAATTCGGACAAGAGACTTGGATCACTAGTTGGTCTAGAGGTCTCAGGGTACCAGCGCTGCTGTACCCCAACCTCTCCCTTGGCGGATCTGTATTTACTCAAAGTCCCTGCAGAATCCTTGCCGGCCCTGGGGGATGAGGAGAGCTTCCCTGGCGGGGACGCAAACCACACGTGCGGTCACTGCGTCCCTCGCCCTGGGGGGAAGCATGGGCACAGCGCCAGAAACCCCTGAGGGTCCCTGTGGCGCTTTGGCTGGTGAGTACCACACAAAATTTTATTATTAACTGTGTGAGTGCTTTAGCGTCTGATGGCAGCGCTATTACATGTTATCAGTATGCTTCAGCACTGCGGTGACAGCGCTATTACATGTTTATCAATGTATTTCACCAGCCTCTCCCTTGGCGGATCTGTAACTACATAATGGTCCCTGCAGAATCTTGCCGGCCCTGGGGGCTGAGGAGAGTTTCCCTGGCGGGGGCGCAAACCACACACTGGGGTCACTGCGCTTCCCGCCCTGGGGAAGCATGGGCATAGCGCCAGAAACCCCTGGGGGTCCCTGTGGCGTTTCGGCTGGTGAGTACTCCACATTTTGGTAAAATGTGTGTGAGTGTGTTAGCGACTGCTGCGGCAGCCGCTGTACATATATATGCCGATGACTAGTTTTTCTATGTCCGCAGGAGGATGCCTGCAGGACGAGGGAAAGGAGGGGAGTACGCGCTCTTTTTATTTTTTGAATTTCGCGCCGCTTCTGAGCGCGTGCTTTACTGCAGCCTCCATTTCCGGCTCCTCTACATGGAGCACACGGAGGCAGAGCGCGGCGGCCATTGCTGACAAGCGAGCCCGCCGGGCAGAAGCTTAACCCCTTCACCTCCACAGCGTGGCTATTGCTGATAAAGCGCTGTAGGTTGAAGCTCCCCGGATCGTTCTCCTCCCCTCCCGGCTAGAATACGTGTCCAGCTTGGTGAGTCGCTTCTAGCCCGCCGGGCAGAAGCTTGACCCCTTCACCTCCACAGCGCGGGCGCCGTCTGGGGCACTTCTGAATGACAGATTGCGCTGTCCTGCGGCTGTTCTCGCATAAGGGGCTCGCACACTCTTTTAATATTAATAAAGAGGCTGTGGGGAGTCTGTGACATTAATGCTGCCACTATACGTTTCCGCTGACGATCCTGATGGCGTCGCATAATATTGCGATCGTTTGTGTGTCATTTTTAATGTCGCTATTAGCTGCCAATCTGGGCGATCTCATTAGCATCGCATAGGCGATTAGCGATCTCCTTGACAACTCTGGCGGTCATTGCGTTATAAAAAACAGCGCAATTTTTTAGCGATCTTGTGGAACGTTTTCTGTTTAGTGTGGCATGGCTGTCCTGCAGCTGCAACCTTATAAGAGGCGCCTGAGATTCGCACACCCTTTTTCATTATCAAGGTTGTGGGGAGTCAGCTACTTTAACCCCTTCTTAGGAGGTTAACTCTTAATGGGAGACAGCTGGGGTAGCTCTTTCTTTAGAGCTTTAACCCTTCAGCGTTTGTTTTTTATTTAAGTACTGCTCTGGTTACTGACAGGTTTATCCTGCCATATACTATGCAAGGGTATGTCAGAGACCCTCTCCCAGATCCGTTACGGATCAGCCTCACGTATCTGACACGCAGACCTCGACTCATACACGGTCAGAGGTTCCAATGGTGTCAAAATGAAGGCCTTCACTGGTTTCTATTGATGACCTTTTAGGTTATGGAGTGTCAACTAGATCCTCTCAAGGGAGCGACACAAATCGGTGTTTTCCTTCTCGCTTAGCGAAGAAGTCCGATTCGGTCAAGGAGGATCGGCAGGGACACCCTGCCTCTCTCAGGGGCCGTACTAAAATTTCTGTGGAAGCCATGTGGACGTTACAGTTACCAGAGGAGGTAACTAGTCGTCCTGGTAAGTCGGCCCGATGTTGCAAGGGTCGCATGGGTCGCGATGACCTTACAAACTGTATCCGTTTTTCTACGGAGTTATTTGTTAATTGGACCTCTTCTCCTGAAGTGAATGTCCCTTTATTCCAGCTTAGCAAATCTTCCTGGTAAAAGGGAAGACGAGTCTGCAGGACACGCTGGACAGAAGAACGGAGATGGCAACAATTTCCACCTGTGTAGCCGTGGATCATAGATTCGGTATTAAGGATCTAGGTGTACTTGTTAAGTTCCCCTGAGCCGGTTGGACCGTCTAAGGACGGCGTGGCAAGTTTCCCTCTATCAAGGTAGATGGGCTTTTCTAGTTGAAGGATAATGCGTCACTGCTATCCAGGGCGCAATCCTCGGCAGTTACAGTCAGAAGAGCACTGTGACTTGGATGGAACGCAGTTTTCCAACAGGGTTTGCTATCTTTAGCTTAGAAAGTGGTCAGCTATTTGACTGACCTCACGGAGCTGATGCCAAGGCAAAGGCAAAAAAGATTACGCAGGCAGCTTTACCGCAGCGCCCAGAGCTTGACTTCTTCGCGTCTGCACGGACTTTATGCGATAGTTTCGCATGTCAGGCAAGTGACTGATCTGCCAGACCCTGTCGGGTCTTGTGTCGCTCGCTTTTGTAAAAAACAACACAAGGGGAATTCTCGACGCATCCTGGAAACTTGCCTTTAAGCGAAGTGCTCCAAGGGATGATCTTCCGACATTCTGTCGAGCCAGCATAAGTCGCTGGCTCATTTGCAGCTGTGAGAACATCAATTCGCCATTTGGATCGCGTCACCTTTTCGGCTGCTGGCTTCCAAGAATGAAGTCGCTTCATGGAATCTCGCGGAATCTTTTCCCTCAGTTGGCACGTATGGCTAAGAGAGCCACGGTAATGTCATTCTGATCGGGTCAGGCGGAAGATTCTTCACCAGATAGGGATTTACCTCAGATCAAAAGAGTGCTGACTGGCGGCTCCTCAGTCAGGAACTGAGGCTCCCGTACTCACTCCAGGTCTAAGATTCCTAGATCCAGAGGATGGTCCCGCTGCTAATGCAGCTCCTCAGCAAATTTTATTATTATTAATATTCGGACAGGAGACTTGGATCACTAGTTGGTCTAGAGGTCGTCAGGGGTAATCAGCGCTGCTGTACCCCAACCTCTCCCTTGGCGGATCTGTATTCACTCAAAGTCCCTGCAGAATCCTTGCCGGCCCTGGGGGATGAGGAGAGCTTCTCTGGCGGGAACGCAAACCACACGTGCGGTCACTGCGTTCTTCGCCCTGGGGGAAGCATGGGCACTGCGCCAGAAACCCCTGAGGGTCCCTGTGGCGCCTTGGCTGGTGAGTACTCCACACAAATTTTAATAATAATTATGTGTGAGTGCTTTAGCGTCTGAATGAGCAGCGCTATTATTAATGTCAGCGTTACTATGTCAGTATGCTTCAGCGCTGCTGTGACAGCGCTACTACATGTAAATGTCAGTAAGCTTCAGCGCTGCTGTGACAGCGCTAATACATGTAATGTCAGTAAGCTTCAGCGCTGCTGTGACAGCGCTACTACATGTAAATGTCAGTAAGCTTCAGCGCTGCTGTGACAGCGCTACTACATGTAATATCAGTATGCTTCAGCGCTACTGTGACAGCGCTACTACATGTAATGTCAGTATGCTTCAGCGCTACTGTGACAGCGCTACTACATGTAAAGTCAGTATGCTTCAGCGCTGCTGTGACAGCGCTTCTACATGAAGATGTGGTGATTTTTTGTCCGCAGGCAGATAGCTGCAGGACAGAGAGGGAGCAGGAGCGGGGAGATTTCGCGCTCATTATTTGAGCTAGCAGGGGGCGTGGCCTATCTATCCCGGTCTTTTGAGCAGGAAGACGCGCGCTCTGGCTTTTCTCCTGCGACCCCCTCACTGTGGCGGCCATTACTCAGGCTCCTGGGCTCCTCGGACCGCTCCCCTCCTCATATAGACACCACGGCCAGCTGGGTGAGTGTGGATTCCTCACTCCGCAGCGCAGCGATCGCTATCCTGCAGCTGCAGTCTCATCAGAGACATAAAAATTGGCTGGGGCTCACAAATATATATATATTTTGGTGAGTTTGCAATATTAACCCCTTTGAGGGTTATTTCTACCTGCTAAATTTGCTGACTGAATACCGCTGGGGTAACTCTGCTTGGTGGAGCGTTAACCCTTCAGCGTTTGAAAAAAAAAAAAAAAAAAAAAACCGCATAGTTTTTTGCTGGTATTACCGCTTTGACCTGCTCATTCAGATGAGACATGTCTGAACAGAGTTCAGATGCCGCGGATCACGTCCCAGTGCCATTGCGGCAATCAGATACGCAGACCTCCACAGCGTCTAGCGCTGCGGTCGACAGCGGTGGAAAATTGGATGATATCGCTCGATCGATTAATAACTTATCTGACCTTTTAGGTCAATATGTGTCTGCTAATTCCTCTCAGAGGAAGCGACGCAGGCCGTTACCGGCCTCTACACGGAGCGAGTCAGATGTATCTGATATTGGGCAGAGTTCCCCTTTATATTCGGATGGAGAAATATCCGATTCAGATGCGGACGAGCCGCAGGGGCGTTCCTCTATGGCGAAGCGTACGGAGGCATTAATTGAAGCCATGAGAGAGATATTACAGTTACCGGAGGAGGTAACTAGTCGTCCTGGTAAAACAGCACGCATGTTCCAGGAGTCCCGTGCTTCGCGCACAACATTGCCAGCTCTGGATGAGCTTAATGGTGTAATAGAGGAGGAACGTCTATGTCCAGATAAGCGTTTTCATGGAACGCATTTCTTTGATACACTTTATCCTTGCTCTACGGAGTTAAAGGCTAATTGGACTTCTGCTCCTGAAGTGGATGTGTCCTTATCTCAGCTTAGTAAATCCTCACTACTCCCTATTAAGGGAAAAGCGAGCTTACAGGAGCCTTTGGATAGAAAGGCAGAATTGGCGGCAAAAGCAAGCTATGAGGCTGCGGGTCATGGATTTCGAGCAGTGCTAGGATCCATGTGTGCTGCTAGAGCTTCTCTAAGCTGGTTGGCACGTCTGAAGACGGAGTTGCAAAATGAATCTCCGTTATCTGAGATACGGGAAACTTGTGAATGGTTAGAAACGGCAGCCTGTTATATCTTTGATGCCGGTCTGGATACGGCATCTCTGCTGGCCAAAGCGCAAGCTTCAGCGGTCACAGTCAGAAGAGCTTTATGGCTCAGACAGTGGGCCGGGGACGCAGTTTCCAAACAAGGGTTGTTGGCCTTACCTTACAAGGGTGGCCATCTTTTTGGATCCGACCTCACAGAGCTGATTTCCAAGGCTAAGGCAAAGGAATCAGCATTACCACAGCGAAGGGCCATGGCCTCGGTGTCCAGTAAGCCTGGTGTTTATAGTGGTCGGCGGTCCTTTCGGGGCCGAGGACGATCTAGTCACTCCTCGTGGGGATCGGGTCGTCCTTCTTTCTCAGGAAAGAAATCCTCTCAGAAAACTCGTACTCCCTGGAAGCAGAGTTTCCGCCAGAACAAGCGGGAACTTGACAAGAAACCCGCAAAGTCGGATTGACGCCAGGGGTCCACTCGAGGATTCTCGAGTGGGGGGTCGCCTGCTTCTTTTCAAGGAGACTTGGATGGCTCGCGTTCCAGATTCCTGGGTAACGCGGATAGTGTCGGCAGGCTATTTCATAGAGTTTGCTTCTCAACCCCCAAATGTTTTTTGTCAATCTCGCGTTCCGTCGGAACCCGAGCTTGTTGTCGCTCTACAGCGAGAGGTCGAATCGATACTACAAAAGGGTGTAGTGATACCGGTTCCGTCAGAGGACCGAGGAAAAGGTTTTTATTCCAACCTTTTTATAGTTCCCAAAAAGGAGAACAAATTTCGCCCGATTCTGGATCTCAAGCGTTAAACCGGCATGTCCATACCCGGAAATTTCGCATGGAGTCGCTTCGTTCCGTTGTGGCAGCTCTGTCACAGAACGATTTTCTGGTGTCAATCGACATTCGCGACGCCTATTTGCATATTCCCATCGGAAAGGCTCATCAGCGCTTTCTTCGATTTGCCATAGGTCAGAATCATTACCAGTTCGTGGCTCTGCCGTTCGGCTTAGCCTCAGCGCCAAGGGTCTTTACAAAAGTTCTGGCGCCCCTCATGGCACTCCTTCGAAGACAGGGGATTACGATTCTCCCTTATCTGGACGATCTTTTGATCGTGTCTTCCTCGGAGGAGGAGGCATTGACGGCTCGGGATTTGTCTCTTCAGTTTCTGAAAGACTTCGGTTGGCTGGTCAATTGGGAGAAGTCGTCCCTGGAACCATCAAGGACAATTCTCTTTTTGGGAATGCATCTCGACACGTTTCGGTCGGTAGTTTCCTTACCACCAGACAAACAGTCATGTCTTCTTCGACATGTACAGATTATGACAGCCTCAACGGCAATGTCCCTACGGAAGTGTATGCGTCTTCTGGGACTGATGGTGGCGTCCATGGAGGCAATTCCTTTTGCCCAGTTCCACTCCAGGACTCTTCAAAGGTTCATCTTGAGTCGATGGAACCAGTCGCAATCGCTGGATTGCAGTGTCACCATTTCTCGCGCGGTGCGGGATTCTCTAGAATGGTGGTTACGTCCAGGGGCATTCTCCCTGGGGAAGTCTTTCCTCCCTCTGAAGTGGTCAGTCATAACCACCGATGCCAGCCTGACGGGCTGGGGGGGTGTTTGGACCAATCTCTGGATTCAGGGGGTATGGTCACCGGAAGAGTCTGTGCTTCCGATCAACATCCTGGAATTGAGGGCGATTTTTCTTTGCCTCCAACATTGGACGGTCCCTTTGAGCGGTCTGCCAGTCCGTGTGCAGACAGACAATGCGACGGCTGTCGCGTATATCAATCACCAAGGTGGGACAAGGAGTTCCAGACTCATGGTAGAGGTGTCCCGAATTCTGATTTGGGCAGAGGCCAATGTACCAGCCATTTCGGCGATTCACATTCCAGGGGTCCAGAATATTACAGCGGACTTTCTCAGTCGCAGAAGGATGGATCCCGGGGAATGGAGCCTCCACCCGGAAGTCTTTGCACTACTGTGCTCTCGCTGGGGAACCCCCCAAGTGGATTTGATGGCTTCCAGGTCCAATGCCAAGTTACCGACATTCATGTCCAGGTACAAGGACCCGAAGGCGGTGGCGGTGGATGCTCTAGTGGCTCAGTGGGATCAGTTCAAGCTGATCTATGTATTCCCGCCGATATCCTTACTTCCTCTAGTGCTGCGTCGGATCAGACTAGAGAGAATTCCAGCTATTCTGATAGCTCCAGACTGGCCAAGAAGGGTGTGGTTCTCGACAATAATGTCGCTGTTGGCGGCACCTCCGTTTCCACTCCCTCTTCAACAGGACTTGTTGACTCAGGGGCCCATTTGTCATCCGGACTTGATGTCCCTGCGTTTGACGGCGTGGCTCTTGAGACCGAGATCTTGACCCGTAGAGGTTTTTCAGCCGAGGTCATTGCTACCCTTCGTGCTGCAAGATGTCCGGCTACTTCTAGGATTTACCACAAAATTTGGGAAACCTTCTTTTCGTGGTGTTTGGGGTCTTCTCGGAACCCGAGAAAGTTTTCCATTCCCAACCTGTTGGCTTTTCTGCAACATGGGCTAGACAAGGGTTTGGCAGTTAGCACTCTGAAAGGTCAGATTTCTGCTCTGTCCTTATTATTCCGGAGAACCATTGCTTCGAATAGAGACGTGATCTCTTTTTTCCGAGGTATCTCTCGTAAGTTTCCGCCGCGGAAGGCACCTGTGTCTCCTTGGCGGCTCAACCTTGTTTTGGAGGCTCTTCAGCATAAACCTTTTGAACCTATGGTTTCTGCTAGCCTTTCTTTACTTTCTTGGAAGGTGGCTTTCCTTGTTGCAGTCACTTCCTTGAGGAGAGTTTCTGAATTGGCAGCTCTTTCTTGCTCGCCTCCTTTTCTGGAGTTTTTTCCGGATCGTGTAGTGCTTCGCACTCGGGGTGATTTTTGCCTAAAGTGGTGTCACAATTTCATGTTAACCAGGATATTGTGTTGCCCTCACTCTGTCCGGATCCGAAGAATACGAAAGAGCGAGATTTACACACATTGGATTTAGTGCGGGCCTTGAAGTTTTATCTATCTATTACTCAAGGTTTTCGTAAGACGGACTCCCTGTTTGTGGTTCCGGCAGGTCGTCGGCGTGGTCAACGAGCTTCCAAGGGTTCTATAGCTCGTTGGATCCGGTCAGCTATTTTGGAAGCTTACCGTCTTCGGGGTGAATCTTGCCCGATTAAGATTCGTGCCCATTCCACGAGAGCTGTGGCTTCATCGTGGGCTTTTCATCAAGGTGCTTCGGCAGTGCAGCTTTGCCGAGCGGCGACTTGGCGCTCTGTCCACACGTTTACAAGATTTTATAAAGTGGACGTCAGTGCTTCCGCTGATGCAGCCCTCGGACGTAGGGTCCTGCAGGCAGCTGTAGTTTAAAGTTCTGGATGAACTTGTGTTTAGCGCTGGTTGCGCTTTGTTGTTAAGGTTGTTGGGTTTCTGCCTTTTATTGGTTTTTTCCCACCCTTATTTTTGAACTGCTTTGGGACGTCCCATCAGTAATGAATTACTGTGGCTCTCTTCCTTCATCTGCAGCTGAAACACGGATTTTGGTAAAGACTTACCTGTAAAATCCTTTTCAGCGAAGGAAGGAAGAGAGACACAGCACCCTCCCACGGCAGAAGTGTGTTGATGTTTTCAGATGCAGCGCGACCCTTATCTGATAGCGATTATCTGGGCTGAGGTCAGCGCGCTAAGGCTCTGTTCCAGCATCGCCAGCTCATCGCAGTAGTCAGGTTCCGTGAGTAGTACCTGGAACTCTGTGGTTTTTGGCTTTCTTTGCATGCATAACCTGTATCCTTGTGTTTTTTCTCTGAAGTTCCTTCAGAAGGGGTTATGTTGCTCCGCTGGTGATCTTGGCTCTTTTCCTAAAAGCTTTGATACGACTGGAGCTGAGTAGGAGGAGCCCGAGCTGGAGGGGCCAGCCAGTCATCACTCTTTTGATCTGAGGTAACATCCTGATCTGGGGCTCCGCCTACCCATCAGTAATGAATTACTGTGTCTCTCTTCCTTCCTTCGCTGAAAAGGATTTTACAGGTAAGTCTTTACCAAAATCCGTGTTTTGAGGATGCATTTCGACATGGTACGGGCGGTGTTGTCCCTACCTCCAGACAAGCAGGCATGTCTGCTCCAGCATGTACAGACTATGAAGTCTGCGACAGCAGTGTCCCTTCGGAAGGTTATGCGCCTTCTGGGTCTGACGGTGGCGTCCATGAGGTTTTTTCCGTTTGTCCAATTTCATTCCAGAGCTCTCCATAGGCTCATTCTGAGTCGTTGGGATCAATCGCAAGGTTCGCTGGATTGCAGCGTCACCATTTCTCGCGCGGTGCGGGATTCTCTAGAATGGTGGTTACGTACAGGGGCATTCTCCCTGGGAAGTCTTTCCTCCCTCCGAAGTGGTCAGTCATAACCACCGATGCCAGCCTGACGGGCTGGGGGGGGTGTTTGGAACAATCTCTGGATTCAGGGGGTATGGTCATCGGAAGAGTCTGTTCTTTCGATCAACATCCTGGAATTGAGGGCGATTTTCCTTTGCCTCCAACATTGGACGGTCCCTTTGAGCGGTCTGCCAGTCCGAGTGCAGACAGACAATGCGACGGCTGTATATCAATCACCAAGGTGGGACAAGGAGTTCCAGACTCATGGTAGAGGTGTCCCGAATTCTGATTTGGGCAGAGGCCAGTGTGCCAGCCATTTCGGCGATTCACATTCCAGGGGTTCAGAATATTACAGCGGACTTTCTCAGTCGCAGAAGGATGGATCCCGGGGAATGGAGCCTCCACCCGGAAGTTTTTGCACTACTGTGCTCTCGCTGGGGAACCCCCCAAGTGGATTTGATGGCATCCAGGTCCAATGCCAAGTTACCGACGTTCATGTCCAGGTACAAGGACCCGAAGGCTGTGGCGGTAGATGCTCTAGTGGCTCAGTGGGATCAGTTCGAGCTGATCTATGTATTCCCGCCGATATCCTTACTTCCTCTAGTACTGCGTCGGATCAGACTAGAGAGAATTCCAGCTATTTTGATAGCTCCAGACTGGCCAAGAAGGGTGTGGTTCTCGACAATAATGTCGCTGTTGGCGGCACCTCCTTTTCCACTCCCTCTTCAACCGGACTTGTTGACTCAGGGGCCCGTTTGTCATCCGGACTTGATGTCCCTGCGTTTGACGGCGTGGCTCTTGAGACCGAAATCTTGACCCGTAGAGGTTTCTCAGCCGAGGTCATTGCTACCCTTCGTGCTGCAAGAAGTCCGGCTACTACTAGGATTTACCACAAAATTTGGGAAACCTTCTTTTCGTGGTGTTTGGGGTCCTCTCGGAACCCGAGAAAATTTTCCATTCCCAACCTGTTGGTTTTTCTGCAGCATGGGCTAGACAAGGGTTTGGCAGTCAGCACCCTGAAAGGTCAGATTTCTGCTCTGTCCTTATTGTTCGGAGAACCATTGCTTCAAATAGAGACGTGCTCTCCTTTTTCCGAGGTATATCTCGTAAGTTTCCGCCGCGGAAGGCGCCCGTGTCTCCTTGGCGGCTCAACCTTGTTTTGGAGGCTCTTCAACATAAACCTTTTGAGCCTATGGTTTCTGCTAGCCTTTCTTTACTTTCTTGGAAGGTGGCTTTCCTTGTTGCAGTCACTTCCTTGAGGAGAGTTTCTGAGTTGGCAGCTCTTTCTTGTTCGCCTCCTTTTCTGGAGTTTTTTCCGGATCGTGTAGTGCTTCGCACTCGGGGTGATTTTTTGCCTAAAGTGGTATCACAATTTCATGTTAACCAGGATATTGTGTTGCCTTCACTCTGTCCGGATCCGAAGAATGCGAAAGAGCGAGATTTACACACATTGGATTTAGTGCGGGCCTTGAAGTTTTATCTATTACTCAAGGTTTTCGTAAGACGGACTCCTGTTTGTGGTTTCAGCAGGTCGTCGGCGTGGTCAACGAGCTTTCAAGGATTCTATAGCTCGTTGGATCCGGTCAGCTATTTTGGAAGCTTACCGCCTTCGGGGTGAATCTTGCCCGATTAAGATTCGAGCCCATTCCACGTGAGCTGTGGCCTCATCGTGGGCTTTTCATCAAGGTGCCTCAGCAGTGCAGCTCTGCCGGGCGGCAACTTGGCGCTCTGTCCACACGTTTACAAAGTTTTATAAAGTGGACGTCAGTGCTTCCGCTGATGCAGCCCTCGGACGTAGGGTCCTGCAGGCAGCTGTAGTTTAAAGTTCTGGATGAACTTGTGTTTAGCGCTGGTTGCGCTTTGTTGTTAAGGTTGTTGGGTTTCTGCCTTTTGTTGGTTTTTTCCCACCCTTATTTTTTAACTGCTTTGGGACGTCCCATCAGTAATGAATTACTGTGGCTCTCTTCCTTCCATCTGCAGCTGAAACACGGATTTTGGTAAGAACTTACCTGTAAAATCCTTTTCAGCGAAGGAAGGAGAGACACAGCACCCTCCCAAGGCAGAAGTGTGTTGATGTTTTCAGATGCAGCGCGACCCTTATCTGATAGCGATTATCTGGGCTGAGGTCAGCGCGCTAAGGCTCTGTTCCAGCATCGCCAGCTCATCGCAGTAGTCAGGTTCCGTGAGTAGTACCTGGAACTCTGTGGTTTTTGGCTTTCTTTGCATGCATAACCTGTATCCTTGTGTTTTTTCTCTGAAGTTCCTTCAGAAGGGGTTATGTTGCTCCGCTGGTGATCTTGGCTCTTTTCCTAAAAGCTTTGGTACGACTGGAGCTGAGTAGGAGGAGCCCGAGCTGGAGGGGCCAGCCAGTCAGCACTCTTTTGATCTGAGGTGACATCCTGATCTGGGGCTCCGCCTACCCATCAGTAATGAATTACTGTGTCTCTCTTCCTTCCTTCGCTGAAAAGGATTTTACAGGTAAGTTCTTACCAAAATCCGTGTTTTTGCTTTGACCTCATTTTTAGGTACTGATCTGCATCCTATACAAGAACCCCTTTCTTAGGCAGACCTCTCACATTACCGATTACATTGACACATTCCACTCTGTAAGGCGACTTGGCGGCATCGACGGCAGCATGCAGCCCATCCCACTACATGAAAATGTCTTTTTGGGCTATAGGGAATAGTGATGAGTGAGCGTGCTCGGATAAGGTGTTATTTGAGCATGCTCGTGTCCTAATAAGAGTATCTTCGGCGTGCTCGAATACTTTGCTCTAGTCGCCACGGCTGTTCGTCAGGCTCCCGAATCTTTCCATTTGCAATGTCATAGAGAAATCGAAAATCTGTCCGTAACTCGTGCAGAAGTTATTTTATTTTGCCAAAGCACAGAATTTGTAGGTGTGAATATTTCCATGCGATAAATCCGCTACAGATGGTCCACAGTGTAACTGTCCCATGGGAGTGTACACTAGAAGGCAGTCTGTCAGCTCAAACTATGACTGTACAAACAAAGCTCGGACTTTGCGCGGCTGAGCAGTTCAGCCTCCCTACTAAAGGGAGAGATGGAAACAAGCAGGCGGGAAGGAGCCCTGAAATGTTTGTCCACACCAAGGCTGCACCGAGCGCCTGTGCTTTTAGTACAGTAATCTTGCGCTGTCTGACTACCCTTACAGTGGCGTTTTGCATGGAAATAGTCATTACTTCCACTGTTGTAGCAGGAGTTTTTGGGTGTCACAATGGCAACTTGGTTTGACCACAATTTATCAGGCATGGTGGTTGGTATGTGAGACGACATCTATTTTTATTTTATTTATTTTTTATTATTAAATATGGGGAGAGCAAAGGACGAGACAGAACATGCAATGAATTCTAATGCCCCCTATCTTTTCCCTAACTGATGGGGAGGACAGAGAACTAACACAATCCTACATCAGTGATTCCGATTAGTCCCCTCTGATATCTAATATCTTATTTGTAATTCTATGACATGTCCAAATGATTTTCTCTCCATATTTGACAACATAACTGGCTTTTAACATACACCAAGGTGGGAGGTGTCGGCTTCTTCCTTTTTTTTTTCCGAATTATGTATAGTGAATGTATTACACACTTCCTAGCAAATTTTACATAAAAAGGAAATACTTTTTAAGTTTATAATAATAATAAAAGTCTGTATTGTTACCTGGTGATGATGCTGCGCCCTGGTAATAAGATATAAATACCTACGAGTGTGTAATAACGTTCCTGAGCTTCTGTCTTATCCTGTGTCGAGCCTACGATGCGCCGGCCATTACTGATTTGTATGCGTTTTGGTCCTTCTCCAGAATCTCAGCGCGAACAGACTTGCAGAGACGACAGTGACGCCGCAACCCTTAAGCAGACTCTCCCCGACCTGACTCCAGACGAGCCATCCGAATCCTTCTGCTTCCCAGCATCTGCAAAACCAAATGAAGAAGAAAAGGCTTCTGCGGAAGACCTCCCGCAGGTTCACGCGGAGGCCACCATCTCTCCTCCCGAAGGGACTAAAGATCCTGAACCTCAGAACATTGAGCCTCCTCCTGCAACGCCAGCAGCGGAGGACGCAGCACAGGCGGAGCCGGCCAAGCCGCAGATACCGCACAGGCAGATGCAGGCAGCGACGAGTCGCCAGGAAAATCCCCCTCCAAAAAGAAGAAGAAATTCCGCACGCCTTCTTTCCTGAAGAAGAACAAGAAAAAGAGCGAGTCCTAAAGCGCTGCAGGAACACTGTCATGTTTCAGAGTCAGTTCAGTAACCACTAGAATGTACCCCATCGTATTTGTTTTTTTATCATTTTTTTTTCTTTTTCATTATATAAAGGAATGCAAGAACCCACAATAAGTGAACCTAATAGTTGTAGCTTGACTGTGAAAAGGTTAACCCAGGAACACGTTTCCTTCCATGTAAGGTGCTAACCTGTGTGTTCAGCAGCTCGTCACTCCGGACCGTTCACATGTAGATGTTCCTCGTCAGTTCTGTCACCTTTCCTGTTTTTTCTTTTTATGGTTATTTTGCTTGTATATTGCTTATTGCGCTGCCTCCCTTGAAGGCCGCTTCCCTCCGCATGTCTATTGTAAATAACAAGCTTCTGCTGTCACTGCGCAGAGGAATGACAACACCACATTGCGGTCCTTCTTCTCCGGCAGCCCTTCCCTTTCCTATGCACTGAGATTGCAAGTGTTAACAGTAACCGTTTCCTAGCCAGCCTGCTAACGAGTGCTTTCCCGGAGTCCGTTCGGTTCTCGCTAACCGATTATATCTAAATACGGCTATTTGCTGGCATAATTGTGTTCTCTTTTATATCACTAGGAAATGCTGCTGCCTTAAAGACATGGAATGAATACCCAGACCACTCTTTTTCCCCTTTGTCCATCTGTCTGCACAGCTTTTTCCATTCCCTTTCCTGTTCTAAAGGACGAATATGAACTTTTTTAGTGGAAGGTGCATTAACTTCATACAAAAGAGTACACACGTTATATGACTGGTAACAGATCCAAGAATATGCCAGGAAGCAACTACGGTCGGGGTTTATCCTAAATTCTGCCATGAAATGGGAATACCTCTGTATATAAGTGGAATAGTTGCTTTCCTGAAATTATTAGCAGCTCTTTCTTGTTTGGGGGTCTATCAACCCCTTCTCCATAATCCAAATAGTAAACTATAATCATTAAGACGTATACATTCCTTTGGAAGTAAGCAGATACACAAGGAAGATGACTGCGTGACTTTGTCTTTATAACCAAAATCTGAATGCACCTTCATTCATGGTCCACTTTGATGCAAACAATGATGGACCATTGCATTTACTAATGGAGAATGTCATATTAAAGCTCGTTCCTGTAACCTACATATTTGCTGATGGCAACCGTAGTAAGGATTAGTCCAGATAAGGCAATGGTCTATAGGCACAATGGGTGGAGAACCATGGGATGTAGACTCACTGGGCCAATGACTTCACTGATTGACCCCATACCATTGGGCTCAGGCCACCAGTAAGCTAGTGACATCATACCACTGGGCTGGTGTCACCAGTAAGCTAGTGACATCATACCACTGGGCTGGTGTCACCAGTAAGCTAGTGACATCATATACATGGGCTGGTGCACCAGTGAGCTAGTGACATCAATCATTGGGCTGAGGCCACCAGTGAGCTAGTGACATCAACATTAGGCTGAGGCCACCAGTGAGCTAGTGACATCATACCATTGGGCTGAGGCCACCAGTAGCTAGTGACATCATACCATGGGCCAGGAAGTGCTAGTGACATCATACTACTGGGTCCCGGGTAAGCTAGTGACATCATACCACTGGGCTGCTGTCACCAGTAAGCTAGTGACATCATATCATGGGCTGAGGCCACCAGTGAGCTAGTGACATCACATCATTGGGCTGAGGCCACCAGTGAGCTAGTGACATCATACCATTAGGCTGAGGCCACCAGTGAGCTAGTGACATCATACCATTAGGCTCAGGCCACCAGTAAGCTAGTGACATCATACCACTGGCGTGTGTAGTGAATCTACTCTGGCTGTGTCACCAGTGAGCTAGTGACATCATACATTGCTGAGGCCAGTGAGCTAGTGACATCACATCATTGGGCTGAGGCCACCAGTGAGCTAGGACATCAATCATTGGGCTGAGGCCACCAGTGAGCTAGTGACATCACATCATTGGGCTGAGGCCACCAGTGAGCTAGTGACATCACATCATTGGGCTGAGGCCACCAGTGAGCTAGTGACATCACATCATTGGGCTGAGGCCACCAGTGAGCTATTGACATCATATCATTGGGCTGAGGCCACCAGTGAGCTAGTGACATCACAGGATAAGAGCCACCAGTGGAGCTAGTGACATGACTGGGCTAATGCCACCGCTGAGCTAGTGATATCACAGCACTGGTGACATCACTGGACATATTAATAGCCTGCAGAAATTGACCCCCTTCCCCACAGACTGGATTGCTTGAGCTATTTGTAGGCCGCAGGTACACATTTTGACATAATCCTGGTTTCAGAGTTGAGTTGACGGATATAGTCTGTGTAACTTTTTTTTTTTTTAGGTACCATTTCATCTTTTAAATTTGTGTTTTCAACAACCTGGAATGTTTTTGATTTTTGATTTTATTTTTTTTAATTTCACAAAGCTGAGATTTCCTCACTATACAGTTGGGAGGTCATGCAGCGACCGGGACCTCCCCCGCCACACATTTGTATTGTATAGGTAACCAATATGCTGCAGTCTCTGGTGTGATCCCAAAAGTTTCCTACCCGTGAAGTGATTGGATATAGAAATCCATGTTTGCAAACCTCGAGTCTTCCACGCTAACAAAGTAATTCATCTCTGTTTTATTGAAAATCTTACATCTCTTCCTTGTTCTCATCTCTGAGCCCGAAATCTCAAAATTTAGCAACTGTGAATGAAGCAAATTGCAGGGATTGTCAAAACAGCCTGGAACATGACTTTATAATGCCCCTGGCAATGTACCATGCGCCCGGATACTTAATGGCCGCTGTATTTATAGATTAGCTGTTACAGGCAACTCTTGTGTAGCTTTTTTTTTCATATATATTTGGAATGAAAAAAACATTAATCTCCTTTTTTTTTTTAATTCGAAAACTGTGACTGCAGGTGACTTAGTTTCCTGCTTCCCGTGACTCTCAGGAGTCCAGAAGCTTAGATATTTGGTGGAGGCGAAGTTCGCTTGATAATATAATAATAATCTTTATTTTTTATATAGCGCTAACCTATTCCGCAGCGCTTTCCAGTTTGCACACATTATTATGATCTTTGGATCCATATCAGAAAGGTGCAGAGATGTTTGGTAGCCAATCCTTCCTTCCGGCTACTCGTATCTCGGCTCCGCGAGGTGGAGGGGACGACTGTTTCCTGCTTTCAGGTTTAGGGTTTGAACATAATGCTGTAAACACTTTTAACTGGATATCGATAGATTACTGATAGGTTTATAGTGGAAAATATGTGAAGGATATTGCACTTTGATTAAATGTATTACTGGATCCATTCCCTTTCCTCAATATTTCTCCCTGATGTGATCGCCCCCCGTATGTAAGCAATGCACAGCTTCCCACTTACCGTCACCGACTACATGATGGGGGACCTCCGGCTAATAATCATTTCTTCACACAAATCTATTCTCATTTTAGTATTCTGATTTGACAAATTAATTTTTTTTTTCTAAATAAAACATTTTACATTTCGTTGATTTGAATTCCAGGTCTTTGTGTCACAGTTTATAGTATGGTAATGTATCAATACTTTTTTCCAAAAAGGTCATGTATTTTTTTTTCTTTCCTTGTATTGTTTATTTTACTCTCAAATAAATTTGTTTAAACTCCTGATTTCCAGTCTGAAGATTTCTTCATGATAAGGATTTACTTTCACCTCCAGCTGAACCAATCCAGGACCTGGTTAACCCCTTGACCAGTTTTTTTTTTTTTTCATTTTCATTTCTCTATCGCTTCATTGGGGTGTTATGGAAATTTTGTTAGGATAAATCTACCCCCATGTTTGCTTCTGCTGTTCCCAAATTAAATGAGTATTTTTAAGAGCTCTCTGGAAATGAACACTGTCCACTCAAAGGTGCGAACATAACAGTCCATCAATACTGATGGCTTTATTATCACATAGTCTTATACATTTACAAAAGGGGGTGGTTAGTCGATTAACATATAATTAGAAGCTGCTAGATTATTGGCTGTCTGAATATATGAGTGTATGCAGTTTTCTTTAACTCTATCTTAACAAAAGGCTGATTCGACAATTTACAACCCTTGTCCCAGCTTTCCTGTGATCTCAGCAAAAACCAACCATCTACTCAGACCATCTGCCATTAGTTCCCTTTTTCACGTCTGAGAAAGTCCCTGTTAGCTGTCTAGCTCTTGCACCAGCCTGACTTATGTGGGTCAGGGGTCATGTCTTAAGCAACTGATTATAGCCTGCATTAATTGTGAACATATATTGGTATATATGGTTAGTACGGTGACAAGAAGTGAGATCTACCTGATGTAAATAAGATACATATATATTTCCATCACAATCCCCCCTTAGATATCACTTGCCCTAAAAACCTGCTCCTGTCCGAAAGCGCTGCAACTCTTTTGTACTGTCGATGGGCTGACACATGTCTAGCACATGCACCGCCCATCGTTACAGGCTTTTCACAAATGGGCGGTCAGGATATCTGTCCCAAGCAGGGGTTCATAACTTTGTAATCATAGTCTCTTTATTCAACTGCATGCTCGGAAAAAGGCGTGTATTCTTCATCAGGTAGGTCATCTGTCTGGTCAGGCAGGGCATCCACAACATCATTCTGGCTTAGGTGTATCTTCTGGTACGGGAACTTCCTTGCAATGCGATACGTGGATCCAAGCAGGCTTTCCCTCTAGTTTCACAGAGGTTGGTGTCATCTCGGGCACTTGGAAAGGACCATCAAATCTGGGATCGAGTGTTCTCCTTTCCAACTTTTTTACCAACACCCAGTCTGCTGGCTTCAAGGAGTGCGTACCAGACACTGAGTCTGGATCTGGCAGTGAAGAGAAAAACTCGAGAATGGACATTAGTTTTTTGATCAATTCAATTACATAATCAAACAAGATATCATTTTGCATAGTCAGCTGCTGAGGGAAGAGTACATCTAACTTGGGACTAGACCCAAACAAAATTTCATATGGTCGACAGCTTTTCTGGGCCTCTGGTAATGCCTTACGCTAAATAGTGCAATTGGGAGTGTCTCATTTAGCTTTTCTACTTTCTTACTGCTTTGGGGATGGTATGGAATGTGTCGGCCTAAATCTGACCCTACTGCTAACCAGATCTCTTGTGTCAGATTTGCTGTGAATGCGGGTCCCTGATCACTCTCTATCACTTCTGGGACCCCGTATCTGCACACTATTTTCCGAAAGTAGTTTTTTGCAGTAGTCTCTGGTTCCTCATTGGGAAAGCTTCTGTCCATCTTGAAAACACTTCTTTGACCACAAGGGCGTATTCGAATCCTCCACTTGGTGACATCTGGATGTGGTCTATCTGGATCCTCTGGAGGAGGGTAGAGTGGTCTGGCCAGATGATGTGAGGGGCTTTTTCCACACTTCCAGGCTTGCATTTGCCGCAGGTCAGACAGCAGCTGGTGAATTTAGCTGTTAGGGTGGAGATCTCTGGAGCGAACCAGTAAGTACCCATCAGATCATTCATCTGTGTCTTTGATCTGTGGGTGGGTCCATGTGCCCATTGAATCACCATTGGATACATACTTCGTGGTAGGCAGGGTTTGGAGTCCATTGTAGATGTCCTTCCTTCACATGTTGCTTATTTCGCATTCAGCTTTCCTCCTTTGGAGCTTGGTCTTGCAACTTCTTGAGCAGATCCCAGGACGTCTTTTTGTCAGGTTTCTTGTCTTCAGTCGTCATGTAGTAGCCGTCCGGCTCTACGACCTCTCCCACTTCTCCATGTTGTTTTCCTTTTTCCGCCTCTTTGGCTGCCATATCGGCCATGTTATTGCCTCATGCCTCTTTCCAATTGCCACCATTTTTTGGAAGTTGGAATACATCCAGCAGGTCCCTGATGGCTCCATGATGCTTCACGGTTGTCCCACTTGCTGTGATGAAGTCCCTTGCAGCCCAGATGGGCCCAAAGTCGTGTGCTATGCCATGCGAGTACCTGTAGTCGGTGTAGATGTTTGCAGTCTTGCCTTCCGCCATCTGGCAGGCCTTCGTCAGCTCTATCAGCTCTGCTTCCTGGGCTGACAGGCTAGGTGACAGACTTCTGGACCACAGGATTTCTTGATTGCTGGTCACTGCACTTCCAGTGTGGAATCTTCCTTTATCATCTGCAAATCTGCAGCCATCCAAGTAGAGGATAAATTCTGGGTTGGTCAGTGGCTTATCCGCCACACTGGGTGGTATACCGCAAATTTTCTGAAGTTCTGAAAAGTCCATATCCGTATCCCCCCTTGGGAGTGGGAGTAGAGTGGCCGGGTTGAGGACTGTGGGTCTGGAGATGGTGACATTGTGAGACAACAACAGAGAGCACTGGATTCTAAAATGCCTGGCGGTGGAGAGATTATTTGGTTGCGCTTGATTGAGGATTGCCAAGATGTCGTGCGGAGTGAGAGTTTCCAGTGGCTGTATAAGAGTGATGTCAGCAGTCTTGTCCAGGAAGGTGTGTGCTGCAAATACTGCCATCAGGCAGGAGGGTGCTCCTCTTGCAACTGGATCCAAGCGGGCTGAGAAGCAGCCTAAGAGTCTGTTTTCCCCCGCGAATCTGTGTCAGGACTTCAGTAGCATGACATTCTTTTCCCATCAGGTAGAGGCGGAAGGGCTTCTCGTAGCCAGGTAGGTCTGGTACTGGCGCTGAGACTATGGAGTCTTCCAATTTCATGAATGAGTTGAAGGCTGCGTCCGACAGAATGAGCGGGGTTGCGTTGATGCAATCGCACAGAGGCTGCATTATGACTGAGGCATCGGATCCATGTTCTGCATCACGACACTAGACCAAAGAAGGCCTGCAGCATCTTCAGAGTTGTTGGGGGAGCCATCTTCTCCACATTGGCCTTCCAGTCATCTGTCAGGTGTTTCACCGGGTGGGCAATACAGTGTCTCAGGAATGTAGGTTGCTTCTGACACCACTTCTTCCAGACCTTGCATTGCTGTTCCTCCAGGTAGAGTAGGAGAGACAAGGAATGGGCTGTGCAGGTATCGATGTCAACCACACAAAGGAGAAGGTCATCCACGTGAAGGGGAACATTGAAGAAGGCGCTGGCCAGGTTGATCTCCGTGAGTACTGTTGCTGTTGTTGGCACACTTGAGAACAGAGTGTGGGTTCACCACAGTTGGGGTTTCAAATACCGTAGCCTCTTTCACGGCCTTCAGGCCTTGCACCATTCTGAACTCGGTTGTTTCTCCTTTTACAGTGTCTTTCTTCACTGTGGAAAGCTGGGATTGATCCCGATGGGCGAGGCGACCCAGTCTGGCCTTGTCCTTTACAATGCTGCAGGGGACTCCCATCTCCCGGCACAGAGTTAGCGGGAAAACAAGCCGTCTACTAGGATCCACATCATGAGAGATGACGAGCAGCTTGCTTTCTTGTTCTCCACCAAGGCAGTCACTGTGTTAACACCTGCTTCTTGTTGGTCTTCTTGTTGGGACGTCTCCTTCACCAGCTGCTTCTTTCTCAGCACGGGCCATCAGTTGTTTCTTTTTCTCCAGCTCGGTCTCGGGTCAGTATTTGTGCACCAGTTTGAAGAGCTGAGTGGCCTTTTGCTGGTCCAGGGCCTGGGTGAACTAGTTGATTGCAGTTGTGCTTGCACAAGATGGACCTCTGGATGTGGTGCTGCCATTCCATGAAGCAAGTAGGGTCTTTCTTGAGTTGAATATCCTGGCCAATGCCAAAGTTCTCAGGCCGTCTTCTTAGGTGGGTTCACTTAGACCTTCAGTTGGTCAGAGACATCTTGACTCTGGGTGTTGGAGTGGCTTTCTGGTACTATGTCCAGCACCTCCTGTGATCGGCCTGCAGTGGTTGTTTGAGGTTCCTGTTTCCTCTAGGTTCAGGGGTGAAGAAAGTGTCAAAGTCCCATCTTCCTGGAACACGCTGGTCGCCTCAGCTTCTGCAGTAGGTTCACTCGCAACAGATTGAGGGTATAGGTCTCTGACACAACAAGCTGGGACAGGATGGAGCGTTCTGGCTGAGTCCACACGCTCAGGGGCTTCATAACCTGGAAATATCTGACTTGACCATCAATCCCCATGCAGGACACAAGATTCTGATAGACAGGTGAGGTTGCGGAGTACCACAAGAAAAGATCTGACTACGCCATCCACTCTCAGGGTATTGGTCCCACTGGTGGGGTTTTACAGGCTAGGAACGTGGTTTCCTGTGGACCTGGCGTGCTCCTGTCCTATGGACGAGGTTCTTCACTGCTTCCTGTGTTTCTTCTTTGACCTGTTCTTCTGGGCGAAGTTGGTGTCCTGCACTGGTTCCGGAAATGGCCAAACTTGCCACAGTTGTAACACTGGACATCCCCTCTGTCCCAGCGGGACTCAATCCTTTTTGCTACTGTGAGCAGGGTATCCATTGCTATTGACGTGTACTCAGGCCTGGCTACTACCTGTAGTTTCCTGATTAGTTCTCTCAGTCCATGCACAAAGGCCTGTGCCAACATCCGTCTGTGTGTCTGATCATGGGTAATGAGGCCCAAACCTTGAAACACTTGCATCACTCTGTCATGGAACTTCTCTACAGACTCTGTCTGGTCTTGGCTCATGACATGTGGGCTGAGAGCTTGTCCTGTCAGTCTGCCTTTGGCACATTCTCTGAGCTGGTCTGGCAGAATACTGATCACCTGGCTTCGGATGAAGGGCTCATAGGATGGTGCCTCTACCTGTCCCTGCCCTATTGGTGCTCGACGTTCCATCTTCATCAGATGAGAAGTGATATGGTGTGCTTGGTGCATACACTGGCTGAAATTTGGGCTTAAAAGATGTCTTGCTGAATGGGGATGTCTCCCCTCCTTGCTGAAGCTGCGGTGGATCAGTGTCATAGTTCCATGCTGGCAGCTCTGCTCGGTACTCAGGTTCCTCATTAATGTCTGTAGCTACACCTCCCCCCTGTGAAGCCCGAGCTGTGGGCTTTGCTGGCTGTTGTCTCTGGGGGCTACCTGCGGTGTTTTGTGTAGGAAGATTTGCACTTTCTTCTCCTGATATCATGACTGGCAATGGTTGTACTGTGCTTCGGATAGACAGGGTGCCTTGTGCTGTAGGCACTGAATACAGAGACACCATATTGCTTTGATTGGGCGTTGGCCCAGTTGATAACGAAGGAGGAAAAAGAGGAAGAGGGGAGGTGTGAGGGAGGAGTGGGATGTGTCATGGAGGAAGGAGGAGCGGGGTGTGTGATGGAGGAGAGAAGGGTGTGATGAGAGAGGGAAGAAAGTGGAGGAGAGAGAAGGGTGTGGTGAGAGGGAAGAAAATGAAGGAGGAGAGAGAGAAGAAATTGGAGGAGAGAAGAAAGTGAAGAAGAGAGTGAAGGAGAGAGAGAGATGGAGGGGTGAGAAGAGAGTGAAGGAGGAGATAGAGAGAAAGATGGAGGGGAAGAAGATGAAGGATTGAGAGAAAGGGAAGAAGAGAGGAAGAGATTGAGAGATGGAGAGGGAGAAGAAGGTGATGAAGAAAAAGATAGATGTGTCAGAGATGTGAGGGAGGGGAAAAAAGGAATGATAGGGAAAGAAGGACAGAGAGGAATGGCAGAGGTGGAAGAGGAGAGAAGTCTGAAGAAAAGGGAGAAAGGCACTGAGAGAAGAAAGAAGAGTTTTCTCCCTGCGCAGCTTGAGAGGAGACTGTTGAAACAAAAATGCCTTCTCCCTGTAGGGAGGGGCGGGGAGTGTTTTTCTCTTCGCAAGGCTCCTTACTCAACGAGAGCAGACTGCACATGTCCCGTGTCTCCACAGGATGGACATCTGATGTGTGAGACTCTAAATTCTGCTCTTGTGACATGTCTGTGATCATCTCCTCACAGATGATTTCAATGCTTTTTTTTAACACCTTTTCAGTCTTATTCACATAAAAAAATCACTTCCTGATCCGTTCAAATAACTTGCTGTACCATCTACACGAGTCAAGACCACCACTGCTCTTATTCTATCAGACGGCAATCTAAAAAACAAACTTCCCTTTTCCTTTCAAAAGATTAATCCATACTGCAGCGTAAAATCTGCCCTTCCAGTGGATTCTCACGTACTCTGACCTTCTATTCACATGCTTAGCCCTTCCTGCTTACGTACTGTGTCTATTCCAAAATCCTATTCAACAAAGGTGATTAAAAATTCACAAAATGGTTGGAGAAAAGAAGAAAAGAAAACTCTAAAAAAGTTGATTAAAAAATCTCTCCAAAATTTAATTAAAAATTGAATTTAAAAGAAACTTTAAAAACAAAAGTTTGATTAAAAAGAAAAAAAAAAGAAACCTCTACACAGTTTAGCAAAAACTCTAGGAAAAAGATTGACCAAAGTAAAACTCCAAAAGCAAAAAGTTGACCAAAAAGGGGAGGGAAAAACGTATTAATAATAAAACTCTTAAGAATAACACTGTTGACAAGAAGAATAACCCTTATTATTATTAAAAAAAACAGCTAATTAAAAAGAAAAAGGGTGGAAAAAAACTGATCGGTAAAATAATTGATTAAAACAAGAAAAACAAAAAGAAAAATACTTTTAAGACTTAAGGTACTGCCACACTAAACAATCCCGCTAGCGATCACAATAACGACGCATACTAATGCGATCGCTAGCGGGATTGTTTCTATATCGCTAATGCGGCCACATTTAGCGATATAGTTAACGACGCTATCGCCGTTAGTGATCTTCTTAACGACTTTAGCGGTACAAAAGTACCGCTAAATCGCTAAGAAAAGGTGCCACACAGCGATTAGATACTTACCCAGCGGGAGCGCCGACGAGAAAATAGGGTCCGGAACGATTCCAGCGACGAGCGAGATCACAGCAGGAAGCTCGTCGCTGTAAGCTGCCGCACTGAACAACATCGCTAACAGGATCGCTAAATATGACGTTTTTTAGCGATCCCATTAGCGATATTGTTTAGTGTGGCATACCCTTTATGTCTATATTCAAAAGCATTCAGAGAGAGATGAATGAAGACATAAACAACTTCCTCTTTTTTTTTTTTTTTTTCCCGCTTTCACTGCTGGCACTTCCCCCTCCCTTATCCCTCTGCTCGCTCTAGTCAGTGGAATCACATATCAAAAAAAAAAAATGGTAGCACAGAGCAGGAAAAAATGGATACAGCTCAGCTTCAACTCCTTAAAATTTCTGCGCTACACCTGTGACTAGCAAACCAACTCAGATTAAAACAAAAACCAGAAAAAACAAAGCAAAAACAGTGTGACACCGTGATTAGCAGAGGGGGGATTTAAGGGGGCCTTTTAGCCTGCTGCCTGCAGTGAGGAAGTTAGTGTCAGAACACTTTCTGTTCTGACTGTAAATTTAAAGCAACAGTACCTGATACAGACAGGAACACGTGCAAATGAAACACGCCCGGGAGAATCCAAAGCCCTCTTTTTCGATCTATGACACGTACAAACTGCTCTGGTAACTGATAGCTTACCAATTGCAATGCGCACGCCAATGCTACAGGTCTATTACCCTGAAAACCGGTCGCCCTGCCTGGTACGCCGGTCACAGGAATCATAGAATGGTAGAGTTGGAAGGGACCTCCTGGGCCATCTGGTCCAACCCCCTGCTCAAAGCAGGATTCTCTAAATCATCCCAGACAGATGTCTGTCCAGCCTCTGTTTGAAGACTTCCATTGAAGGAGAACTTACCACCTCTCGTGGCAGCCTGTTCCACTCCTTGATCACCCTAACTGTCAAAAAGTTTTTTCTAATATCTAATCTGTGTCTCCTCCCATTCAGTTTCATCCCATTGCTTCTAGTCTTTCCTTGTGCAAATGAGAATAAAGATGATCCTTCTACAATGTGACAGCCCTTGAGATATTTGTAGACAGCTATTAAGTCTCCTCTCAGTCTTCTTTTTGCAAGCTAAACATTCCCAAATCCTGCAACCGTTCCTCACAGGACATGGTTTGCAGACCGGTCACCATTCTGGTGGCTCTCCTTTGAACTTGCTCCAGTTTGTTGATGTCTTTTTTAAAATGTGGTGCCCAAAACTGGACACAGTATTCCAGATGAGGTCTGACCAAAGAGGAGTAGAGGGCAATAATGACCTCACGTGATCTAGACTGTATGCTTCTGTTGATGCATCCTAGAATTGTATTTGCCTTTTTTGCTGCTGCATCACACTGTTGACTCATGTTCAGTCTGTGATCAATTAGTATACCCAAGTCTTTTTCACATGTGCTGTTACTTAGCCCTATTCCTCCCATTTTGTATATGCTTTTTTCATTTTTATTGCCCAGATGTAGTACTTTGCATTTTTCCCTGTTAAAAACCATTCTTTAGTTGCTGCCCACTGCTCCAGTTTATATCTTTTTGAATCCTCTCTCTTTCTTCTCTAGTATTAGCTACCCCTCCTAGCTTTGTGTCATCAGCAAATTTGATCAGTTTACCCTCAATTCCTTCATCTAAATCATTGATAAAGATGTTGAACAATACAGGGCCCAAAACAGAGCCTTGTGGTACCCCACTTGAGACATTCTTCCAACTGGATGTGCAGCCATTTACGACCACTCTGTGAGTCCGATCACTAAGCCAGTTATGAATCTACCTAACAGTTGCCTTGTCCATTCCATACTTAGTCATTTTTTCAATAAGGATTGTGTGAGATACTGTGTCAAATGCTTTGCTGAAGTCAAGATATACTATATCTACAGCATTTCCCTGATCCACCCAGTCAGTGATTCTGTCATAGAAGGAAATTAAGTTAGTCTGACATGACTTATTAGTTACAAACCCATGCTGACTCTGTTTAATCACTTCATTCTTATGCATGTACTTACATACATGTTCTTTAATAATTTGTTCAAAGATTTTTCCTGGTATAGAAGTCAGACTCACCGGCCTGTAGTTCCCTGGGTCCACCTTCTTCCCCTTTTTGAAGATAGGAACAACATTTGCTCTTCTCCAGTCTTCTGGGACTTCTCCTGTTCTCCAAGAATTTTCAAAGATTATGGACAGTGGTTCAAGAATTTCTTCTGCGATCTCCTTCAGTACCCTGGGGTGTAATTCATCTGGACCTGGAGACTTGAATTCATTTAGGTTAGCTAAGTGTTTCCTCACTGTCTTTCTGTTTATAGATATCCTGGATTCTTCTATTCCTTTAATAGGACAGTGAAGATCAGTTGATGTTACATTTCCTTTCTGAGAGAAAACAGATGCAAAATAGGAATTTAAAAGTTCAGCCTTCTCAACATCCTTTCTTACAATTTCATCATTTTCATCCTGTAAAAATCCTATAGCATCTTTGACTTTTTTTTTACGTTTGATGTATCCCCAAAATCCTTTTTTGTTGCTTTTGACATCTCTGGCAAGCCTTAATTCATTGTCAGCTTTAGATAATCTGATTTGTGCCCTTCAGGTTCTGCAGATGGCATTATATTCTTCTTTAGATATGCCTCCCTCTTTCCATTTGATAAACACATGCTAAAAAGGAAGAAAGAAATGTTTAAGTTATGTGTTCATCCATCCTGGTTTCCTTAAATGCTTCCCATTCTTCCCTCTTTTTGGAATTGTTGACGATTGTGCTTTGAGAATCTCATTTTTCAAGATGTCCCATCCTTCCTGGACATTTTTGTCCTTAAGGATATCCTGCCATTGGATCCCTCCTTTCTCTTTTCCCTTAAAATCTGCCTTTCTGAAATCTAACCTTGACGTCTGAGTCTTCCCAGGTCTTCCTCCTCTTGTTATCCAAAATTCTAAAATAATACCTTGTAATACCTTTTTCAAAGTTCTCACCACGACTGGAATACTGGGCGTGTCTCCCTCCGATGTGTGAAGGATTACTGTGAGAACTTATCCATTTAAAGCCCTCACACCTGGAATGACTTGGGAGTGTCTCCCTCCGACGTGTGAAGGATTACTGTGAGAACTTATCCAGCAATTTGTTCTTTTGCTATACAGCTCCCAGAAATCAGCAAGCAAAAAACAGTCACCGTTCCAACTGTCTCCTGGGTTCACACAAAACATGACACACATACACAGCAGGGGAAAACACCTTATATCCCAGGGTTTTGGTTAAGGGTGTGGACTTTTTACACTACCTGGGAATGCGGTGGTGACAAAACCTGACCGGCAAGAGGTATAGACCAGGACTGGGCACAGGGGACTTTCAGGTAAGATGACAAGATTTTCTTACCTTATGGAGCTGGCAGTCTCCGTCCCGTGAGCCAAGGCCATGGCCAACACCTCTGTCTCTCCGGTCAGCAGGTCCCGTGCGTTTCATCCACTGCCCCGTGTGCAGGGCTAGATGTTATGGAAATTTTGTTAGGATAAATCTATCCCCATGTTTGCTTCTGCTGTTCCCAAATTAAATTAGTATTTTTAAGAGCTCTCTGGAAATGAACACTGTCCACTCAAAGGTGCCAGCATAACATTCCATCAATACTGATGGCTTTATTATTATCACATAGTCACAAAAGGGGGTGGTTAGTCGATTAACATACAATTAGAAGCTGCTAGATTATTGGCTGTCTGAATATATGAGTGTATGCCGTTTTCTTTAACTCTATCTTAACAAAAGGCTGATTCGACAATTTGCGACCCTTGTCCCAGCTTTCCTGTGATCTCCGCAACAAACAACCATCTACTCAGACCATCTGCCATTAGTTCCCTTTTTCACGTCTGAGAAAGTCCCTGTTAGCTGTCTAGCTCTTGCACCAGTTGACTTATGTGGGTCAGGGGTCATGTCTTAAGCAACTGATTATAGCCTGCATTAATTGTGAACATATACTGGTATATTGATATATATGGTTAGTATGGTGACAAGCAAGTGAGATCTACCTGATGTAAATAAGATACATATATATTTCCATCACAGGGGGACACAGGAAACCATGGGTGTATGCTGCTGCCACTAGGAGGCTGACACTATGTAGAAAAAAAGTTAGCTCCTCCTCTGCAGTGTACACCCCACCGACCAGAACTAGGATATTCAGTTTAGCTTAGTGTCAGTAGGAGGTGGACACGGGTCTTTCAATAGACCCATATCTACCTCAGTGTGCGTCGTTTCCTTTCAGGTATCCGGAGGGATACAGTGTGAACAGTCACTACTGTACTCCCACGCAGAGACTGAGTATGGCGTGTAGTGCCACCCCGTATCCTCATACGTCTACTCGGCAGGACCCCAACCCCTAACACAGAAGCGTGTCCAGGTGATCCGGACCCGGTCCTGCCTCCATCTCCCACCACTCGCCCACCAGAGCATGTCTGTTTGAGGACACGTGGACGTCCCACAGTAAGTTTTTCGGACGTCCGCTCATTCCTGGATGAGGAGGTACGTGTCTTTCCTCTCCCATAGGTGTTAGAAGCGCCGTGGAGAAGACCCGAAAAAAAAAGATGGGAAAGAAGAGAAAAAAAAAAGTTATCTTTTTATGTTACAGCTTAACAGCATTAGTCCTAGGATCATTGGGGGCCTTTTTCCTTTAATTCCATTGGATCGGGGGCATCGGGCCTACCTTTTGTAGCGTTTTTAGGGCCTCCACGCCGCTCCCCATGCTCCTGCAGTCAGCACCTTTTAATCTAGGACCCAGCTTTTCTTGGGCCTAGTTTCAATGCTGGCTTCGCCCCCCTTCTTCCTGCACTTCGGGCAGGCTTTTTTTCCCACCCATCACTTAGTTCCTCCTGGCCTGTTACAGCTCTGCCCCCGGTCTGTTATAGCTCCGCCCCGGCCGGGTATAGCGCCTCCCTTTGGCTTCATCTCTCTGCCTCGGGGCCGGCCCTATCTTTAGCCTCCTTTACAGAATGTCACTGAACGTGACAGTATTGCATAAATACAAAGCCACTATTATTCAACTGTGGTCACATCAGCTCATATTGCAAGGTGCCCTATATTGCACTACACCCATAACAGATCAGCTAATAGGAAATGAATATAAACTCGTTTCCCTCCCATGGTACAAGTTCCTCAGGAGGCACATGGTAACTTCAGTATTCACTGAGAACATCAGAGATAAAGATGGCGCCTTGTTGTTCTGCGTGAACACTGAAGTTACCATGTGCCTCCTGAGGAACTTCTATCATGGGAGGGAAACGTGTCGAGGCGAGACTGAACTAGCAGTCTAAACTAAGTTTATATTCATTTCCTATTTGCTGATACCAAGGGTCCACTTTCTTATTATATTGCCCTAATTTATCCCTGTCCTCTCACCTTGTGGGTTAAACAAGCGTGGGTTAACAGAAGGGGAAATCAGGGTCATTAAGGTACAGCGACGTTGAGCGTGGCCACCAATTCGCGTTTATATTAGGGTGTTAACCTCCGCTGTCAGGTAGGGATCTCCAAATAGGCACTTGGAGGATAGTTATCTTTTCTTCCCCCATCCTTTAAAATAATTAGATTTTTCCGTTACTGATCAAATCCTTATTCATTAATATATTTGGTTTGGTGTTTGTGGTTGTTGTTTTTGTATCAAGGGGGTACTCTCTAAAGTGCGTTTTTACCCCTGTACATCCCTGGACTGCTTAGCTGTAGTTATTTGACAGACATCTTTGTTATCCAGGTTGTGGCTATTTTGTGGTTTGTCCCTTCTAGGTAGAGTCCAACAGGGTTTGTAGGGACAGCCGCCGTGGAGCGGGGGCGCCATTTGCGTCTCAAGAGGGTGTCAACCTCCGCTGTCAGGCAGGGGCCTCGGTTAGGGCCTAATTGGGCTATTTAGGTCTTAAACCCCTTATGCTCTAAAAAAAATATATTTTCTTTTTTTGTTTGTTTTTGTGCACCATTGTGTGAATTTGATCAGCAAATTTGACGCTTGGTTTTTTCGTTTCGACCATAACAATTTGCAAGCTGAGTTGGCTCATTCCTCACAGAAGTTAAAAAGCGCAAATATCCAGATTGGACAATAAACAGAGCACACAACATAATTTGTAAGAGAAGTCGCACAGAAACCATCCACAACGTCATGACACAAGGTCTTCTGTGATTGGTTACCATATAATAAGCAGACATCTTGTTTTGCTGGCACCATTTGCACAGTGTCACAGTGCAGAGAGGTCGCTCCTGCGCTAGTGCTGGTGCTGAAAGTGAACTTGTCAGTGAAATAGATAGGATCCTGTCCTGTGTGAAATCAATCTTCCAGCATCGAAGTAGATTGTGCAAAAACTGTGTAGCAGTCTCCAGAAGCCCCATTTGCTTCTCCAAATTGGTTGTGATAAAACTGTGTTTATGTGGCAAATCAGAAGGCCAGAATTCCTCTTGAAAACCGTGAGGACTAACATTGGTTGCAGCTTGGATGACCAATTAGTTACTCCAAATCGTTTGTGCTAAAATTGTGTTTCAGTGGCAAATCAGAATGCCAGATTTCCATGTAAAAAAACATTAGAACTTCTAATTTGCCACTGAAATATTTGACTTTAACTACTGTGTTCTTTTATTTGTAGGCCTCATTCCATTTTCAGTAAATATTAGAATGATGTGCTTTACCAAAAAGCTCTATCTGACCACATGTTGCTTGTCAGCACGCACAGAAGAAACTGGGTAACAAATTAGTGGGTACATTTTTTTTCATGCCATCCCTTGTTAAAGTGAAGAAATTGGGGCTAAAGCAAAATTTTAGCGGAAACATTACAATTTTTTTTTCATTCCTCTTTGCATTAACCCCTTTCTGCCATGGGATGTACTATTCCGTCCATGCGCCCTGAGACTTAATTTCCATGGACGGAATAGTACGTCAGACGCAATCAGCTACGCTCACGGGGTGAGTGCGGCCAGGTGTCACTGATTCTCACAGCTGACACCCGGCACTAAGTGCCAGGAATGGTCACGGACCGCTCCCCACACTTTAACCCCCGGAACACTGCGATCAAACATGATCACAGCATTCAGAGAGCAGGCAGAGGGGCCGACAGCCCCTCTACCTTTGGATCAGAGACCCCGTGGCATGACAAGAGTTCCCAATCTCTGTCATGGAGATCCGATGTCGTCATGGCGACATTCGGGTCTCCAGACCAGAGAGACTTCCTGACGTGTAGTGCAAGTCATGAAGTCTTTCTGGATAGTGTAAAATCCATGCAGCGCTGACAGCTTCTATAGCATTCAGATCTGCACGCTATAGAAGTAATCAGCCTGCAGAAAATGAGTGTCCCATAGTGGGACAAAGTGTAAAAGTAAGATTTAAATAATTTTTTTTGTTAAATAATTGTAAAAATATTTTAAAAATCAAAAAAAATCAATGATTATTCCATAAATAAATATTTGAATAAAAAAATCTAAAAACAATAAAAGTACACATTTGGTATCCCACTAGTTAACCGCTTTAGTGAACACCATAAAAAAAACCCCAAGGCAAAAAAAACAATACTTTATCATCATACCGCCGAACAAAAAGTGGAATAACACGCAATTGAAAAGATGGATATAAATAAACATGGTACCGCTGAAAACGTCATCTTGCCCTGCAACAAATGAGCCGCCATAGAGCATCATCAGCAAAAAAGTTATAGCTTGCAGAATAAAGCGATGCAAAAATAATTATTTTTTATCTAAAATAGTTTTTATTGTATAAAAGCGACAAAACATAAAAAAAATGATATAAATGAGGTATCGCTGTAATTTTACTGACCCGAAGAATAAAACTGCTTTATCAATTTTACCACATACGGAACGGTATAAAGACCCCCAAAAAAAGAAATTCATGAATTGCTGGTTTTTTTGTTTATTCTGCCTCCCAAAAATCGGAATAAAAAGCTCTCAAAATATGGTGATGCAAAAACTATTTTTTGATAAAAGGGAAGGAAAGGAAGAAAGCGCACCGATGTAAATGTATAACTAGATCGTAGGTGAATATAGGTGGCACTCACCTTTTTATAAATCTTGATATCTTGCATGTACAGTCATGGACAAAAGTTTTGAGAATGACACAAATATTAATTTTTACAAAGTCTACTGCTTCACTTTTTCTAATGGCAATTTGCATATACTCCAGAATGTTATAAAGAGTGATCAGCTTAACAGCAATTACGTGCAAAGTCAATATTTGGCTAGAAAATGAATTTTATCCCCCAAAACACATTTCAACATCATTGCAGCCCTGCCTTAAAAGGACCAGCTAACCTCTTTTCAGTGATTGCTCCATTAACACAGGTGTGGGTGTTGATGAGGACATGGCTGGAGATCAATCTGTCATGATTAAGTAAGAATGACACCACTGGACACTTTAAAGGGAATTGTTAAGAGCAAACTCAGCAAGTGGCAGAAACTCAGACCACCCCTCTTGATTATCAGTCACAAAACAACGCAAGAACTGCTCAACATCCTGGTTTTTCCTTTCTGTCTGGCCATTAGACTCAGGATGATATCCGGATGAAAACGACAAATGAACTCCCAACCTGTCACAAAAAGCGCGCCAAAAACGAGCCACAAACTGAGGTCCCCTATCGGAAACAATGTCAGTAGGAACGCCATGTAGTCTGACTATTTCCTTGACAAAGGCCTTAGCGAGAGTCTTAGCGCAGGGCAATTTGATGAAAGGAACCAAGTGACACATCTTGCTAAAACGGTCCACGACCACCCAGATGACAGTGAAACCCTCAGAGGGGGGAAGGTCAGTAATAAAGTCCATAGCCAAATGTGTCCAAGGTGCACTAGGGACCTCCAGAGGGCAAAGCAACCCCGCAGCAGGAGTATGAGAAGACTTAGATGTAGCACACACAGTGCATTGACGCACAAACTTAATGACTTCCTTCTGCCATCCTGGCCACCAAAAACTGCGACCCACAAGTCTCTTGGTCTCAGAGATTCCAGGATGATCTGCCAAACGAGAGTCATGACATTCAACAAACAAATCTCTCCTCAGGGTATCAGGCACAAACAACCTCCCATGCGGCGTGTTAGATGGGGCATTCTCCTGTGCTTTAAGAATTTCATCTTCCAACACGGAGTCCAAAACAGCAATAACAACCCCCTCTTGCAAGATGTTTTCCTCCTCCTCCTCAGTACCCACCATAGGAGAAAAGCTGCGAGACAAAGCATCAGCTTTAACATTTTTAGTACCTGGGATGTAAGTAACGGTAAAATTAAACCGTGAGAAAAACAGTGCCCACCTAGCCTGACGGGCATTCAAGCGTTTGGCAGCATCAAGGTAGATCAGATTTTTATGATCGGTGAAGACTTGAATGGGAAATTCCGCTCCCTCCAAAAAATGACGCCAGTGTTCAAATGCGAGTTTAATTGCCAACAATTCCCGATTACCAATATCATAATTTAGTTCAGACTCAGAAAATTTCTTTGAAAAAAAAAGCACAGGGATGTACTCCATCCGTCTTTGCCTGAGACAACACCGCGCCGACCCCCACAGAAGAAGCATCAACCTCAACCAAAAATGGTTTAGTCACATCAGGCTGCGTAAGGATGGGAGCAGAGCTGAACCTCTCCTTTAGCAACACAAAAGCCTCAATGGCCTCAGTAGTCCACTGAACCGCATTAGCACCTTTCCTGGTGAGATCGGTCAGAGGTTTGGCAATCACAGAAATTTTTTTTATGAATTTTCTATAATAATTGGCGAACCCCAAAAACCTCTGTATTGATTTCACACCAATAGGTCTAGGCCAATCCTGCACAGCTTGCACTTTCACCGGGTCCATCTCAAAACCTTCACTGGAGACAATGTAGCCCAAAAAACTAAGTCTCTGTACAGCGAACTCACATTTTTCTAGTTTGGCAAAAAGTGAATTATCACTCAGTAACTGTAATACTTCACGCACACTCCTCCAATGAGACTCCAAATCTGGTGAATAAATCAAAATGTCATCTAAATACACAACCACACTTCTGCCGATCAAAGGTCTAAGGATGTCATTAATAAGATTCTGAAAAAATGCCGGAGCACTGGAAAGTCCAAAGGGCATGACCAGATTCTCAAAATGACCCAGTGGAGTGTTAAACGCAGTCTTCCATTCATCCCCCTCCTTCATGCGCAACAAATTGTATGCCCTTCGAAGATCAATTTTCGAGAACCACTTGGCCCCCACTAACTGATTAAACAAATCAGGAATCAATGGCAGTGGGTAAGGATTGCGTACAGTAATCTTATTAATCTCACGAAAGTCTAGACAAGGCCGTAAACCGCCGTCCTTTTTTTTAACAAAAAAAAAGCCAACCGCCACAGGAGATTTGGAAGGCCTAATGTGACCGGCGGCCAAGCTTGTCTGTATGTATTCCTCCAAAGCCTTTCTCTCGGGAATAGTCAAATTAAATAAACGACTTTTAGGAAGAGTCGCTCCAGGGACAAATTCAATTGCACAATCATAATCTCTATGAGGAGGCAATACCTGCGATTCCTTATCAGAAAAAACTTTCCAAAAATCCTGAATAGGTACAGGCAACTCCCCCTTAACTACAGCAGCAATACGCCCGTTACAACACTTGTCATAACAATTGGGACTCCAGGACTTAATTTCATTGGTAGACCAATCCAGTACCGGATTGTGCAATTTTATCCAGGGTAACCCCAAAATCACCGGTGAGGGCAAATTATTCAAAACTACCAAATCCAAATTCTCTTGATGACCACCATTAATAGTAAGAGGAAATTCACAGATATGGTGAGTAACATTTTTCAAGTGAGAACCATCCACAGACACCACATTAATAGGGGAAGACAGAAGTTTGGGTTTTAATTTTAGTTTTTCCAAAAATTTCCCATCAATCACATTGAGAGTTGAACCTGAATCCACAAATACCCGAAACTCCATTAATTCCTCCTCAACAGCAGTGGTAGCAGAAAGAAAGACACCTTTATTGTTTAAACAAGCTATGCGGGCGAAACTGACCTCATTTTTTTTTTCTCTTTATTCATTCGAAGCGCACAGTTCTTATAAAATGCTCAGATTTGCCACAATAGAAACACAAGCCCTTAGCAAATCTGCGTTCTTTTTCCCGAGAGTGAGGTGTCATTGCTCCAATTTCCATCGGCTCTCCAATGTCAGTACATTCCTTCTCCAAACTTGGAGCTGACAAGGCAGATTTACTCTCATTAACCCTTGCACGCAGTCTCCTATCCACCCGTATGGCTAATTGCATATCCTCTTGCAAGTTACCAGGTATGGGATAAGCAATCAGCAAATCTTTAACCCTTTCACTTAACCCTGCAAGAAATAAACTTTTCAAAGCTGAATCGTTCCAGCCCACCTGAGTGGACCACCTTCGGAAGTGAGTACAATATTTTTCCACATTACCTGATCCCTGTCTCAAACGTCTCAATTCTGTCTCAGCTGATGAAACACGATCAGGATCGTCATATAATAAGCCCAAAGCAGAAAAAAAACTATCCACAGATCTAAAGCATGGATTACTAGGCTGCAGAGAAAAGGCCCAGTCCTGAGGTTCTTTGCGCAAAAGTGACATTATGAACCCTATGCGCTGTGATTCATCACCAGAGGATCTGGGTCTCAAACGGAAATACAACAAGCAAGCATTTTTAAAAGAAAAAAAAATCTTGTTCACCAAAAAATAAATCAGGCAAACGCACCTTAGGCTCCACGAAATGTGCTCCAGAACAACTACTCACGTGTTGCTTTATCTCAGCCACCTCCAGAGAAAGTCCCTGCAGGCGTTGAACCAAATCCTGAACCGAGACCATGATATAAACAGAAAATCTTTCCTTAGAGATTTTTTTTTTTTTTTTCTTGGCTGGACTTACTGTTATGATCTGCTACAAGCACTAAGGAAAGGTGGGAATTCTGTTCCTACAATAGGACTGAGCTGGATCCCTACGATGTAACGGGGAACCTGATCCTGCGACCAGACCCGCTAAAGTCCTCAGCTAGTCTGAACGAAGACCTATAGTTGCGAGGGAGGAATCCCTACAAGATCTAGGGACTGGGTGAAAAGGTGGACACCTCCTAACAGAAAGTGTAGCAGGGAAAATAAAACAGAAAACAAATACTAAGAGATCCTCAGATCAAGCAAAACTGACAGAGTAAGGCACCTAAGCACCCGGCTAGCTTAAGAGTAGATAATACAATGAAGTCCAGCAAAGCCAGAAGGGCGGAGTCAGATTAAATAGGGAAAAAAGGTCATGTGACCAGCAAACTGAAACAAAATCTAACAAGAGGGTTCTAACAACTAAAATACAAGCTGCCCTAGAGGCCCTACAAAAGGAAACAGATGAAAACTGAGGCCACTAAAAATACAAGCTGCCCTAGAGGCCCTAGAGAAGGAACGCCAACACGCCATAGCCATGGCAAAGTTAAAGGTCCTGGAACAAGCCATCAGTGGGAGCCAAAGAGACAGCATCAGTTTAAGTGGTTTTGATACTGAAGACCCTCTTAAGCGTACTAGAGACTATGTACAAAGCCAACACAGTGCTATCCCTGCTCCTGCAATCCTTCCTGACCACACAGATGCTCCCCTGAAACAACAGGGTTTTGATACTGAAGACCCTCTTAAGCGTACTAGAGACTATGTACAAAGCCAACACAGCGCTATCCCAGCTCCTGCAATCCTTCCTGACCACACTGATGCTCCCCTGAGACATCAGGACACAGAGTGTTTATCCGCATCCTGCACCCAAGGTCAGTACAATACGCTGCCAACCTTGCATCCTGATCCTCCTCTGTGCATCGAAATGTACCGGAAACCTGCAAATCACCAAATCTTATACTCAGAATCCTACGTACAGGCCAATATGCAGGCCAGTCACCACACTCCGGTCAATCACACAATTCCACTCCCATGTGTGGCAGAAACTAAGCTCATTAAGCCAGTTAATGGACTGAACGCCTACGCTGCCCCATATGTACCTGCGTTCCCAGGTCAAATCACAGACTGTATGAACAAAGCTATCCAGCCAGCATCGGTCATTCCAAAATCGGAGAATGCTGATACGACTGGCCTTGCAAGGTACATGATTCGGCGTGATCTAACTAAGACCGGTCCTTACAGAGTTTGACGATAAACCTGAGAACTACAGGGGTTGGAAGTGTACCTTTGAAACCACGATCAGTGATCTCGGCATCACCGCCGCTGAAGAGCTAGACCTGCTAATCAGGTGGCTTGGGCCACAATCCACTGATCGGGTCAAGAGACTTAAATCTGCCCACATCAGTAATCCCATTGCTGGTCTCACTGCTGCATGGAAGAGGCTAGAAAGAAGCTATGGCAGTCCTGAGGTCATAGAAAGGGCCCTGTTCAAACGATTAGAGGATTTTCCAAAGGTATCTAATAAGGACAGTACAAGGTTTCCAAGAGCTCAGCGACCTCCTGTTAGAGCTTCAGCTGGCCAAAGCAGACCCTACCTTCCTGGCCTCAGCTACCTGGACACTGCTCATGGGGTAACCCCAATAGTTTCCAAGATGCCACCCAATATCCAAAATAAGTGGGCTATGCTTGGATCAAAATACAAAAGGGAAAACCAAGTCTCCTTCCCTCCATTTTCCTACTTCTGCGAGTTCATCGAAATATCGCAGAGTGTAAACCGATCCAAGTTTTTACTATGGAGAACACAGCGACCCTGTTTCATCTACTAAACACGACAGTCCACGTCTTAACTACAGGAACCACCAAGCTCCAATGTCCATCAAGAAGACTGATGTTCTTCCGGCACCTTCAGTATCACAAGATAAGAGCGACAAAGGTGAGAAGGTTGAGAATCCTAATCGCCAGTGTCCAATTCACAAACTGCCACATCCCCTGAAGAAGTGCATCGGCTTCAGGAAGAAGCCCCTTCAAGAACGAAAGGAGCTCTTGAAGAAGTTTGGAGTATGCTTCAGGTGCTGCGCCTCTAACCGAACATCTTGCTAAGGACTGTGTCATCCCCATCAAGTGTCTAGAGTGCGACAGCGAAGACCACGTACAGGCGCTCCATCCATCACAGCCTGACTCTGCGTCTTTACCTTCTCCCACCACAAGCCATGGCGGGAGAGTACAGACCAGGTGACAAGCCATTTGCGGTATCTTCCTCATGCACCGAAGTCTGTGGAGAAGGTCTTCGAGACAAGTCCTGTGCGAAGATTTGCCTGTCATGGGTGTAACCCAAGGGCCATCCAGAGAAGGCAGTCAAGGTGTACGTTAGCCTGGATGACCAGAGCAACAAATCATTAGCCAGGTCAAACTCTTTGACTTGTTTGACTTAAAAGGAAAACGTCTATCCCTACACCTTGGGCACCTGCAGTGGCGTTTTACAAACCTCTGGAAGAAGGGCCAGTGGCCTCATAATAACTTCTCTTGAGAAAGGCGCCACGGAGATACCACTACCCACACTTGTAGAGTGTAACCAAATACCTTCAATAGGGAAGAAATCCCAAACACCAGAAGTCGCTCTTCAGCATCCTCATCTCAGAATGATAGCCAAAGAGATGCCACCCCTGGACGATAAGGCAGACATCCTAATTCTCCTCGGCAGAGACTTATACGACTGCACAAGATGCGTCAAACAAATCCACGGACTACTCAATGAACCATATGCCCAGCGCCTCGAGCTGGCTGGGTCATCATTGGCAATGTCTGTAGTGACCAGACAAAGAATCAGAATGACATCTCCTCTTTTCAAAACCGTTATTACGTCAGATGACAACGACTTGTCCTCCCTGTCATACTCACGTCACCAATGGATGAAGGAGAAGTCAAACGACACTACATGTCAACGGCAACCATCCGCTATTTCAAGTCCGCTTTATCCTCGAGACTACAACCTCGAGATAACAGCATTTGATCCTTCAACCAAGGACAACACTCACTACCTACAGAGGGAGACAAAGTGATCATCAGGGTCTTGAGCATCAACCCACCAAAGACAACTATAACAGCTGGGTAGCTCCCTCACCTTCTCTTCCAGCAAAGACTAAGTTGCCAAGGGATCCACAGCAAGTAACTGCTAAGTTCCCAACCTTTGATACCCATTTCCATCACAATCCTGGTCAAACCGAAGCCGTGCTAGACTTCAGTGCTCAGAGTGAGAGCCCCTCTCTCAAAAGCCTACCTCTAACCGATGGTGCCAGCGTTTTCCCACGCAATTCAGCCTCAGCTCACTGGCGGATGTTGAACAAGACACGTTCACTTCCCAAGCATCACTCTGTAAGGACTTGCTATCGAACGAGGAGCCTCGCCTGTTGAAAACAGCATCGACGGTCCTCTCGGGTTTAAGACACCCATCGCAGTTCTAGGCAGCGTACCACTGAGACAGCTTGCAACTCAGGATATCAATGGGAACACTATGTTGCCATCTCAAGACAGCAAAGATCGGAGACGGCGAAGAAGTCTCTAAAAGCCTTACAAAAAAGTCCTGCCCCGTAGTTCTGTAAAGACTCTTTCAACCGTCATCAAGAGACAAGTCTGCCTTTCCTACGACGTGTCTACGATGACTACAGCTGCGGAGCCTCTCCCAGCGCTTCAGAAACCGGCAAAAAGGTACAGAAGCTGAGCTCTCTTTACCCTGGACATCCTTTCAACTGGTCAGCCATCGTATCTGCTGACATCCATTTCAGGTTAATCATCTGCTGGCTCCTTCGAGCAGGAGTCACATGATCCTAGCTTTGTTTCTGAACTCTACCACGGCGGGAGCATTTCTCTGCATACTACTGCCTGTGCTAGTATGCAGAACTATCAGCATCTGAATGAACTTTGAACTTTCCCTTGTTAACTTGAAACTTTCATCTTTGGATTGTTTGGGTTGGTGGAGGCGTTTGCATGTTGCAGATTCCCCAATCTGAAGATGGGTTCTCCATAACTTGGTCTATCTAACCATTGAGGACTTCACGTCATCAACCAAGAATTGGACTTACAACTGTTACAGTTTATTTCCGCATGTTGTGTTTCTACTTTATGTCTTTCAGGTCTACAGTGACATCTCCAGTGGACATCATAAAATTATGAAATCTATAGATTTCAGACGGGGAGTGTTATGTCCCATGAATGAGACATTTTACAGACTGTCCTGTGCATTTTACATGCTGTATTGCAGTCTCTCATATTGTTTACTGTTGCTATGTGTCCCTGTGTTTTGCATAGCTGAAATCCTCCCATTACATCAAGTTTGTCCCCTTCTGTCTCTCTGTCTCCCTCTTCTGGTACGATGTCATTTCCTTCTTCTTTCTCCTGTGTTTTCATTCTCCATTTTGATTTTATCAGAATCACATGTGTTTTCAGTCTGTCTGAAGAAAGTCTTTTTTACCTGCTGCTGTTTATATGCATTCAACAAGAATTCTTAAAGAAATCAAAGTCTCTTCTGGATTCTTTATAACATGTGTGCTGGCAGCTGAGTTAAGCTATCTGCGACCGTCGCCAATTGTAAGTAAGGTAAAGAGATCCAGCATCTCACTGTCATGGGTGCATCGCCACGAGGATCGTCGCGATTGCACATTCTGACTTCTCGCAGCTGGGGTTGCTGTTACTTTGTGTTGGTAATGAGAGAGTTAATTTTACCTAGCTCTTTGCTAAGACTAGGTCAGCCAGCCCGGAGCCGGTCGCGGCGCACCGCCGCGGAGGAAATGCACCCTGCGGGGGCCGGAGCCACCCGGGCCGCGTCCGCCCCCAGCGCCCGCTGACCGGCGGAGCCCACCCTCCACGACCCCGCGATGGACCTAGTCTTAGCAAAGAGCTAGGTAAAATTAACTCTCTCATTACCAAACACAAAGTAACAGCAACTCAGCTGCGAGAAGTCAGAATGTGCAATCGCGACGATCCTCGTGGCGATGCACCCATGACAGTATGGACCTAGTCTTAGCAAAGAGCTAGGTAAAATTAACTCTCTCATTACCAAACACAAAGTAACAGCAACTCAGCTGCGAGAAGTCAGAATGTGCAATCGCGACGATCCTCGTGGCGATGCACCCATGACACTCACAGAGCCATATTTGCAGCTACAGGCCCCGGGGACAGAATAAGGAGGGCAGCAAAGAAGCCACTTCTCTCCAGAAAAAACATCATGGACAGACTGATATTCTGCAAAAGGTACAGGCAGTGGACTGCTGAGGACTGGGGTAAAGTTTTTTTTCTCTGATGAATCCCCTTTTCGATTGTTTAGGACATCAGGAAAACGCCTCATTCGGAGAAGACAAGGTGAGCGCTACCACCAGTCTTGTCTCATGCCAACTGTTAAGCATCCTGAAACCATTCATGTGTGGGGTTGCTTCTCAGCCAAGGGAATCGGCTCTCTCAGTCTTGCCTAAAAACACAGCCATGAATAAAGAATGGTACCAGAATGTCCTCCAGGAGCAACTTCTCCCAACCCTCCAAGAGCAGTTTGGGCGATCAACAATGCCTTTTCCAGCATGATGGAGCACCTTGCCATAAAGCAAAGGTGATAACTAAATGGCTCAGGGAACAAGACATAGAGATTTTAGGTCCATGGCCTGGAAACTCCCCAGATCTTAATCCCATTGAGAACTTGTGGTCAATCATCAAGAGACGGTGGACAAACAAAAACCTAAAAATTCTGACAAAATGAAAGCATTGATTGTGCAAGAATGGACTGCTATCAGTCAGGATTTGGTCCAGAAGTTGATTGAGAGCATGCCAGGGAGAATTACAGAGATCCTGAAGAAGAATGGTCAACACTGCAAATATTGACTTGCTGCATTAACTCATTCTAACTGTCAATATAAGCTTTTGTTACTCATATGTTTGCAATTATATTTCTGTCTGTGATAAAAACATCTGTCAAACACACATAAAAACCAGAGGGCAGCAGATCATGTGAAAATATAATATTTGTATCATTCTCAAAACTTTTGGCCATGACTGTAGGTCACTTAGGACCGTTAGGTGTTCAAAGGTGGAATTCTTCTATGGTCGGTTTGCTGCAAATCCCTGGTAGCTACAGTAGTATGTCACTCAGACCAAGTAACCATAGGAATGTTATCCAATAAACTTTTTACCAGGCTATTTGCGCTCCCGTAGTGTAGGATCCAAGGCTTCTTATTATATATATTGTGATCACAATATACCTGAAGACATTTTATACTGTCAAAGCGCGTTGTATGTGCTTTTTCTTGAGAAAAAATAAAAACCTTTTTTGGATAATAAGAAGCTGTGGATCCTACACCCAAGGGAGTGCAAATAGCCTGGTAAAATTTGATTGAAAAACTGTTTTTTTTTTGCAAAAAATAGCTTTTTTTTAGCATGTGACAGCTGTGAAATATAAAAACCCGCTATTAAAACCTGCTATAAATAGCAAATCAAACCCCCCTTTACCACTCTCTTAGTAAAAATAAAAAAAAATGTATTTATTTCCATTTTCCCGTTAGGGTTGGGGCTAAAGTTAGGGTTTGGATTAGGATTAGAGTTGGGATTAGGGTTAGGGATGTGTTAGGGTTATGGTTAGGGGTGTGTTGGGGTTAGGGTTGAAGTTAGAATTGGAGGGTTTTCCACTGTTTACGCACATCAAGGGCTCTTCAAATGCGACATGGAGTCCGATCTCAATTCAGCCAATTCTGCATTGAAAAAAGTCAAATGGCGCTCCTTCCCTTCCGAACTCTGCATGCGCCCAAACAGTGGTTTACCCCCACATATGGGGTATCAGCGTACTGAGGACAAATTAATTGCACAACAAACTTTTGGGGTCCAATTTCTCCTATTACCCTAGTGAAAATAATTGGGTGGCGAAAAGACCATTTTTTGTGAAAGAAAAAAAACATGATTTTTTAGTTTTACTGCTCTACGTTATAAACTTTTGTGAAGTACTTGTTGGTTCACAGTGCTCACCACACATCTAGATAAGATCCCTAGGGGGTCTAATTTCCAAAATGGGGTCATTTGTGGGGGGTTTCTACTGTTAACGCACATCAGGGCTCTGCAAACGCAACATGATGTCCACAGACCATTCCATCAAAGTCTACATTCCAAAACAGTGCTCCTTCCCTTCCGAGCTCTGCATGCGTCCAAACAGTGGTTCGCCCCCACATATGGGGTTATCAGCGTTACTCTGGACAAATTGTACAACAACTTTTGGGGTCCAATTTCTCCTGTTACCCTTGGTAAAATAAAACAAATTGGATCTGAAGTAAATTTTTATGAAAAAGTTAAATGTTCTTTTTTTTTTTTAAACATTCCAAAAATTCCTGTGAAGCACCTGAAGGTTAATAAACTTCTTGAATGTGGTTTTGAGCACCTTGAGGGTGCAGATTCTCAAAAAAATAGTGTTGTAAAAATGAGAAATCTCAGGTCAACTTTTAAACACTTATAACTTCCTAACAAAAAAAATTTGGTTCCAAAATTGTGCTGATGTAAAGTAGACGTGTGGGAAAAGTTACTTCAGTATTTTGTGTGGACATATCTCTGTGATTTAAGGGCATTAAATTTTCAAAATTTTCTTCAAATTTCCGTTTTTTTTCCACAAATAAACGCAAGTCATATCAAAGAAATGTTACCACTATCATGAAGTACAATATGTCACGAGAAAAACAATGTCAGAATCACCGGGATACATGGAAGCATTCCAGAGTAATACCTCCATAAAGGGACAGTGGTCAGTAGAGTTGAGCGAAACAGGTCGAACAAATTCAAAAAGAAACGAAACCCGACCATAGCGTGCAGTCGGCCGAACGTTCGGCGACCATTTCAGCAAAGTCGGGGTCGGGTCTCGCCAACTTTTACAATGCTGACCACTAGAGATGAGCGACTTTCTCTTTTATAGGGTCAGGGTTTTGCAAAAGTCGGGTCAAGCAAAATCGTCCGACTTCGTGAAAAGTCGGTGGGTCGACCGAAAACACAAAATCCAATGCAAGTCAATGGGGAATAAAAGTCGGCAGGGGTGGAGGACCGTAAACACACCTACAGTGCCCATTTTCAGAGCGGCTGGCGGCTCAGCCAAAGAGCGGTGCAGGCGCGGCTTTGAGTGGCGCAGGATTCAAATCCCCCCGCCAAAGCCGCGCCGGCACCGCTCATTGGCTGAGCCGCCCGCCGGCTCAGCCAATGAGCAGCGCGGGATTCAAATCCCCCGCCAAAGCGGCTCCGCTCATTGGCAGAGCCGGCGGGCGGCTCAGCCAATGAGCGGCGTGGGATTCAAATCCCCCGCCATTGGCTGAGCGGTGCCGCCTGGCTTTGCTGTGTGTGTGTATGCAGGCATTGTCCGATGGGACTACAAGTCCCATCCGGCTATGCCTGCTACACTGTCAGTGAGTGACACATTAGCCAATGATGGGACAGTAGTCCCATCATCCGGCTAATGTGTTGAATGTAAAAAAAAAACATACATTACATACACAACATACAGAACATATAACACATAACATACATGTAGCACATAACATACAGTACATACATATAACATACAAACACATAACATAAAGTACATACACATAACATACAACACGTAACATATATATAACATATGAGTAACATACATATAACATACGAGTAACATACATATAACATACGAGTAACATACATATAACATAGAACACGTAACATACATATAACATACAACGCATAACATACAGAACATACATATAACATACAACACGTAACATACAGAACATACATATAACACAAACATACAGAGCATACATATAACACATAACATACAGTGCATACATATAACAAACAACATGTAACATACATGTAACATACATAAAACACAGCACAAAATACAGAACATAAACATAACATACACATAACATACAAACACATAACAGAGTACATACTCACCAATCACTATTCCCCAATGCCATCGTCTCCTGTAATAAAAATAAAATAATGAAGCAATCTATACATCACCTGTCCGCCGTAGTCCACATAATAACGAGTGTCCCACGACGATCTCTGGTATAGAACGCTGACATCGGGTGATGTCAGCGCTCTACACCGCCCCTGCGATACACTCCTGTGTATCGCTCAGACGCCGGGAGAGAATGACGTCACCACAGTTCATTCTCTCACCGGCAATGCTGGGTGAGAAAATTCCCATGCAGCATTGCCATAAAGTGAGAGAATGAACTCAGTGATGCACTGCAGGAGCCATTGTTTCCTGCCAGTGCATCACTGGAGGCCCTACAGAGCAGTGGCATCACCTGATGTCACTGTTCTATAGGGGAGAACCGTCGTGGGACATTCGTTATTAATTGGACTGCGTCGGACAGGGAGTATACGGTTGTTTTATTTTTTTACGTTTTATTACAGGAGATCGAGGGCGTTGCTTGGATCTGAGCGTATAATAAAGATGAAGATTGTGTTGTGTTTTATTTGATTAAAATAATTTATTCTTATGCATGTGTTGTTTTTTTTAACCCATTATTAATATAAGATTAATAATGGATAGGCGTCTTATTGATGCCTCTCTAACTGGGCTTTATATCACCTTACAATAGCAAGGGATATTAACCCCTTATTACCCCATATCCCACCGCTACAGGGGAGTGGGAAGAGAGGGGCTAAGTGCCAGAATTGGCGCATCGCATAGATGGTAATTTTAGCCAGGGGGGGGGTGCCAATATCCATGGCCCCTTGCTAGGCTATGAATATCAGCCCGCAAGCTGTCTGCGTAGCCTTTCTGGCTATAAATAACTGGGGGACCCCACGTCATTTTTTTTTGATGTCCCCCTTTTTAATAGCCATAAGACTAGCTGGGGCTGATATTCATAGCCGGGGAAGCTCCATGGGTATTAACCCCTTCCCAGGCTAGAAATATTGGCCCGAGCCGTCGGCTTTCCCCTCTGGCGCAGAAAATTGCGCGGGAGCCCATGCCATTTTTTTCCCATTTTTTTTTTTAAATAACGCGTGGGTCTTTAACTTTTTATGTACCATTCTATCTATTATCTATGTAATATATATCTATTATCTATCTGTCTATATTTTGTCTATCTTTATCTATCTATTATCTATCTTTTAAATCTAGCTATTTGTCTATTATCTAGCATCTTCTATCTATTATCTAGCTATCTGTCTGTCTATTTTTCTTTCTGTCTTGGCCGGATTCACACACACCGTATAAAAAATCGGACCGTATTATACGCCGTAATACGCAAGAAAAGTCCCTGAACAGTGATCAGTATGTCATCCGTGTGCAATGCGAGGATGCGATTTTCCTCGCATCCAAATATCCTATGGCGAGATTTTCTCGCCGGCTTGCAAAACGGACATATAATGGATCCCAATGACAGTTTTCAAATCACAAAAGAAAGAATAGATATATACACATAGAATACCATATATATATATATATATATATATATATACGTCATTGTGACACATATATAGGGTACATACTCATTTGCGAGAAAAAAAAAAACGGTCCGATTCTATGCAATTATCATGCGATTTGTATGTTCTTTTAATCGCACCATCCGTTTTCCATCCGTATGCAATGCAATTTTAACATGAGGTTTTACATAGAGCAGTTCTCTCTATGTAAAACCTCATGTTAAAATAGCATTGTAAAAAAAACTGTAAACATCAGTTTAAAAAAGCAAATAATTATATATATATATAAATATATATACATAAATATATATATATATATATATATATAATTCATATTATATATAGTTCATACTCCTACATAGCAGAATAGGCGCTAATTCAATTGCCGGCTTCTGTAAAATCATTACAGAATCCGACATGAAATGTAAACCATTTCATTTCATGTAGTTTTGATATATATTTTTTAAATTAACAATTACATGAGTGCATGTATGCAAAATTTCATAAATATACGTGTTAATTAAGGATACATACCCATTTCTTGAGAAAAAAAAGGTCCGTTTTCTGGATGGAAAAAACGGTCCGATTCTATGCAGTTGTCATGCGATTTGTAAAGCGACTTTTAATCGCACCATCCGTTTTTCCATCCGTATGCAATGCGATTTTAATATGAGGTTTTACATAGAGCAGTTCTCTCCAATGTCTACATGTAAAAAAATCATGTTAAAATAGCATTGAAAAAAAATGTACACATCATTTAAAAAGCAAATAATCCTATATATACTATGGCTATGTAACAGAGGTGTGTTTAGCATAGGTGAGGAGTGTTGTGGGAGTCTGCCAATGAGGACAGACTTCCATGTGTCCAGGCTGGGCACTACAGAGACGTCTCTGTGTTTGAAGGGAGATGTAAGGTTCTTTGTACATGTTCTTGAAACTCAGTTTTTCCGTCAGCCATTTTGCTTTCTGTCTTGCTGCAGCTATTTGCCCTCAGTCAATATGGGGTTTTCAGCTTTCATGTTCCCGCCCTGATTCTCTCCCTCTTGCTTCTTAAGCAGCCACAGCTGAGCATCAGTGCTTCTGAATCTAGCCTGCAGTGAACCTGTGACCTGACTCCTGGAAGCCTTGGATTTTGTACTCCAGCTATTCCTACTGAGGAACTCTGGAACTTTTGTGTGGACTCTGGAACCCTGCTCTTTGAAAAAACTCACGTTTGCATGGACTTAAAGGTAACAGAGAAGAAGATCCTGAACCTGTTGTGAAGAGTGATTGCTGAGCTTAAGTTATTCTGGCCTGCTGTGTATCCTGCTTCTGTATCTGCAAACTGTGTGACTATTTTTGCCAACTTGTATGAAGTAATACAAGACCTTCTATATCAAACCTGTGTCTCATGTATTTTCATCTCACCCAAGCACAAGACGCTATATGAACTGTACTACATACATTACAAGATTCAGAAGTCAAACGTTAGTGTCTGCTGGGTCTGGGAAGCTGTGTCTGCTGTAACTGTGGATATCAGACGTCGGTTGTACTTTCTGTGATGACAGTGGTTGTGACTTCTCACAACCATTCCAGGTGAGCAATTCCCTTAAGTTTTTTTTTCTGCAGTGTTACCACAGGTAAACACTATTGTTTTTTTTTTCTTTTCTCTTTTGTGTCGCTGTAACTGTGGAATCAGATGTCCGGTTGAACTTCTGTGATGAAGTGGTTGTGACTTCTCACAACCATTCCAGGTGAGCAGTTCCCTTAATTTTTTTTTCTCTCTGCAGTGTTACCACAGGTAAACACTATTGTTTTTTTTTTCTCCTCCCTTCCAGTACTCCTGTCTTAAAAGATCTGGAAAATGGAGGCCCGCATAAAGGAACTTTGCGGAGTGACTGATAATATCTTGCAGATTTACAGACTATAAAAACCCGTTTTACAAACCTACAGGACCTCACTAATCACAATTTGCAAGGTTTGGACAGACTGCCCAGGATTTGCGAGCCAGGATTGAGGTTCTAGAGGAGCGAGTTCAGGCTCCTGCCGTAGCCCCGAGTTCTGGGATTCCCAAGTTGCCCCCTTTTCGTTTTGGGCGGTGAAACGTGAAAAATTCAGGGGATTTATTAACCAATGCAATCTGTTTTTTTCTGCACATGCTTCACAATTTTCCCACTGAACGATCTAAAGTGCTTACAATAATTATGTTACTTACCAACAAGGCTTTGATGTGGCAAACCCTCTGATTGAGACTGAGATGAATTTTGGATCATCTTGATGCTTTCATTTCAGCCATGGGGCAGGTGTTGATGACCCCAATCGAGGTGCAACAGCTGAAGCAGCCATTTTAACTTTGCGCCAAGGTAAGCACTCGGTAGCCGAATATGCCTTGGATTTCAGGAGATGGCCCTTGATACCACCTGGGACAGTTCCGCCAAAAAAATCTATTTTTCGAAAGGGGTGTCTCCACTAATTAAAGGATGAACTTGCTCGTGCGACCCTCCCACTGCGTTAGGTGACTTTATTAACTACGCATCCGTATTGATGCTCGCCTGACTGAACACAGGCAAGGGAGATGGTTCGAAAGCAATCGTACTAACCTTTTCTACCTTCCTCCCCAGCTAAAGAACCTTTGAGTAGGATCACCGGGAACCTGAACCTAACCCATGCGGTAGACTCTTTACAAAGAGGGTTAGTGATGCATGCAAAGAACATCGTTTTAAGGAAATCTATGTTTCTATTGTGGTAAGTCAGGGCACTTCATTATAAACTGCCCCAGCCGTTCTCGTAACTACTGCAGCACTCATTCACTGTGAGTGTTGCGAGAGGAGATCTGTCAGGTCCGAGCTCAGGCTCCAGAGAGATCTGCAGCAACAGATCTTGATTTCTCGGACTTAAAACTCCGTTTACTTCTGAGGACGATGACTGTGTAAATGCTGCAAATTTTCAAGTTTCCTCGGCGGTGGTCCCGCTGAGTTGTAAGAAAAACAATTCTCATTGCTTCTTTTCCATCAAACTCTGGGTTGACTCAGCCTGGGTGTCTAGCTCTGCTATGATCGACTCAGGGGCAAGTGGAAATTTTATGGATGTCTCCTTTGCTCTGAAAAGGGGATACGTTCAGTGGAAGAGGCTACTCCAGTACAGATGGAAACTGTGGATGGCTCCCTGCTGACTCCTGGACCGTGGATCAGAACAGAGCCTTTGAGGTCCTTATGGGTAAAGATCATCAGAGAAACTGTCCTTTATGCTTATCTCTTCTCCCCACTTTCCCATTATTCTAGGCTACCATGGCTGCAGGCTCAGAACCCTACCATTAACTGGAGACCAAGGAATTACACTTTCCAGAGAAACAGATGACTCCAGAAGTTTCAGCGTGCTCTGTTCCTAAAGGAACCATGTCAGTCCCTGAACTACCATCTGTATACCAGGACTATGTGGATTTATGTGACAAGAAGAACGCTGACCAGCTTCCCCCTCACCGTCCATATGATTGTCCAATTGAATTATTGCCTGGAGCAGAGATACCTTTTGGTAAGATCTACCCCCTGGCGGGGCCTGAGCTAAAGGCTTTAAAGGATTACTAGACGAAATCTAGCCAAGGGCTTCATACGCCCCTCTTCATCTCCTGCAGGTGCACACCATCTTCTTTGTAAGAAGAAAGATGGATCTCTGAGACCCTGCGTAGACTATAGGGAACTCAATAGGTTACTATTAGAAACCGTTATCCATTGCCTTTAATCCCTGAGTTATTGGAGAGAGTGTGGCATGCCAAAATTTCTCTAAATTGGATCCTCCGTGGGGGCCTAAACTTGGCCGAAATTTGACCTGGGGTGGGGAAGACTGCATTAGGTCCACGCTTGGACACTTTGAATATCTGTTATGCCTTTTGGTCTTTACCGCCCCAGCCTTTCCAACAATTGGTGAATGACTCTTCAGGGATCTCTTAGATACATTTGTGGTGAAATTTTTTGGATGATAATTTTAATTTTTTCAACTCCACAGAGGACTCATGGCATGTGAGAATGGTCTTGGAACGTCAAGACAAAACCTTTTTACATCAAACTTGAAAAGTGTAATTCCATAGGACCGAAATTCAATTTTGGGGTATGTACTGTCACAAAAGGAATAGTATGGGGGAAGCAAGACCCAAGCCATCAAGGGGTTGGCCAAGTCCTAAATGTGAAGGAGGTGCAGGCTTCTCGGGTTTGCCCCAAATTCTATAGCTTTCATTAGAATTTCTTGGGGGTGTGTCACCTATCACCAACTTACCCGGAAAGAGTCTAGGTTCTCCTGGCTCCCCAAGCCCAGGAAGCATTTTCCCGTCTGAAAGATAAATTTCCCCCGACCTTTTTGGTACACCCCCAAACCCCCAAATTGCCTTATAAAGGGGGGGATGCTTCAGACGGCCTTGGAGAAACTCTCTCGAAAAACAGGGAAAAATTCTTGCATCCCTTCCTTCTTTCCCGAGTTGTCTTCGGCTGAGAGGAATACGATGTGGGCAAAAGAGTTGTTGGCCATTTTGCCGCCTTCAAAGAAGGAAAACCCCTTTTTCAGGGAGCTCACAGCAAAAAAGTTCCTACAGACCATCGTAACCTTGAATTTATCGGGGGGCAAGTGCCTACCCCTGCCCGGGTGCGGAATCTTTCCAAACCAATTTAATTTTTAATTTTTTATGGCCGGATCGCGCAATGGAAAGGGATCACTCTCTGGGTTTTATTCAGCAAGACCCCCCCTTTTTACTCTCCTAAGACTATTCTCCTGACTCAATTCCGGGGGTGATTCATAATCAAGCCCTCTTAAAACAAAAGGAAGATACCATGGGGTTTTTCCTTTTGGCACAACCCCCAAAGGGGGACAAAAGTCTTTTTTTTAAGAAGGTGTGGGTCGGGACAACGTCTATATACCTGAAACAGTCAGTTGGGTTATTGCAACTCTTCACGTTCCCCAAAAATAGCTGGGCATAGAGGAATCTAAAGACACGGAATTTTTTTCCCTTTTTTTTTTTGGGGGGCCCCTTTTGCGGAAAGGGGTTTTGTTTAAAAAACTATGTCACTTCAGTAAGTCGTGCAAGATGCAAAAAACCCCGCCCTCCCAAACTGGTCTGTTACAACCTCTTCCCACCCCGTCCCCCCCCGGGGGGGTCCTTTCTATGGACTTCATTGGGATTCCCAACCCTAAAAGGGGAACCCATTCTGGGGGTTGACCGTCTAACAAAGCGCTCATTTAATACTTTGTGGGGTTACCCACGAAAAACAACATAATTTTTATATTAAAGATGTGTTTCGTTCATGGATACCGGAGAGGTTATTTCGGATCGGGGGTGAAAATTCACTTCATTTTGGCAAAATTTCTTGCGCATTTGGCATTAAAGTAAATCTTTCTTCTGTTTTTCCCCCAAAAAGGAAACCGAACAAAAACCTAAAAACCCGGGGGAGTATCTCCCCTCTTTTTGCCACCTAGGGGGTGATTGGGTGGATCTACTTCCTTAGCTTTTTCTTAAAAACCCTTTAGGTGCCTCCACTAAGCATCTCCTTTTTACTCCAATCTGGGGGTTTTCCCTAATTCTACCACGATTTCCCATAGAAACCCCTTTTTCCGCAGTGGCAAAAAAAAACACGTTTTTTCGAAATATGGTCTTTTAAAGGAGAATCTGGAATCGGCTCGGAAAGGGGACAAGAAAGCAGCAGATAAATTTCGAAACCTGCACCAGCTTTTAAGGTAGGAACCTGGTCTGGCTGTAAACCCCAAAATTTTAAAATTAAGGTTCCCCTCTTAAGTTGGCTAAGACTTTGGGGCCCCAAAAAATCAGTAAAATTAAAGTGCCGTTCTTTCGTTTTCAACTGCCAGAACAAGGAACCACCCGTCTTTCATGTATCCCACAAAGGCTGCAACCCCCAATACTTTCCTGGACTTCTTCTCCTGTCCTCCCCCAGTGCTAGTCGATGGGGAAAAATTTTTGTGGTGGAAAGGATTCGGGTTTTCCATTTAACAGAAATCTTACATATTTGTTTTAAAGGAAAGGGCTCCCCCTGGAGGACAACTCAGGGGGAACCCAATAAATTAAAAGCTCCTCGTTTGCTCCCCCCGTTTTTCAGGTACCCAACAAGCCTGGTCTGAGGCCCCCCGGAGGTTGTCCCTAAGGGGGGGTAATGTAGGTTCTTTGTCATGTTCTTGAAACTCATTTTTCCCACCATTTTGCTTTGTTTCTGCAGCTATTTTTTCCCCCAGTCAATATGGGGTTTTTTGCTTTCAGTTCCCCCCGATTCTCTTTTTCCCCTTGCTTTTAAGAGCCACAGCTGCAACAGTCTTTTGAAAATACCCCGCAGTGAACCTGTGACCTGACCCTGAACCTTTTGGGTTTGCCCAAAATTTTCCCATGGGAACTCGGAAATTTTTGTGGACTCTGGAACCCTGCTCTTTAAAAAAAACCCCGTTTGAAAAAGGGCTTACGGAAAAAGGAAAAAGACCCCAACCTTTTGTGAAGAGTGTTTTTCGAGTTTTAATTTTCGGCCTCTGTGTTCCCTTCTGTACTGAAAAATTTTGGGCTTTTTTTCCCCAAATTGTATGAAGTAATACAAGCCCTTTTATATAAACCTGGGTCCTGTATTTTCATCGCACCCAAACGACGTATATGAACTTTCCATACATTACGAGAAGCCTTCCTTATCGGTGGCTGGACATTGCCAACCTGTGTGCCCACGGACTAGGAAAAAGGGTCTAAAAAGGACATTGTTACGTTCTCATGTTTAAAGACGTTTTCCTTTTTTTTGCTGTTTTTTTGGTTTATGAAGCCAATAAACCCACATGAAAATTGTGCCTCCTGTTCCTCCTAGCCGCCAAGTGGTAGATCCTTACATTGGTTTGGAATGGGGGCAACGACCAAGGGCACTGGCATGGGGGAATCAGGGCCGAGGACAAATAACGTCGTGAAAAACCCTGAGTGTATGTTGGAAAACCCGGACAAGAATAAAAGCTTTTGCTTAGGGGGCCTCTGGAAGGGGGTGTAAGGTTCTTTGTACATTTTTTGAAACTCAGTTTTCCCTCAGCCATTTTCTTTCTTTTTTCTGCAGCATTTCCCCAGTCAATATGGGGTTTTCAGCTTTCATGTTCCCGCCCTTTCCTCCCTCTTTTTTTAACAGCCACACGACAATCATGCTTTAGAATCAGCCCCCATGAACCTGTGACCTCTCCGGGGAACCTTGGACTATTACCCAGCTATTCCTACTGAGAACTTGAAACTTGGGATCTGGAACCCGCTCTTGAAAAATCCCCTTTCTTTTACTTGGGGGAACAGAAAAAAGATCCTAAAACCTTTTTGGGGAGGTGATTGTGAGTTTAAAAATTCCCTTTTGGGCCCCGCTGTTTCCTGCTTCTGTATTTTAAAATTGGGGGGAAATTTTTTTTCCATGAGGGAATAAAAAAAGACCTTCTATTTTAAAACCCCGTGTCTATGTATTTTTATCGCACCCAAGCACAGACCTATATGAACTGCTACATACATTACAAGATTCAAAAACCAAAAACGTTAGTGTCTGCTGGGTCGGGAAGGCTGTGTTGTTTAAAACGGGGATTCAGACACATTGTCTTTCTGTGATGACAGGGGTTTTTTTTCTCACAATTTTTCCCCATGAGAAAACCCCTTTTAAGTTTTTTTTCTGCAGTTTTACCACAGTAAAACTTTTTTTTTTTTTTTTCTCTTCCCTTTTTGTCTCCTTAACTGGGATATCAGTTCCCCGGTTGAACTTTCTGTGATGAAGTGGTTGGACTTCTCCAACCATTCCGGGGTGGGGCTTTTCCCCTTTTAATTTTTTTTTTTCTCTCTGCATTTTTCCCGGGGGTTTAAACACTATTGTTTTTTTTTTTTTTTTTTCCTCTCCTTCCAGTACTCCTTTTTTAAAAAAATTGGAAAAGGGAGGCCCGCAAAAAGGAAATTTTGCGGGGGTGGACTGTAATTTTTTCAGATTTACAGACAAAAAAACCCTTTTTTAAAAAACCACGGGGCCCCCTTTTTAATCAAAATTTTGCAATGTTTGGACAGACCCCCGGGTTTGCGAGCCGGGGTTGAGGTTTAGAGGAGCGAGTCCGGGCCCCCCCGGGTACCCCCAAATTCGGGTTTCCCAAAATTCCCCCCCTTTTCGTTTTGGCGGGGAACAAAAAAAAACGGGGGAAATTTTTTTAACCAATGCAATCTTTTTTTTTCTGCACATGTTTTCCCAATTTCCCCCTGAACGATCTAAATGCTTATAAAAATTATTTTTTTTCCCCAAACAAGGTTTTTATGGGGGGAAACCCCTGAGAACTGAGGAGAATTTTTGGGGGTCATTTTTAAGTTTTTATTTAAAGCAGGGGCGGGGTTTTTAGACCCCACGGGTGCAACAGCTAAAGGGCCATTTTAATTTCGCCGGGGAAAAAAATCGGAAAGCCGAAATCCCCTTTGGGTTTCGGGGTTTGGGGGGCCCTTTTTAAACCCCCCTGGGACGTTCCGCCAAAAAATCTATTTTTCGAAGGGGGGTTTCTCCACAATTTAAAAGGGTAAAATTGCTCGTGCCGCCCCCCACTGCGTTAGGGGACTTTATTAACTACGAAATCCGTATTGAGCCCCGACTAAAAGAGGCAAGAGGATGGTTCGAAAAAAAACGCACAAAACCTTTTCCCCCCCTTTCCCCCCCAACTAAGGAACCTTTGAGTGGGGTACAGGGGGAACCCGAAAAATGCAGGAAAATCTTTAAAAAAGAGGGGTTTTGATCCCCCAAAGGGGAAAATCTTTTTAAAGGGAAAAAACATGTTTTTTTTTGGGAAGTCGGGGATTTTCATTTTTAAACCCCCCAAAGCCTTTTTTTTAAACTACTGCAGCACTCTTTTACGGGGAAGTGTTGCGAGAGGAATGGGCGGTTTTCCGACCTCAGCCCAGAAGATCTGCAGAAAAACAATTTTGGGATTTCTGGGGCAAAAATCCGTTACTTTGGGGGCGGATTTGTTAAACGCTGCAATTTTTTCAAGTTTTCTCAGGGGGGGCCCAAAACTGGTTGTAGGAAAAAAAAAAATTCTCATTGTTTCCCTTTCCCAAACAAACTCGGGGGTTAACTCAGTCTGCGGTCAGCTCTGCTATAACTAAAAAGGGGCAAGGGGGGAATTTTTTTGGGGATGTCCCCTTTTTCCTTTTAACAGGGGAACGTTCAGTGAAGAAGGCTACCCATACAGAGGAAAAAATGTGGAGGGTTCCCTGCTGACCTTCCCCCGTGGTTCAAAAGGGGGCCCCTTTGGGGGGCCTTTTTGGGGGAAAGACATAAAGAAAAAAGTCCTTTATTTTATCTTTCCCCCCCACTTTCCCATTTTTTTTAGGGCTACCATGGCTGCAGGTCAGAACCCCCTTTTTCGGGGACCCCCAAGGAATTACATTTTCCCCGAGAAACAATGAGCCCCGAAGTTTCAGCTTGCTCTTTTCCCAAAAAAGGAAAACCATTCAGTCCCGAACTACCAGCTGTATACCAGGACTAGGGGATTTAGGGGACAAAAGAACGCTACCCCTTCCCCCCCCAAAACCTCCCCTATATTGTCCAATTGAATTTTGCCTGGAGCGAGATCCTTTTTTGGGGGGTTTTACCCCCTGGGGGGGCCTGAGCTAAAGGCTTTTAAAAAAATTTCAAGACGAAAAACTAGCCCCAAAGGGGTTTAACCCCCCCCTTTATTTTCCCAAAAAGGGGCACCCCTTTTTTTTTTGAAGAAAAAAAATGGATCCTGAGCCCGCGAACATAGGGAACTAATAAGGTTACTTTTTGAAACCGTTTTTCCATTTCCTTTAATCCCTGAGTTATTGGAGAGGGGTTGGGGTTCCAAAAATTTTTCAAAAATTTGGGTCTCCGGGGGGGGCCCATAACTTTGGGGCCGTTTTTGGGCCTGGGTTTAAGGGGAAACTGCTTTTGGTCCCAGGACACTTTGAATACTTTTTCCTTTTGGTTTTAGTACCGCCCCACCATTTTCCCCCCCTTTTTGGGGAAAGGGCACTTCGGGGGTCTCCAATAAAATTTTTGGGGATTTTTTTGGTGTTAAAATTTTTAAATTTTTTTTAAATCCACAAGGGGAAAAACATGGCATGGAGAATGGTCTTTTGGGAAAAAACTAAACAAAACCATCTTTACATTTAAAAAAAGGGAAAAATTAATTCCCTTTGGACCGAAATTCAAAAATTTTTGGGGGATGGGAGTCTAACAAGGGAAATTTTAAGGATAAGAAGCCCAAGCCATCAGGATTGGGCCCCAAAAACCCAGAATGTGAAGAGGTGCAGCGCTTCACGGGGGTTTTTTTAAAATTTTTTAGAAAGTTTTTTTAGGGGAAATTTTTCTGAGGGGTTTTTACCATCCCCCCAATTACCCGGGGAAAAAATTAGGTTTTTCCCCGGACCCCCCCCAGGAACTTTTCTGTCTAAAAAAAAATTTTCCCCCCACCCCTTTTTGGGACTTCCCCAAAACCCCAAAAATTTTTTTAAAAATAGAGGTGGATCTTTAGGGTTTTTCCTTGGGGCTATACCTCTAAAAACAGGTAGAAAAAGTTTGCATCCCTGGCCTTCTTTTCCCAGCGTTTCTTCGGGTGAGAGGAACTACGAGTGGGCAATAGAGAGTTGTTGGCCATTTTTGCCGCCTCAAAGAAAGACACCCTTCTTCAGGGGGCTGCACAGCAAATATCGCCCACGACCATCGTAAACCTTGAAAAATTTTTCAGGTCGGGGAAGTGCCGACTCCCCCGCCAGCTGCTGGGAACTTTTCTTAAACCAATTTAAATTTTTTCATTTCTTTTGACCAGGATCGCGCAATGGGAAAAGGGTGATGCCTCTTAATTCTTCAGCAAGACCCTACTTGCTCCTCCTAAGATATTCCCATCTAGATTCCTGGAGGATTCAAAATCAAGACCTACTTAAGGGCATCAAGGAAGCATACATGCGGGTT
>JARQOD010000001.1:45209308-45234429 GCA_033576555.1 Oophaga sylvatica | reverse complement strand
TGATTTGCTAGGCTCCTCAGCTAGACTGAACAGAACTGTTCTGCACTCTGCCCTGCAGACAGACTTCTGACTTAGACTGGCTGCACACCTGTCTGCTCTGAACTGAGCTGCACTAAGCAGAACTGAACTGACTTCCTGCCTTCACCCCCTTTTATATCTCAATCAGGGCTCCCTCTGGTGGGCTGAGGTAGGGTGAAGGTGTGTGAATGTAGTGAGACCTCTAGTGGACTAATCCTTCATGCACCCTTCTAGGATATGTGGCTCCAAGCACCGCTGGGCTCCACATTCCCCCCTAGTAGAACTCAGCACTACTGGGCTGAATTACAGTTTTGTTTTTAAAACATAACAATAAACAATTACAATCTACAAGCTTCCCTTTATGGGAGGTGAGGACACTTGAACGTTACGCAAGAGGTCAATAAATATATATAATATATACAGTACAGACCAAAAGTTTGGACACACCTTCTCATTCAAAGATTTTTCTGTATTTTCATGACTATGAAAATTGTAGAATCACACTGAAGGCATCAAAACTATGAATTAAGACATGTGGAATTATACATTACACTTTACAAAAAAGTGTGAAACAACTGAAAATATGTCTTATATTTTAGATTCTTCAAAGTAACCACCTTTTGCTTTGATTACTGCTTTGCACGCAGAAAAGGTGAACGGCTGGACTCTACATGCCTAGTTCCCACCGTGAAGCATGGAGAAGGTGGTGTGATGGTGTGGGGGTGCTTTGCTGGTGACACTGTTGGGGATTTATTCAAAATTGAAGCGGTGAGCGGTCCAGCTCACCCCAAACCATCTCGATTGGGTTCAGGTCTGGTGACTGTGGAGGCCAGGTCATCTGGCATAGTAACCCATCACTCTCCTTCTTGGTCAAATAGCCCTTACACAGCCTGGAGGTGTGTTTGGGGTCATTGTCCTGTTGAAAAATAAATGATGGTCCAACTAAACGCAAACAGGATGGAATAGCATGCCGCTGCAAGATGCTGTGGTAGCCATGCTGGTTCAGTATGCCTTCAATTTTGAATAAATCCCCAACAGTGTCACCAGCAAAGCACCCCCACACCATCACACCACCTCCTCCATGCTTCACGGTGGGAACTAGGCATGTAGAGTCCAGCCGTTCACTTTTACTGTGCGCAAAGCAGTAATCAAAGCAAAAGGTGGCTACTTTGAAGAACCTAGAATATAAGACATATTTTCAGTTGTTTCACACTTTTTTGTAAAGTGTATTGTATAATTCCACATGTGTTAATTCATAGTTTTGTTGCCTTCAGTGTGATTCTACAATTTTCATAGTCATGAAAATACAGAAAAATCTTTGAATGAGAAGGTGTGTCCAAACTTTTGGTCTGTACTGTACATGGCAAAAGCAATTAGAAAAAGGAGTAACCAAAAAGTCCAAGTCTCTTTTGGAAAGGTTACTAAAGGGTAATAGAAAGCAATTGAGCAGTGTCCATTTCACTTGAATTGTCATTAGGAGAAAAAGACAAAATTAATAAGCAACTAAATCAAGGCATAATAGGAATAACAATATGATACAATAATATACAGTACCCAATGATAACTATTTACATCTGTTAGGAAGTCAACTAATCTCTATACCTAGCAGGGATTTGTTCTCTGGTACTACGTATCGATCTGCGTGGTGCAGTGGTCTGTGAGGTATCAGTTACCCTGTCTGTTCTACGTGCGAGTGAGTTGTAGAATTGCCTTAACCTCTCTACGGGACTGGCAAGTATACCATGGGCTGGGCCATCTGCCTCTATTTCTGCAGGGGATCCTTCTTCTGGGGATTCTTTTTCTTGGGATTCTTCTGCAACAGGCTCTACTGCGGCAACCGGCTCTTTTGCAGCACTTACATGACCGCATATGGTGAGTGTGGTTTCCTTGTATAACAAATTAGGCTCTACCACACCCCAAGAAGTAAAGAACCCCTCAATAAAGACGCGACACTTACTTATTTGGATAATTTTGGCCACAGCGGCCATTTTATTAACAAAATAACATATAACAATAATCCAAAATACCATTCGGTATATAAAATTATGAGGAGGGGGTTCTTGGAGCTAAAAAATCTGGCATAACATTGGCAACCGGCCATAAAAACAAACACCATTTTACCCTCAGCCGTACACCCCAGCTCGAGGGCACTGTACCTCCCGTTCAGGGAGGACTAACCACCAAGGCTCCCGGAGTAAAAAACCCCGTCCAGAGCCCCCAAAACCAATGCCAGATCAACCCCCACATAATTTAAAGTCCCTGGAATTTTCTTAGAAATTCCTTCCCCCGACCAATCGTCACCAACTCCAAGAACCCCACCCCCGCCAACTGCCACTGTGACGATACAGTTAATATGCAAGTATAACTCATGCCACACTGATTTTATATATGTATATATATATATATATATATATACATATATAAACACATATATATACAGACATACACCTCTATAAATATCTATCTATTCCTGAACAATACATCACAGAAAAACAACTCCTCATGGGCTTAATCCACCAAGGAGGGAGGGTGGGTCTGTCTTCCTGCGCTTCCAAAACTGCAATGGTGCCTTTTCCCGCACTTTTCCCCATAAATCAGTCACACCTCCCACTCCCCCACCCCAACTCACCCCCCAACCAATAACCTTCCTCACTGCCACTCACTGAAAGAGCCCCCACCACCAAGTGCAGTCATGTGGAGGGCCTTCACTAGCTTTGCCCTATTCCGGCCCCTTCTTGACCGCATATGGTGAGTGTGGTTTCCTTGTATAACAAATTAGGCTCTACCACCCCCAAGAAGTAAAGAACCCCTCAATAAAGACGCGACACTTACTTATTTGGATAATTTTGGCCACAGCGGCCATTTTATTAACAAAATAACATATAACAATAATCCAAAATACCATTCGGTATATAAAATTATGAGGAGGGGGTTCTTGGAGCTAAAAAATCTGGCATAACATTGGCAACCGGCCATAAAAACAAACACCATTTTACCCTCAGCCGTACACCCCAGCTCGAGGGCACCGTACCTCCCGTTCAGGGAGGACTAACCACCAAGGCTGCCGGAGTAAAAAACCCCGTCCAGAGCCCCCAAAACCAATGCCAGATCAACCCCCACATAATTTAAAGTCCCTGGAATTTTCTTAGAAATTCCTTCCCCCGACCAATCGTCACCAACTCCAAGAACCCCACCCCCGCCAACCACGAACAGCCCTGACCACCTCAGGCTCGAGAGTGCCCCAACGACACCAAAGCTCGTTCGATCCCTTCCTGAATCGCCAACGCCCACAAATCAATACCAATCGGATTAAGATGGACTCCATCCTCCTACCAAAAATTGCCATCTCCAGATTCCAGCTCAAAATGCCTCACACCCGCGCCCCCATTCCGTGACACAAAACTAGCCACTGCTCTGTTAAGTTTTACCCTGGCCCTATTAAGTCCCTTCAAGGACCTAGCCTGCCTCCATCTTTTCCTTGGAACAATATCTGACCATATTATGAACACCCCCGGAAAAGACGTCCACAACCTCAGCAAGTCAAAACGAATATCCCTAATTAATTCACGAACCGGTCGAACACTCAGATCATTCCCACCCGCATGAATGACCAAAATGTCCGGAGACTTATCTAAACGCGATGCTCTGGAAAATTCAGGCAACAAACGGCTCCAAGACATCCCCCTAAAACCCAACCACCTAATTACCACCTGTTTTCGCATGAAACCGAGCTGACGACCATCCGGCCTCGCGTCCGCCCGCAACGCCCCCCAGTGTACAAACGAGTGTCCAAGGATCCATGCCAGCCGAGGGCCGCCACCTGAAACACATATCATAAGAAAAACGTGTAGAGGAAAAGAAAACAATACGATAAAATTAAACATCACCACCATATAACAACCTCATTAACGACGAACATAAGTTAAATAACGATTGAAGCTCCACCTGCCAATTCGCCGAATTGCATCCGCGCCCAAACCCAAACTATCCGCTTCCGAGGCGGCCCCAATCCTGAAGGAGTGTGATCCAAATCTTCCTGGCTCAAGGCCCAACTCCCGCAATCCCTTTTTTAACACAGCCACAAACTGAAAACGGGATAAAAACGCCCCATCTGCATGACACAACAACGGGCCTGACCTGCCGTGCCACAACCGCCAATAATTCTCCAAGCACCTCTGCGGGCACATTAACGACCCCTCCACACTCCCCAAAACGACACGCCTGCCCCTCCCCAACTGATCGGTTTTTGAATGCCTTATCCAAAAAGCAATGCCCCCCGCCCAGAATTCGATGTCACAAGCCATCAACCCTCCACCCCTAATTTTGCTAAACGAGACTAACTCCCCTAATCGCAATGCTCCAAAAAAGGCCAAAGAATAAGCTAACCTAAACAACGCCACTTCAAAAACCGAGCCACAAATACCCTCCAAGATGTTGCCTAAATCCCCCAACACCCTAAACGATATAGGTCTCCTTGTATCCGAAACCCTATTCCCTCTCCTAAATCCCCGCAAAGCCTGCCTAACCATAAACTGCTTTGTCACATCCGACACTCCTTGCAACTTAAAACCGAACGCCAAACCCGCCATAAATTTGCTCACTTTGGTCGCTGACCACCCAACCTCGGCGGCCCTTCCCACCAGAAACAGCACCGCCAATGTCCGCTCTTCCTCAGACTCAATACCTCCCCAACACGACACCCAGCTTTGCCATACTTGCCACGAGGACTCATACGACGCCCATGTCTGTCTCGTCACTGATTCCCGAATCAAGACTCCTGCTCTTCCAAAATCACCTGCCACAGATGCGAAGGGCATTCCACACCGGATGCCTCCGCTCCTGGCGCCAGCTCCCGGAAACGTTCCCACTGAAAACGAGACAAAGCGTCAGCGATCGAGTTTTGAATCCCTGGCACATGAACTGCAGAAATCCAAGCGTTCAATTCAAGACAGCGAAGAACCAAAACCCGAACCAATTTGATTACCGGAGGGGAGGAGGCTGTAAGGCTGTTAATAACAGAAACAACGCTCATGTTGTCACAATGAAACCTCACCCTCTGATAAGCAAACATGCCACCCCAAATCGAGACAGCCACGACAATCGGAAACAATTCAAGCAATGCTAAATTTTTTGTCAAACCCAAAGCCTTCCATGCTTTTGGCCACGCACCTGCACTCGATCTACCCCTACAATAGGCTCCGTAACCAGCACTACCCGCCGCGTCCGTGTAAATTTCACAAACAAAATTACTCAGCACCTCACCCTGCATTAGCGAGCGACCATTATAATTACATAAGAAATCACTCCAGACCTCTAAATCCTCCCTATGTTCTTTGCCCAGCCAGACAAAATGATGCGCAGCCTTCAATCCTGCAGTAGCCAGCGACAACCTGCGGCAAAAAATCCTACCCATGGGCATAATCCTGCACGCGAAGTTTAATCTGCCCAGCAACGACTGCAGTTCATTCAATGTTACTTAATTCTTTTTTTTTTTCATCTTCTCAACCCCCTGCTTAAGCAGCAAAAGCTTATCCTCAGGCAAGCGGCACTCCATTCTCTCGGAATCGATCACAATGCCCAAAAAACTCATGACAGTGCAAGGGCCTTCCGTTTTATCCTTCGCCAAAGGCACGCCAAAATGCTCAGACACCCAAAACATGGCCGACAACGCATTCACACACAACCGTGAATCTGGGGGCCCAATCAACAAAAAATCATCAAGGTAGTGGATGACTGACTGCACTCCGGCCACATCCCTCACCACCCATTCTAAGAATGTGCTGAAAGTCTCAAACAAGGAACATGAAATCGCACACCCCATCGGTAAACATCTATCTAAGTAATAACACCCCTCCCAAAAACAACCCAGCAACGGAATACTGATAGGATGAACAGGCAACAACCGAAAAGCGGACTCGATGTCAGTTTTCGCCAGCAACGCTCCCGCTCCGTATCTCCTCACCCAATGCACCGCCGTATCAAAAGACGTGTAAACCACCGAACACAAATCCCGGTCAATACCGTCGTTCACCGACAAACCCTTCGGATACGACAAATGCTGTATCAAACGAAACTTGTTAGGCTCTTTCTTTGGCACAACACCTAACGGTGAAATAACTACATCTAAACACGGCAAACTCTGGAACGGGCCTGCCATTCTGCCCAACTCGACTTCTTTTGCCAATTTTGCACTAACAACCTCCGAGTGCAACATTGCCGAACGCAAATTCTTAACCGAAAAAGGAACCGAATGACTCGGAGGTGGAATCTTAAAACCATCCTCAAAACCGTGCAACAACATCTGCGCCTTATCCCGAGCCGGGTACCTACTTAGAAAGGGGGCCATCTCTTGAAGCTTCACCGGGCTCACTCCCTTGACCGGAATCCACAGAGGGTTTTCCCTTCCCTTTCTTGAAATACTTTGACACACCATGCGAGGTACCGTTACAATGGGAGCACACGTGCTTAAACTTGCAAGTACTCCCATATTTGCACTGTCCGTCGTTAAATTGCCAACAAGTGCCCGCTTTTTCCTTCCCAGCTTGGGTCCCCAGAGTACTGCTCCCATGTCCGGACTGCTGGCTCCCGCCTCCTCCCGCCCCGTGAAAGGACTGACCATACCTGGCGGGAGCCATAACCTTCAACCACAGCCCGATGTCTTTCTGATCCCATTTTATCTCTGGCCGAACTGCTTTACGTTGCCTAAATTGCTCATCGTACCTCAGCCACGTTTGCCCTCCATATGTTCGATGCGCTTCCCCTATGGCGTCCAAATAGCAAAAGAGGCCAGAACAATTCTCTGGAGACTTCTCGCCTATCACACTCGCGAGTATCGCAAAAGCCTGTAACCAGTTTACAAAAGTCTGTGGAATCAGCCTCCACCTACGCTTCTCTTCTTCCTCCTTCTTACTGTCCTCCTTCCTGCCCTTATCCAAATTAAACTTCTCCAGCGGCAGAAGCGAGAATATTTCTACATACTCGTCCCGCCAGATCTTTTCTTTTACCTCCTTCTTTAAATGCGCACCAAAGGGCCCCTCAAAACAAACATAAACTTCCCCTTTCGCTCTATCGTCCAGCTTAACTGAATCCCCTTTTTCGGCCTCAGTCTGCACCGATACAGACACCCCCGGACCTACAGACTCTGGATCACCCGACGGCCGCAACAACTCACTCCCGACCTGGCAACCGAATCCCCGCCCCGGCACCCATGCCCCCAATGGAGAACCTGCATACGCACCACCTGGGCCCACTTCAAACCTCTTCAAAAATTGTGACATACTGCTTACTAAATCACGCAAGCCCGCCGCTTCTATGCCGACCTGCCCCGCCACCACTCTCTCATCCGGCCTACCCGGCTGATTACCACTAACCACCAAACTACTTGCCCCTGCGGGCGACAAACGCGACAAAGAGCCATACTCACATAGCTGCACGGGTGCTGCGTCCCCGCCAGCCAAAAATCCAGAATCCAGACGCTCACCCTCGCCGTGATCTTCACCACCGGACACCGATTCTTCAGCTCCACCATCGCGCACATGGCCCTCGCCCCTGGCCTCCACATCACCAGGGGGGACCGACGCGTTAGGAGCACGAAGTCTTGACCTGGACCGAATACCGGGCCCGGGCCGCCTGGACCGGTCCGCCGCCCCCGCTGCTTCGCTGGCTGCCAGGCAGCTCTCTCCCGCTGCCCGCCGATCTTCTGCTGTGACCCTGAGGTGCAGGGCCAGGCAGGACCTCGTCAAAAGGCCCCCGCCCGCCCGCTGTATCCGCTCCACTGGCACGTACCCTAGCAGGCACCCTATTGTTCTGGTCCCTCAGGGTACCTGCCGCATGATCTGGCTCCCGATCTGCTGCCCCATCAGTCGATCCGACCGCCGTCCGACCTGATGTCCTGAGAGATCTGCGGCCTATTCCGCCTTCTTTGTGGCCTTCAGGAGCTCCAACGCTGCTTCCACTTGCATGCACCAGACTCTCTCCCCTTCTGGCCTGTACTTCCGGTTGCGCGGTCGATCTTCGGCGTCCTGCGCCAGCAGGCCGGCTGGGAGGATTCCCGCCGGACCGAGCACAGGCGGAGGCTGTACCGCTGTGCCCTGCGACCGCGGGGTCCCCGGAGGGGCTCCGTATCCTGCGCCTGCTGCGCGTCGTCACCTCTGGAGAGAGCCGCTCCGGAGGCCTTGTCCTCCTGCCCCTCTGACTGGTCCCGGGCTCTCCTGCAGCTCCAATGAGCGAAGCCAGCTGCTCCTCCAGCCATCCACCTCTTCTGGATCTGGCCACCTCTCTCAGCCTCGTCAGCATGCAATCCACGGACTCCATCTGGTAAGCCTGCACGAGCGTTGCCTTAACTGGGTCTGTCTTCCTGCGCTTCCAAAACTGCAATGGTGCCTTTTCCCCATAAATCAGTCACACCTCCCACTCCCCCACCCCAACTCACCCCCCAACCAATAACCTTCCTCACTGCCACTCACTGAAAGAGCCCCCACCACCAAGTGCAGTCATGTGGAGGGCCTTCACTAGCTTTGCCCTATTCCGGCCCCTTCTGGTTCTACTGGCTGTAGAGGTTCTTCTTGCTGTGGAAATAATTGGAGTACTGGGACTATAACTGCTTCTCCAATTCGGGGCCAATCTGCTGGAAAGTCTCCCAACTCAGTATGTATGATCGCCTCTTCAGGTTCCTCCGGAGTGACGAAAGGCTCTTCTTCCTGGAGCTTTAACAGATCCGGACACAACTTCAGGTGGTCCCTGGATGCAGTTGTAGTCGTTCTCCCTCCATCTTTACTGATTAGACACGTTTTTCTGTTATCAAACCTTGAATTCAACACAGTGTAGGGCTCTCTTTCCCACTGATCGTCGAGTTTGTGCATCCTCCTCTTTCTTTTCAGCACGACCTCACCAGGTGTAAAGGGTTCTGCTGGCGCACACTTGTTGTAGCGAGTCTCTTGCTTGTCTCTCACCCGATTGAGACTATCTTCAACGCAGGCCTGTACTTTTCTGTACTGTTCCTGTCTGATTGTATCCCAGTCCTCGGAGGTCACATCTGTGCATATTCCTGGACCACCCGATGTACCCCGTTTCTGGTGAGCTGGAGTGGAGTCTGTCCCAACATGGATCTGCTGCCACCAATCTGCCACCTTGGTTGTCGGGCCATTATCCTCCACTGGTTTTGAGGAGGCTAAGGACTCCTTTGTGTGAATGGAGTTATTATCTACAGCATGTAACTTGGCATCAGTGGCATAACGTTGTAATTTGACTTCATCTTCCCCCCAGTTGAGAAGACGTACTGGCACCCTTCCATTATGTACCTCCACTACCCCTCTGGCAGTTAAGAGTGTAGGTCTGTGTTCTGAACAAAGGGGTTCTACTACTGCTTGGTAGCTCTGTCCTCTCAGACCTATTGCTGCTCTACACCAAATAAGCATTTCACTCATTGGGGGTATCACAATGGGGTTGGGGTCTGTTACCCGTACATTACCAATCTCACCACCGGTCAGTTTCACTTGCTGCTGGCACATCAGGGCCCGGATCTCCTTCTGGATCGCTCCCTTTTGCTTTGGTCTGGCAACATCGGCGAGCTGTTGGAGTAAAAACACAACCTCCTCCAAACAGTTACCAATAACGTTAGTGCCTAGTACCACATTCAGTCCATTTTCCTCAGAGACAGTCTTTACTACAATAAGTCCCTGGTCCTTTAACTCCACCCTCCCCACTTTTACGTCTACATTTTTAGCCCCCAGTAAGTCAAGAGGGAGGCCGTTAGAGGCGTATACTGCAAAGTCAGGGTTTGGGGGTTGGAGACTGTCCATGGACCAGTATCTGTTATAAAGGATATCAGGTATGTTGGTTACCTGCGATCCAGTGTCCAGCAGGGCAGGTACTGCGATGCCATCCAGTATGATGGATAGGAAAGGTCTTCCTCCCACAAACCTGCGGTGCCAGTCTGAGGGGCCTGATGAGTCTATTCCTGGGTGCTGGCCCTCGGACCCAGGGTTTTCTTGTTTAAAGGACACTGGCGTGTGGTGTGACCTTCCTTCTGGCAGCGGTAGCAGACGATCCCTTGGTGAGAATGGCGCTGGTCGTTGGTCCTTTCTGGGGGAGGCGTTGTACTCCTCCGGGGTGGCGACGTCCTCCTTCTCCTCCGGTTCATCCAGGGGACATCCTCAGGGCAGTCGGCTAGCAGGATCTTTCCTTCTGTCTCCGGTTCCGTCCGCAATTGCAGAGCACTCATTACAGTGGCCAGGTTTTTGGTCAGCTGGCGCACTTCTGAGCGTAGACAGTCCAGCTTCGTGGGGGTCGCTACCTGCGTTTTGGCTTCAGCCACCAGCGGGGAAAAGTTAGGCGCTACTGGGGTGAGGGAGGCCTTACCCGAGTAATGCTGGTCTGCCTGAGCTGCCGTTTCCAGGGGTTGCAGTCCCTTTATAGCCATATCTTTAAGGGCATCAAAGGTAGCATCTGGATGATCCAAGGACCACCAACGCACAGTCCTGCTTTCCTCAAACCTCAATCCTCGTACAAATTGTTCCTTTAGCATTTTATTCTCATTGGTGACGCTCATGGGATTAGCTTGTTTGAGAGCTCGCAGGGCCCCTTGTAAACGGCAGGCATAATACCACACAATGTCATCTGGTTTCTGGGAGCATTGGTAAAACCTCATTCGGAGGTCTGTTTCGGTGCGGTCCTCAAAGGCAGTCTGTAACTTCAGGAAAATTGCAGGCACTGACTCCTGGTCTGCGGCCGACCAAGTCTCTACTTCTCTTTCTGCAGCACCAGTCAATTGTCCCACTACCACTGCAGCCCTTTGCTTATCTGACATAGAGTACATGTCCAGTATGCTGCATATTTTTCACTTGAATCCCGACAGGGTGTCTGGCTTGCCGCTGTACTGGGTAAGCCACTTTGCTCCAGGCATGTACGGCAGCGTCAGCGGTACTATCGGGGCCACAGTTCCAGGTAAGGGGGCGGCTGCTGTGGCGGCAGGGTAGCGGTCGAAGACTGATCACCAGGGTTGTCGGCCTAGTCCGTGCTGCTGGGTGAGGGCTGCGACATTCTGGCGCCCCCCCCTAGTGAACCGTGGCCTACCTTCCTCTCTAGGCCGCAGCTCCGCAGGGCACAGTTGCTTAAAGGACCTGCGTCACCGGCGCTCTGACGTCAGAGCGCTCACTGGAGTTCCCTGACAGGACCTGCCGCTGCATCAGCGCGTGGGGGCGTGTCCAGAACTCAGCGCGCTTTTTCAGGTATGCCCCTAGTTTTCGTGCGGGGACACAATAATGGCGGGCAATGGCGGGAGATTCAAAAATAGCGGGAAACCTTCGCCACAGTACAGCACACAGTCTCTTAGTAAAGGCGCACAGTACCCGGGGGCAACGGGCACAAGTTACTCCGTTGCTGCGGGGTACATTATCCTGTTTGTGACGCCAGTTGAAGATGAGTCGCCCGCAGGGCTGTGGGGGGTGCTCGGACCCAAGCCCGTTGATTCCTATGGGGGATGTCACGGCGACCAAGGCTCTGCCCGTGGCCCTGGGCGCTCACCTTCCAAAAGGGAATATTTACAGGGGAAAATGTCAATGGATCGTGACGCCATCTGTGGTGTCTGGTGAGGATCACCAGTGCTGCAGCAGTCCACTGAGGCCGGTGTTATGGCAGCTAGGGTGGTATCGCTCCCCACAGGTGGAGCAGGCTGTCAGGGCAGCGTAAGTGTAGGGATGCAGGACGGAGGGAATCCGGCAGGGTAGGAATAAGAAGGTGGACACACACACAAGTCACTTTGGTACCCTTACTGGAAATGGTGCAGGCACATCCCGGAGCACTGTAGGGTGAAGGGTGCACATCCAGATCCTCCCACTGAGTAGGTATATGGCCTCCTATTCCTTGCCTTTCTGTAATGAATTTCTGGCCTGCCTGTAGCTGGGCTTAACTTAGTCTCTGTCCCGCACCGGCTGACCTTGTGGTAGAACCTTCTCCTGGAGTACACTTTCCTTGCTTATCGTATCTCTGTGCCTCCTGGCCCTGTTACGTATCAGCTCTGTGGGACTCCTGGAACCTGTAGTCCTCAGAATTCCGGTTGTCTCCTACTGGGTCGTGGAGATCCCTGTAGGCTCGGACCCGGCGTCCGGTTTGTATTTGCTGGGGTGAGCTGGTAAGGCTCCTCTGCCCCTTTTGCTACTCTCTCTTGCCTTCGGCCTACTCTGGCCCTCACTAGGCTATACACACTGGCAGTTAGCTGGCTGCCTCTTCTGCCGCTCTCCAGAGCGGCGGCACGCTCCTAGCTTTCTAGCCTGATTTGCTAGGCTCCTCAGCTAGACTGAACAGAACTGCTCTGCACTCTGCCCTGCAGACAGACTTCTGACTTAGACTGACTGCACACCTGTCTGCTCTGAACTGAGCTGCACTGAGCAGAACTGAAGTTACTTCCTGCCTTCACCCCCTTTTATATCTCAATCAGGGCTCCCTCTGGTGGGCTGAGGTAGGGTGAAGGTGTGTACATGTAGTGAGACCTCTAGTGGACAAATCCTTCATGCACCCTTCTAGGATATGTGGCTCCAAGCACCGCTGGGCTCCACAAAGTCACCAGCAGTCTCTGAGGCTGCACTCGCAGCATCTCATTCATCAGTGGTTTTCAGCAGGGACGGTCACATTTTGGCACCATCCAGGTTGAAAACTATTTAGCCCCTAGACATGGATTATGGCGTGGGACACAACTATGGACAGGTATTGTTGGTTTTTTATTTTATTGTTATTACAGGAGATCGAGGGGTTTGATAGAATTAGGCGATGCTGTAAGTATGGTTTAATTGAGATTAATGAAGGAGTGGGAATGGCAGTTTTCCGATTGCGGCATAGAATTTGTATTACTTGGGTATATAGGTTAATTTTAATGTCAACGGGTCCTGTGCAATAAAATGCTATATAATTTTACTTAAGCATTGCAGATATCACCAATCTTCACTTTTTCACTTCCATTTCCCTCTCACTCATCTTGTCATATTTTCCTTGTACTTGTACTTTGGCTTAGTTTCTACATGTATTCATTGTCAGGGTAATAATTCTTCCTTTTATACATTGTTTGTCATCTTCACATCTTATTCAGGAGGCATACTGTGTATGTCGGCCCTTTTGATTTTTGACTGTCCGCTCTCTTGCACTTTAATTTTTACCCTCTCTTTACACTTGATCACATCCTCAAGGTCAGATGATGTATGTAGTCAGATTTTTCACTTTATTTTCACTTTTTTTATTTTCACCACTTCCGTTTACTACAGCTTGTCAATTATATTCTATAACTACTATTGTATTTATTTTTCATATTTTTTCCCTTTTACCTATGAGCTTTGGCTCACTTGTACCTCATGTATCACTAGTGTTACCGAAAGGGGCCCCCAGCCAGTGGCATCCTGCTAAAAGCAGCACGTCACGCAGTTGCTATGGGGCCCGAGAGTCAGGGGGGCCCGCCTAGTGCCAACGCCGATTTACCCAGGGCCGGCTCCAGGTTTTTATGGGCCCCGGGCGAAAGAGTCTCAATGGGCCACATTAACACAGACCACGATTCATGATGCACAGATACTGCAGAGAAATATGGGTATAGCACAATGCCAAACACTTCTCTTCTTCCATTACATGAGTGATATCTATTGTAAATTCTACATTAGCTCAGAAACCGCCGAATTCTCACAGCGCACAGTACAGACCGGACAGTACAGTCCTCCATACAATATTATGGGCACCATATAGTCTCCCCCTCATCACCCATATAATACCCCATGCAGGATGTCACCCCCCCATCCCCATATAATGCTCCATACAGAATACTGGACCCAATATAATGCTTCATACAGAATACTGGACCACATAAATTGCTCCATACAGGATATCGGTCCCCATATAATGCTCCATACAAAATATGGAGCTCTCCTCTGCACTGCGCTGCGCTCTGCACTGTTACGGCTCAGGAGAGGCCGTATCACCTCTCCATCACCTCCATCATGGCCTTCTCCCCATCACCTCCATCAATGCCTCTCCCCATCACCTCCATCAATGCCTTCTACCCATCACCCCCATCATTGCCTTTTCCCCATCACCTCCTTCATCATGGCCTTCTCCCCATCACTTCCATCATGGCCTTCTCCCCATCACCTCCATCAATGCCTTCTCCCCATCACTTCCATCATGGCCTTCTCCCCATCACCTCCATCAATGCCTTTTCCCCATCACCCCCCATCATTGCCTTCTCCCCATCACCTCCATCAATGATGCCTTCTCCCCATCACGCCCCATGATTGCCTTCAAGTTCTCCCCATCACCTCCATCAATACCTTCTCCCCATCATTGCCCTCTCCTCCACCTACACACACACAGCAACATTCACCTGTCTGCACATTCACACACACACCTCACCTGTCCGGCGTCCGCTCTCTTTGCTACAGCCGGCCGCTGAATGATGACATCATCCAGCGGCGCTGCTGTGAGAGGAAGTGCGGGTGCCCTGCAGAGGGAGCCTGAAGCTGCGGAGGCACAGGGAGAGGTAAGTATTGTGCCGGCTGCTGGGGCCCTGAGCAAGCGGGGGGGCCCAGTGGCGGCGCTGGCACAGCTCTCCTCCGCTGACGGGTGCCCGACGGCGAGTGGGCCCCCCGCCTGCTCAGGGCCCCGGCACTTGCCCGGGTGCTGACGCCGGCCCTGGATTTACCCCCCAAGCATTCATCTGTAAGGGCATCATAGATGCTGATGTGTAGCCCTGGTGGTAGGCACACGCAGTACCCTGGAGAGTGTGTGGCGAGACAGCAGTTTAATGCTAAATATTCATTCACTCGACATATACTAGACACACCCTTAGGGTAGTGGAGTTTACTCTTGAGGGAGTGGTCAAGGTATGTGTTAGAGTGATTTAGTGAGTCTAGTTCCTGTCTTCGGACAGTGAGGACGTGTGGAGTGAGTGTCTAGACTTCAGAGAGAGAAGACGTCTGGAGGGAGGAAGGAGTCTAGCCTGCTTTATCATCAGTTCATATCGTGGAGTCTGGTATAGGTGTTTGAATACACCTTAGTCTAGTCAGAGCTGTATCACCTCCTCAGCATACACTGAAGGAAAGGAGAAGTTTTAGTACAGAAAGTCTTCAGCATCCCTGTCTAAAGGACGGTATCAGGTTCAGAGACGTGCTCCTGCCTGTTGATAACTGAGCATCTGTAGCTAACTTTGAAGGAAGGAAAAGAAAGAAGTGACTGCTCGACCCTTGGCTAGTTTGAGTGCTTATGTTACCAGCGTGGACAAGGCGAAAGGCAAAGTGGATTTATTGGATTAGTGCTTACGGATTGAAGAAGTCCAGCACATTGCACCCGGTCACTGGGGACCGAAGGGTCACTGTTGTTTCAAGCACAGTGATAAGAAAACCAGGAATCTACCGGACCCTAGGTCGCGGCAGACAGCCCCTTATAGTCAGTACGTAACTGGGGTCAGGGGGAGTGAAGACTTTGGAGTTCTGCAGGACAAAATAAGAATTCAGCTCCTTCACAGGAAGGCCCCTAACACTAAGCTGACTGGGCAGGTACAGCTATAGATTAGCTGGAGATTTTGAGGGAACTACGCTTCAGGCTGGTTGTACTCGTTGTATTGGAAGTAAAGGAGGCCCCTAACTTGTCCAGCTGCTGTCTCAAGATACACTCTCCTTGGATCAGCCTCCCTGGGACCTGCTTGAACATCTTACAAGTAAAGGTATGGAAAGACGCTGACCGTGTGAGACTGTGTTCTTTATCTGCACTCGACTTCACAAATCCCATAGACTTTGAGGGACCAGTCCCACCTGTAGGGGACCCGACATCTAGCTGCCTCACCATCCCCTCAGAGATCTACAGCAGCGCTGGTACTAATTACCAGAATACTACAGGTGGCGTCACGAACTGTATATAAACCTATCCCCTGTAAATATTCCCCCAACATACGCCAGACCGCCAGGGCCACAGACCGAGCCACAGCTACCTGTGACAAACCCCATAGACTTCCATGGGCTCGGCTCTGAGTACCCCATTGCCCTGGTAATCCACAATTGTGGTGGCGGGTCGACACACTGATACAGTTGAAAGCAATGATGGAGAAGAGAGTGTCAGCTGACGCTCCCTCTCCCGTCATTCCCCTCTGCCTCTGACACTGCAGGTGCATGATGATGTCACTTCATCATGCACCCACTGTATGCTGGGAAGTGCAGCCGCTGACTGAGACCGGAGCAGAGCCTGGAGCAGCACGGGGAACGGTGAGGATTGTGTTTTTTTAAATATCAGTGAGTGAGTACTGGACTGTGGGCCTGAATTATATTCTCTGGGGGAGCTACATTACATTCTATAAGGGGGCTGTATTATGTTCTATGAGGCGGGTTGCATCATACTGTTTGAGGGGGCTACATTACATTCTATGGGGAGATGGGCTGTATTATATTCTCTGGGGGTCTGTATTATATTTATTATATTCTATGAGGGGGCTTACATCATACTCTATGAGGGGACTACATTACACTATATGAGGGGGCTACTTTGTATTCCATGAGGGGTGCATTATACTATATGAGCGGGTTGCATTATACTCTATGAGGGGGCTACATTATATTCTATGGAGGGGCTGCATTATACTATATGAGGGGGTTACATTATATTCTATGGGGGGTTACATTATATTGTATGGAGGGGCTGAAATTATAATCTGTGGGGTGACTGCATTATACTGTATCGAGGATTATGGGGACTGCATTATACTATATGAAAAACTATGGAGTGCATTATACTATGGGAAGTGAATTGTACTACATGGATGATTATGGCGGAACATTATACTATATGGAGCACCATGAGGAGTGCATTATACTATATGAAGGACTATGGGGAGTGTATTATACTATATAGAGGACGATGGGGAGTGTATAATACTATATGTAGGACTGAGGAGTGTATTATACTATACTGAGGACTATAAGGAGTGTATTTTAATACATGGAGGACTATAGGGAGTGTATTATACTAAATTGAGGACTATGGGGAGTGTATTATACTATATGGAGGACTATAGGGAGTGTGTTATACTATATAGATGACTATGGGGCACATTTTATTATATGGAGGACTATGCTGTGTGCATTTTACAATATGGAGGACTGAGGTGCACATTATAATATATGGAGGACTATGGGGTGTAGTATACTAAACAAGCAAAATGCTGCATGTTCATCATGTTCATCGCCGGTGTAAACTGCAGATGTGCTGCTGATAACCTGATACTGTATGGGGATCTATTAGTGATTGTTCTCTCCCATCATTGTTCCTCAGACTGTATAAAGAGGCCAGGAAACAAGTGTTGAACGACTTCAATATTGTCGATCACACTCATTTATCAGCCTGAACTCAGAGCATGTAAATACAACCAAAACGCTTCTGTGTGATGTTCAATATGTTAGCATTTGGGGCCCCATTTTAAACTTGTGCCTAGGGCCCCACTTTGCCTAAAACCGGCCCTGATCTCCAGTATATAATATTTTCAGCCTTCTCTTAGTGGGTATACAGTTTACTTAATACTCACTTAATATTCCCTAGAATCTGTATCATTAATATCATGTAGTGTAGTGAGGCATTATCACAGACTTTTTTATAGGAATACAGACGTCGAGTCGGGCAACCATATACTTATATACTTACTGTATATGAAAAGAAAGTCAGCACTTCCTTCACAAGAGACTTCAGTCCTTTTTAATTTTCAGTATTGGACATTTAGTAAAAAAAAGTGCAAAAGTGCTAGCAGTGTGGTGGCAGGTACAGAAATTTCATAAGAAGAGACATGACAGACAATGAACGTTTTGCGCTAGTTTGCGCTTCTACTGGTCCATGTTACTATGTGAAACCACCTCATTCCCTTTAAACCAGAGTGAGGGAAGTGAAAGACTAGGTGAATATGTAAGGAGGTGGAGGGGACCCTCAGTTGCTCCTTCTTTCCTTTGTGCTGGGCATACGTGCCACATGCGGCGCCCTGACAGTTTGGCTGTAAACTAGTCTGATAACATGATGTATTACTGTCTTTTGATGTGCTGTGTATGTTTGATATCGTATTAATGTTCTACTGTTGTGCATTGTAATATATAATACGCATATGTTAGCTTAGGGACAGTAAGACGTTAACTAAGGGGGCTGGATCAGCAGCTTCACAGACACAGGAAGTTCCCGTCTCCCAGTTAGTGCCCGGGCAGGCTTGCCCAGGGCAGGAGGCTCTGCAGGGTTGGGAGTCTGATACTCCTCTGGAGGGGAGAAAGTGCTGCCTAGGACTCCCTGGCAGAGGAAACGGGCACCAGGACTGTGGAAGTGCCCAAAGGACTGTCAGTCCCAGGAACCGGATGGGAGCTGTTGCTGATGCTGCTGCTGTTGATGATGATGATGTGACAGATCTGACTAGGGAAAGTGCAGGAAGTTATATCTACTTTATTTTATCTTTATTAAACAAGTTCTTTACTGTTGGAACCGAAGCGTGACATGTGATGCATATGGAGAATGCCGTTCCTGTGTGGAGAGCAACCGTGTGCTGGAGGTAATTGACTGTGCCGGGGATGGGACTTTATCTGATTTTCTATGTACAAGGGGCCGGGGTGCTCACTGACTCTGACTTAGTGGACTCGTTCATGACTACCACCCCGTGCCACCTTGTTACAAATGCAATTATATTGATTAAACATCACATGTGTGGACAAAGAAAAACATGTCACAAAAAATCAGACAGATCTAACGTGTCATGTAATCCTAGAGAACACTGTGCTTCAATGTCTAAAATCCATTGTGCTTCTCTTTGCAGAAGCAATTTATTACAATTGCCTCCTCTTAGTGGATTTTCTACATGCTCAATACCTGCAAATATTAACCCATTAGGATCTGCATTGTGGCAATCATGTATGTGTTTGATGAATCTCACCGACCCTTTCGTTGTAGTGATAGAATGGAAATGTTCCCTGAAGTGTGTGCATAGTGGCCTAATTGTTTTCCCTATATAGTAGAACTGACAAGGGCATAAAATTGCACATACCACGTAATTCGTACGACACGTGATGAAATCTTTTATTTTATGCGTAATTTTGCCTAAATTTAAAACCTTCCCTGTAATCCGCAGTCGACAGTATGAACAATGTCCACAACGAAAATTCCCTATTGGTTTAACTATCTGTTAACCATGTAGATGTTTTTATATCAGCTGTAAATCTTTTTCTCACTAGTAGGTCACCAATATTTTTGTTTCTTCTATATGTAATTTTATTCTGAGCTACAGTACTAAGGTCTCGCTCACTTTCTAATAAATGCCAGTTTATTCTGATCGCATTCTTCATCAAACTCATATTTGGGTTATTTCTAAAAATAAAATAAATCTTTGTTTTCTTTTATTCATATCAGTTCTTGGCTTTTTTATTAATGCTGTGTGCGTTGTTTCTTTAGCTCTATTACGTGCCTCTATTAGTAATGTTGAAGGGTAACGCCTATCTCTAAAGTTTTTTGGTGAGGTCTGCTTGAGTTTCCAACCTGCATCACTACTGTTGATTCGTCTTAGGCCGGGGTCAAACTTGCCAGAGTGATGTGAGAAACTCGCGCGAGTCTCTCGCCTCAATACCCGGCACTGCCGCCGGCACGCAGGACTGGAGTGTGCGGCTGCATAGAAATACATGCAGCACATGTCTGTGGTATTTTCCTGAAGAAGAAGTCATATAGACATTGAAACGCGTAGAATAAACCACCTGAGTTTTTTTATTATTATGGCAGCGTGGATATAATCCACGTATCTCCACTATAAGATCTCTGATAAGGTCGCTGGCCGCCTTGTGGATCTGCAGCAGCTCATACGTACATGCATTCATTCTATACCATCAGGTGAGCAGTTCTTTGAAATTATTTGGAAATAATCCGAGGGATAAGACCCTATTTGCGCTTTTTCTGTTTCCCAAATCTTACTACCTGCATAGGCGACATACCTTATATATTTGTTATATCTCATATCACCCCAGCAAACACTGTGTCTGCAGAGTTTATCATTCCCAGGCCTCAAGGATTGGTGATTGGGGACACACTGTTGTCCAGGCACTCTGGCCACATTATTTATTCATGTGAGGGGTGCGATTGTTCCCCTCACCTGATTCCATTGGCGTCTGGCAATAGTTGGCTTCCATGCAGATATCAGGATATTATAGTGCGGTGTGTTTACCCAATTATATATATTTAAGATCTACCTTTATGCACGACGGCCGAACACGGGAACAATTAGGATTTATATATAGTCATTTCTTTTACAACGACTAGTAATTTGCTGCAACTGCCCTCCGAGTGTTTGAGGCACCTTTTTATGTCATTAATGTTTTCTCTTATATAAGCACTTCTTGATTTGTATGTTGCACACATGTGTCATGATCATTATGGCTTCCTATTGTTCTGGAGCCCATCCCAGCCTTGTGCAGGTCTACAAATTTGTCCCTGGTCCTTAGACAGCTCTTTGGTCTTGGCCATGGTGGAGATGTTGGTGTGTAGACAGGTGTCTTTTATACAGTTAAATTTAAAAGGAGCAATTAATACAGGTAATGAGTGCAGAGTAGGAGGGCTTCTTAGCCCCTTAACAACTGCCGATATGCCTTTAACGGCGGCAGTTAAGACGCTAAGGAATGAGTATAGCACCCCCCAAAGTTAGAATTAAGAGGTAGCCAAGACCCCAGAGAACATGATTCAGGTCAGTTTTTACCAACCCCGCAGTTGCGATTGCCGTTATTAATGGTATAATGGCGCTTGCAAAAAGAGGTCAGATTTTCAATTTAATTTCTCTCTCTGATGTGATCGCACATCACAGGAGAGAGAAATAGGGTCCTTGATTCCCCACGGAATCTCCAAGTGTCCCTGAACCCTCCTGCATCCCCATGCGGCCACTATCCCCCACTTTTCTGGGAAGAAAATGGCAGGCGCATGCGCAGAGCGCCAGCCATGGTCTGCAGGCCATCACCTGGCAACAATAAGAAATTTTTTCTATTGGTTCACTTTAATCACTGTGTTAGACCCTATCACAGTGATCAAAATAAAAAAAATAGTAAATCAAACCCCCTTTATCACCACCTTAGTTAATGAACAATAATAAAATTAAAAAAAAATGTATTTATTTTCATTTTCCCATTAGGGTTACAGTTGAACTAAAGAGAGATGGGCTAAAGTGAGTTGGCCTAAAGTTAGGATTAGGGTTGGGGTTAAAGTTAGGGTTGGGGTTAAAGTTAGGGTAAGGGTTGGGACTAAAGTTAGGGTTAGGGATGGGTCTAAAGTTAGGGTTGGGGCTAGAGTTGGGGGAACGGTTAGGGTTGGGATTAGGGTTATGGTTGTGTTTGGGTTGTGGTTAGGGTTGGGATTAGGGTTAGGGGTGTGTTGGGGTTAGAGTTGGAGTAACAATTGGGGGTTTCCACTGTTTAGGTACATCAGGGGATCTTCAAACGCGACATGGCACCACGATTGATTCCAGCCAATTTTGTGTTCAAAAAGTCAAACGGTGCTCCCTTCCTTCTGAGCCCTGCCATGCACCCAAACAGTGACTTTTCTCCATATATGGGGTATCGGCGTACTCAGGAGAAATTGCACAACAAATTTTGTGGTGCATCTTCTCCTGATACCCTTGTGAAAATAAAAAAATTGGTTCCAATGTACTTTTTTGTGAAAAAAGTAAAATGTTCATTTTTTACTTACACATTGCTTTAGTTCTCGTGAAGCACCTGAAGGGCTGATAAACTTCTTGAATCTGGTTTTGCGCACCCTGAGGGGTGCAGTTTTTAGAATTGTGTCACTTTGGGGTATTTTTGTTATATTGACCCCCAAACTCATTTCAAATGTGAGGTGGTCCCTAAAAAAATTATTTTGTAAATTTTGTTGGTAAAATAAGAAATCACTGGTCAACTTTTAACCCTTATAACGTCCTAACAAAAAAAATTGTTTCCAAAATTGTGCTGATGTAAAGTAGACATGTGGGAAATGTTATATAATAACTATTTTGTGTGATATGACTCTCTGATTTAAGGGCACAAAAATTAAAAGTTTGAAAATTGCAAAATTTTCAAAATTTTGCCAAATGTCCATTTTTTTTCATAAAAAAACGCAACTTATATCGAACAAATTTTCCCACTTACATGAAGTACGATGTCACGAAAAAACAATCTCAGAATCAGTGGGATATGTTGAAGCGTTCCAAAGCTATAACCTCATAAAGTGACAGTGGTCAGAATTGTAAAAATTGGCCCGGTCATTAAGTACCAAATTGTCTCTGTCACTAAGGGGTTAAATAAAAACTAACAGGTTTGGGAGAGCCAGAATTTTTGCTGGTTTGTAGGTGATCAAATACTTATGTCATGCAATAAAATGCAATTTAATTATTTAAAAATCATTTAATGTGATTTTTTGATTTACATTTTTAGATTCTGTCTCACAGTTGAACTGAACCTACAATAAAAATTACAGATCTCTCCATTCTTTGTGGGTGGGAAAACTTGCAAAGTTGTTAGTGTATAAAACACTTATTTTCCCCACTGTATTTGTGCAGAGCCAAACCCTGAAGATTCTATCACAAGATTCCGTGATGACATGCTCAGCCATTGTGACATTTCTGGTGATGCTCCGCCATTATGACATCGCTGATGATTCTCGGCCATTATGACCTCACAGCTCACAGTCCCTACTTCTAGAATGTACACACGGTCACCGGCGCCATTTATGGTTCTGTAGTGACTGAGAGCATTTGCAATTTTTCACTATGGCTGGATTACGTCTGAATGATTTTCAGGTACAAGCACTATTGGAGATTGATATCATCAATCACCCTGACATTGTGCTTCTACCACCCGATGGCGTCCTCTGCTTCACTCACCGGCTGGTGGTGCAGCTAGTAAAGGATTGCCTGACCAAAAACAAACAAGGTCAACTAACGTCAGAGTATCTGACTGATTTACATCACAACATCAGGACATTACTACAGCAGGTAAATGGTGGACGTTCCGCACAAAACTTCTCCATAATCATAGATAATAATGGTGGGATAGAAGCTTCTTCTTTCCTCCAATATAAAACATGACGAGTCCCCAGATATTGAGTCATTGTATCTGCAGAGAGGAGCAGATGACGCATACAATGGCAGCTTCCATTGTTTCCTTTCTCATATCATAATTTTCATTTTTGTTTCTTTTTTACTTTATAGGCTGAAAAAAGATCTCAATATGGAGATTTGGCTTTTATTAAAGACCTGGCCAAAAAAGTCCTGCGTGTATTGGAATGTCCGGCCCGCTCGTCGGAATGCCCGGTAAGGAGCCATCATCTTCTCTATCACATGTCCTTGTTTTCTGATCTTCTCCAGATCACCAGTCAGATCTTACAGGCCTCCCTGTCAGTCCCCGGCAGGAACAGGAGGTTTTATGGCCGCCTGTCTGTGCTGCTTCCTCGTCTGTGAGGACAGTCTGTATTCTGCTGATGTAGTCACATCTCAGTGGGGGGCAGTCTGTATTTTCCCTTCTTTCTCGCTCTATCAGAGTCTTCCTGATTGTAAATGCTGCAGCTGAGATAAAAGTCGTCATTGCAGAAATGTTGTGACTACAAGTCCCTTATACAGTACATTAATCTGGGCTTGTGGAGAGGAGCTGCAGTGTAAAGCAATGCTACCCATTACTGTAATGAATAAAGTACAAGATGTATCCATGATGTAAAGAACGCCGATAACGCAGCTCTGGGATATCACGGTGCATAAAGTAAAATCTGACACCGGACATGAGATTTTTCAGTGTTAACTCATCTTTAATCCCATAAGTGATAGTAGTTTCAGAGAAATTTTCCCATGATGGCGCGAGATTTGTAGAGTTACATTTGGTGCATCTGTAAATGTTGGTTTAGTCCTTCCTGATTTATGTATTTGGTGATTTAGTGAAATCTTCCATATAATAATTATCTATATTATATCTAACAGGAAACACCAAGAGGCGACGACGAATATGGGAAGAATGTGACCCCAGAAACCCCTGACCCTAAGAAGAGTCAGCCGGAGCTGAGCAGCGATCTGATTACAGGTGAGCCGATCACACAACCTTCTACAAGGAATATCCAGATATTACACAGAGCAGGGAATAATGGTAGATTTACTCCCTGCTCCATGTATTAATCCCATGTACAGACGTCTTGTCATTTCTCCCTTATATTGCGGTATTATGTTTGTAGGATTGTTATTGTCTAATACATCTTATTTCTTCACTTTATCGTTATTTTAGTACCATCAGCGCTGGCGAATCTCGACAGTGGAATCTGTGAGGTCCCGGAGATCCAAGAATCTGCCGGTGTAAGTATTATAGAGATATAGGGGGTTGTCTGTGTATCACCAGATCATGGGGTGTGAGTGACCCGCCAGTTTTATCCCCCATATAACCATGGGATGTCTATGGCACTATGTTGTTAGATGATAGCATTTATATTAAATGGAATCTGTCACTATCCAGCACATTACAATAATAATGGTGTATAGAGGATCCCTCCTTATATTACATCCGTGTCTGCGGAGCGTCTGACTTGTATCGTCCCCTACATCAGTGTAAATCAGCTGGGACATAATAGAGGAGAAGTTTTTAGATCCTGAGATGTTTTCCTGCAGCTTCTATATCTTAGTATTATCTCTTATTCTTTTTTAGGAGTTGATCAGATCACTGATCCCGGCAGGAGAGCCGCATATGAGCGACTATGAGACATCTGAACTGATAAGCAGCGGAGCTTTTGGGTGAGATTTCTGTTCCCACAATCCTTATTTCTCAGGGTTCCCTATGACAATGCTTCTGCCTCTGTGCTCTGCCATTCAGTGTTATCATAGGGAAACGATCAGAGTCCACATCACTGTCCACATCTCAATGTCACTATTCAGCTCAGTTATATACATCTGAGCGACCAGATCTGTAACAAATCAGTCTGTAAGGAAAGGGCTGATATAAAATAATACATTACACCCCCGGTCCTAGACCTCATCTGTTCTTATGCTGCCGCCTCCACCACAGCTTCCCCGTCTACCGTGCTGATCATCTGAGTTTTTTGGGTCCCCATTATGGAGCTGATAATAGTGATTGGCTGCACAC
>JARQOD010000001.1:44970628-45209208 GCA_033576555.1 Oophaga sylvatica | reverse complement strand
GAAAGTAAAGGAGGCCCCTAACTTGTCCAGCTGCTATCTCGAAATACATTCTCCTTGGATCAGCCTCCCTGGGACCTGCCTGAACATCTTACAAGTAAAAGGTATGGAAAGACGCTGATGTGTGAGACTGTGTTATTTACTTGCATGCCTGCACAACCCTGCCTTAACCACCGACCTGAGGGAAGAGTCCCACCTGTAGGGGACCCGTCATCTAGCTGCCTCACCATCCCCTCAGAGATCTACAGCAGCGCTGGTACAAATTACCAGAAAACTACAGGTGGCGTCACGAACTGTATATAAATCTATCCCTGTAAATATTCCCCCAACATACGCCAGACCGCCAGGGCCACAGACCGAGCCACAGCTACCTGTGACAAACCCCATAGACTTCCATGGGCTCGGCTCTGAGTACCCCATTGCCTGGTAATCCACAATTGTGGTGGCGGGTCGACACAAAAATTTGGCGTCACGAACAGGATGCGAAACTCGCAAAATTGCAAGCCCTGTGTGCCTGTGGAGGTGTTTTTATGGAAAAGGACTGTTTGCTATTTTTGGCGCTAAAATCCGCCATTTTGCCGCCAATTTCGCGCCCTCAGGCGCTGGAGAAGAAGGTGGGCGTACCTTCGTGGGCGTGTACCCCCCTGTGGCGCGAAGAAAAATGCCTGCCCTCTCAAAGTGCTATTACAATATGCGATCCTGCCCTACAGCAAAGGAGGTCCGCCTCCTCTTCACCTTCCCTGCAAAGAGGAGGAGACGCAAACCCCGCCTCCACGGAAGAGACCGGACGTCTCTGGAGGAAGATGAGAGAATCTTCTGGAACATCATGGAAGCAGGACGTGTGCAGCCGAGCAGGGAAGCGGAGGAAGGCAGGCCCCGCTCCCCAGCCAAGCTGCCACCAGCACCGGAGTCATCCGTGGTCCTGCACCTGCAGCAAGCGTTGCTAGAAATTCAGGAGAAAAATGCACGCCTGAAAAAGATGGTCCAGCACCAACCTGGATTTGAAGAGATCGAGAGACGCCGGCGTACCCAGGAGCAGCGGAGGCTGTGGGACGTGGTGTTCTCTCCCCTCAACGACCCCCCACGATTCGAGTTACCGAAAATTCTGCTGCCCAAGGCAAAGGAGCAACCGGAGGCTGCCCCCGAAAGTACCGATCCTGATCCCACCGGTGAAGCGGTGGAGGCGAAGGAGGTTGAGGAGGTACCGCCAGTTCCGGAACGCCCGCCCGGCCAGGAGGCCGCAGCAGATGATCGATCCCCGACACCGGAGGGGTCCTGTCCGTCATTACCAGACGTGGACTGGGACGAGATGGCGCGCTTGGATGACGTCGCCTATACCGCCCAGTGGGAATGTGAGTGGCAGCGTCGTGAGGAGAAGCAGCAACGCCAGCAGGAGGAAGAGCGGGAAGCTCAGCGGAATCGACAGCGGCAACATGCAGAGCTGATCGCGGACAAGGAGAGTGTCCGGAGAGAGAAAGGTACCCTGAGGGAACCGCGGCGGCAGGGGTGTGTGACAGAGTTCCAGCTCCGGAAGGGCTGGGGCTTCATCAGAGAACCGGGCCTCTACCCAGGGGTCTTTGTCAGCAGGCGTGACGTGGAATCCCACCTACCGCAAGGCCATCCCGGGAGGGACTTAGTTAATGGAGACATTGTCACATATACACGACATTGGGGAATGAAGGGATGGTATGCCCTTAACGTCACCATCGTCCGTGACCCCGTCCCCGACGCAGGTAACGTCACCACTACCGCAGCGTCCCCGTCTCCAGCTCAAGCAGTATCCGGCCGTGCCCCAGCATCGCCCCCTGCAGGTACTTCGCAAGTGGAAGCGACACCTGTATACCGCTATCCTTCTACATCGCAACATGCGACCCAGTTTCCATCGCAATCCATGACACGATCCATATCGTTAACTGTGACTCAGATTGAAACGCAATCGGTGTCTCGCAAGGAGAATGTATCCGTTGCGCCCCTAGAGGTTCGCACAAGAACTGTGGCAACTCAAACCCCAATAGCAGGTCATGACTTGTTAGTTCTGGGATCTAGGGAACACCGCATTGTTCCAGCCCCCGGGGTGGAAAATGTAGTAGAAATAAATAATTAAACAGTAAAGAAAAACCGGTAAATCCAGATAGGGGTCTACCATAAGTAAAGTTGTAAAAAGTTTTAAGTATGTTTGCCAATTTTTGCACAAGTTAAATGAGTATATAATATATTATATATTGCCAACAGTAGAATGCCCGGCTGGGTAAACAGATAAAAAGTTTTGCACTTTATTATTATTATAATGTGATATAATATGTGTCGTTTTGCTAACAATGGACTCAGAGGCTGAGGACTGTGCCAGCCCAGAACTTATTTGTATATAGTTGCGCTTCGGTGCTTTATCTTGGTTTTACATAAAACCATCACAACTACCTCTGAAAACAAAACCCGTGTGGTGTGGCACTGAGTGAGGTCTACATCCAGATGTCCTGCAGCCCACCCAGGACCCACGTTGAAGGTTTGGTGCGGGTCCTTCACAAGAATACTGTATATTTATTGAATGTTTTGATGCCTTAATACTTTTGTATTTTTCTATATTCAATGTGTTGTTTGCAACGTTCAAGACATCCTTACCTCCCGGATGGGACGAATTACTGTTTAATGTTGATGTTTTCATGCATAAACAAAACTGTCTCTTTGTATTTTACAGCCCGGGAGTGCTGTCTTTTACCATGGGGGAATGTGTAGCCCTGGTGTTAGGCACACGCAGTACCCTGGAGAGTGTGTGGAGAGATAGCAGTTCAATGCTCAATACCCATTCACTCAACATACACTAGACACACCCTTAGGGTAGTGTAGTCACTTGTGAGGGAGTGGTCAGGGTGTATTCGTTGAGTGATTAGAGTAGTCAGTTTCCTGTCCTCGGACAGAGCAGACGTGTGGAGTCTAGCTGGGACCTGGAGGGAGGAAGCAGTCCAGCCTGGTTCTATCAGCAGTTCAGCAAGTGGAGGCCAGTAAGGGCGAGATATAGATCACCTCAGCCTGGTCAGAGCTGTACCTCACTTGAAGACATTGATAAAGAAAGAAGAGTTTAGTACAGAATTACTTCAGTCTCCTGTCCCAAGGACAGTGAAAGGTTCAGAGACGTGCTCCTGCCTAGTGGATAACTGAGAGTCTGGTAACTAACTCTGAAGGAAGAGAAGAAGGGAGTGATTATACGACTTTTTGCAAGTGTGAGTGTTTATGCTACAAGCGCGGACAAGGCGAAAGGCACAGTGGAAAGGAATATTTGAAAAGTGCTTTTGGATTGAAGAAGTCCTGCACATTGTTACCGGTCACTGGGGACCGAAGGATCACTAAAGCTTCACGCTTAGTGGTAAGAAAACCAGAGACTTACCGGACCTTAGGTCGCGGCAAGCAGCCCCTAAATAGTCGGTACGTAACTGGGGTCAGGGGGAGTGAAGACTTTGAGCCTGATCAGCAAGATAGGAATTCAGCTCTCTCACAGGAAGGCTCCGACCACAAAACTGACTGGGCGGTACAGCTATGGAATAGCTGGAGTTATAGAGGGAACTACGCTTCAGGCTGGTTGTACTCATTGTTGTGAAAGTAAAGGAGGCCCCTAACTTGTCCAGCTGCTATCTCGAAATACATTCTCCTTGGATCAGCCTCCCTGGGACCTGCCTGAACATCTTACAAGTAAAGGTATGGAAAGACGCTGATGTGTGAGACTGTGTTATTTACTTGCATGCCTGCACAACCCTGCCTTAACCACCGACCTGAGGGAAGAGTCCCACCTGTAGGGGACCCGTCATCTAGCTGCCTCACCATCCCCTCAGAGATCTACAGCAGCGCTGGTACAAATTACCAGAAAACTACAGGTGGCGTCACGAACTGTATATAAATCTATCCCCTGTAAATATTCCCCCAACATACGCCAGACCGCCAGGGCCACAGACCGAGCCACAGCTACCTGTGACAAACCCCATAGACTTCCATGGGCTCGGCTCTGAGTACCCCATTGCCCTGGTAATCCACAATTGTGGTGGCGGGTCGACACACATCGGCGTTGTGTTGTTGTGCCATTTGGTGACCGACCAACCTTTGGATCGTGTCACACTGGTCAGTCACTCCGTGACAGATGTCCTATCGAATGGCTTGAATTTTGTCCCTGATCAGGACTTTAATCTTTTTCATCGATTCTTGATGTCAATAAATTTATTTCCGTTTGACCATCAAAAAGCATTTTAGGTCTGATCAAGAGTAAGCCAGCAGTACAGGTGTGAATTATGGTATCAAAGAATTTCATCACAAAGATTTTCAAGAACAATTTTCTCTTCTTACAATACAAGAACTGAGTGTGAATGAGGTGGGATCTGAGAATTTGATCAATCAATCGCTGACATTAAATGTAAAAAATCCTTTTTTTATCCTTACAATCAAGATCAAGTTGCATGGACAAATTCCTAGAATTAGTGGAAAGGGATTTAAAAACTCTTAAAGGCAATGAGGAATGTAATGCTTTAGAAGGTCTATCTTTAAGTGTATTAACAAAAAAAACCAGCAGAATTTTTGGAGGTCAAGCATCCTGTTTTACCAATAATGCATGGATTACCCAAAATCCATAAGTGACATGTTTTTCCTCCAGTGAGACCTATAGTGTCTGGTATCGGATCAATTAATGAACACATGTGCGACTGGATAGACTCACTTCTGCAGCCATTGGTACAGAGGGTCCCGGGATACATAAAGGATTCTAGAAATTTGTTAGAGGTTTTTTCACAGAAAAGATGGTCGTCACACTCTACCTGGCTCAGTTGTGATGTGGTATCATTGTGTACCTGTATTCCCCATTCTGTAGCCATGGAGGCATTAGATTAGTATCTGACGAGATTTAGTGTTTTTTCTCAGCATTTGATTAATGATTTACAGGTGACATGATATTTACTTAATCATAATTTTTTCTCTTTTGATCGGCACTATTCTTTACAGTGCTCAGGCGTGGCTATGGGGGCAAAATTTTCCCCTTCATTGGCAAACCTCGTCATGGCGTTTTGGGAGAGCAATAATTTATATTCTGTTTCTAAAGCTTTTATGTCCCACATCGTCTGGTATGGGAGATATGTTGTGACCCGCACCACAATTGTGGGTTACCAGGGCAATGGGGTACCCAGAGCCGAGCCCATGGAAGTCTATGGGGTTGTCACAGGTAGCGGTGGCTCGGTCTGTGGCCCTGGCGGTCAGGCGTATGTTGGGGGGTATATTTACAGGGGATAGGTATATATACAGTTCGTGACGCCACCTGTAGTTTCCCGATCACTAAGACCAGCGCTGCTGTAGATCTCTGAGGGATGGTGCGGCAGCTAGATGTTGGGTCCCCTACAGGTGGGACTGGTCCCTCAAAGTCTATGGAATTAATGATGTCGGGTGCAGATAAATAAATCAGTCTCACACCATCCAGCGTCTTTCCATACCTTTTACTTGTCAGATGATAAGGCAGGTCCCAGGGAGGCTGGTCGGGTGGAGGATGTGCTTTGAGGCAACAGCTGAACAGGTTGGGGGCCTCCTTTACTTTCCAAACGATGAGTCCAACCAGCATAAAGCGTAGTTCACTCCAGAAACTCCAGCTTCTCCAAACTGTACTGCCCGGTCAGTTTTGTGGTTGGAGTCTTCCTTTAATGTGAGAGAGCTGAGTTCCTACTGTTGTCCTGCATCGACTCAAGGTTCCCACTCTCCCTGACCCCAGTTACGTACCGACACTCCAAGGGCTGCTTGCTGCGACCTAAGGTCCAGTAAGACTCTGGTTTTTCTATCACTATGCCTAAAGCTATAGTGACACTTCGGTCCCCAGTGACCGGTGACAATGTGCAGGATAGTCCAATCCTTAAGGCACTTCTGAATTCTTCCACTGCGCCCTTCGCCCTGTTCGCGCTTGTAGCATAAGCACTCCACACTTCCAAAGGCTATACAGGTTAGTCCCTTCTTGCTTCTTCCCAGAGCTCGCTAACAGGTGCTCAGTATTCTTCTAGTTCAGGAGCACGTCGACTGAACTCCACTGTCCTTGGGACAGGCGACTGAAGGTCCTGATGCTAACTCCTCTTTCTTCCTGCACAGACTGCACACTGACTGCCCTGTCCGAAGACAGGAAACTGACTGCCTGACTGAGCTGTATGTCACTAGCTTATATACCTATGGGTGTGTCTAAGTGTGTGTTGGAGTGAATGTTTATTGAGCATTAAACTGTTACCTCTCCGCACATCCTCCAGGGTTTTATGTAGGCCTTCACACCAGGGCTACACATTCCCCATGGTAAAATACAGCACTCCCGGGCTGTGGAATACAAGAAGACATTTTGTTTTTCATTAACAATAAACATTAAACTCTTCCCATCCGGGAGGTACGGAATCTTAAACGTTGCATTAAAACATTAGATATAGAAAAATACAAAACATACTCTCATAAATATATCATATCAACAATATTCTTGTGAAGGACCCGCACCAAACCTTCAACGTGGGTCCTGGGTGGGCTGCAGGACATCTGGCTGCAGACCTCGCTCAGTGCCACACCACACGGGTTTTATGTTCAGAGGTAGTTGTGCTGTGGTTTTAAGTAAAACCAATATAATGCACCTTAGTGCAACTATTTACAGATACAGTTTTTGGGCTGGCTCAGTCCTCAGCCACGCAGTCCATTATAAGACACATTTTCAAATAATTCACATTATATCAGATTCTATTTACTCAACTAGAGTATTCCCTATAAACTTGGTGCAAATATGCGACCACTTATCACATAAATACCATAAAGTGCAAAAACTCTCTTTATCTGCTTACCCAGCCGGGTATTCTATTTTTGGCAAAATATGTAAACATTACATACTCATATCAACGGTGCAAACTATTTTCACTTTTACAAACTTATATACATATTGAATGTGGCAAACCCTGTCTGGGTCCTACCAGTCTTTATTATTTACTAATTTCAGTGACGTCTTCCACACCGGGTGCTGGAACGACGCGATGATCCTTAGATCTCATGACAACAAGTCGTGACTTGCTATCAGCGTTTGTGTCGCTACAGTCCTCGTGCGAACCACTGGGGCACGCCGGGTGCTTTTTCCTTGTGAGACGCCGATTGCGTCTCAATTTGCGTTGCAGGTAGCGATACAAATTTAACCGCAGTTTGCGATACAAAGGAAGACTTGGGTGAAGAGATGCGAGCAGGTAGCGATGCCGATCGCGTCGTAGATTGCGATGGAGAGTAGGTCGCCGATTGCGATACGGAGGTGTACGCAGGGGCGATGCCGATGCACAATGCTGGTGTGATGCAGAGCAGGAAGCAGGTGTGCACAATGGCTCAGTTGGGGACGCACTAACCTGCTGCTGTCGCTGCTCCATCACAGACGGCTGGGTTTCCTCCGGTGTCCCTACCGGGGACTGTAATCTGCTGCGGCCTCCTTGCCTGGCTGGCACTCAGGGACGGGCAGGACCTCCTCAGCCTCCTTCGCCTCCACCTCCGCATTGGTGGGATCAGGTACAGCACTTTTGGTGGCAGCCTCCGGTCGCTCCTCAGCCTTTCTCAGCAGTGATTTTGGGAAATCAGGAGACGGCATTATGCTTATAGGAGAGAACACTGCGTCCCACAGCAGCCGCTGTATCTGGGCGCGCCAGCGTCTCTCCGTCTCCTCCATTTCAGCTTGTCGCAGGATCAGCTTTTTCAACTCTGCATTCTCCTCTCCAATCTCCAGCAAAGTTTGCTGCAGGTGCCGGACCACAGATGGCTCCGGTTCTAGTGGCAGCTTGGCTGGGGAACGGGGCCTGCCTTCCACCGCTTCCCTGCTCGGCTGCACACGTCCTGCCTCCATCATCTTCCAGAACACTCTCTCTTCTTCTTGAGCCGTCCGGTCTCTTCCGTGGAGGCGGGATTTGCGTCTCCTCCCCTTCGCAGGGAAGGTGAAGAGGAGGCGGACCTCTTTTGCTGTAGGGCAGGATCGCATGTTGTAATAGCACTTTGAGAGGGCAGGCATTTTCTTCGCGCCACAGGGGGGCACACGCCCACGAATCCACGCCCACCTTCTTCTCCAGCGCCTGAGGGCGCGAATATGGCGACAAAGATGGCGATTTTTGGCGCCAAAAGTGCAAACAGTCCTTTTTCACAAAAACAACTCCACAGGCACACAGGGCTCGCAATTTGCGAGTTTCGCATCCTGTTCGTGACGCCAAGTTTTGTTGTGACCCGCACCACAATTGTGGGTTACCAGGGCAATGGGGTACCCAGAGCCGAGCCCATGGAAGTCTATGGGGTTGTCACAGGTAGCGGTGGCTCGGTCTGTGGCCCTGGCGGTCAGGCGTATGTTGGGGGGTATATTTACAGGGGATAGGTATATATACAGTTCGTGACGCCACCTGTAGTTTCCCGATCACTAAGACCAGCGCTGCTGTAGATCTCTGAGGGGATGGTGCGGCAGCTAGATGTTGGGTCCCCTAAAGGTGGGACTGGTCCCTCAAAGTCTATGGAATTAATGATGTCGGGTGCAGATAAATAAATCAGTCTCACACCATCCAGCGTCTTTCCATACCTTTTACTTGTCAGATGATAAGGCAGGTCCCAGGGAGGCTGGTCGGGTGGAGGATGTGCTTTGAGGCAACAGCTGAACAGGTTGGGGGCCTCCTTTACTTTCCAAACGATGAGTCCAACCAGCATAAAGCGTAGTTCACTCCAGAAACTCCAGCTTCTCCAAGCTGTACTGCCCGGTCAGTTTTGTGGTTGGAGTCTTCCTTTAATGTGAGAGAGCTGAGTTCCTACTGTTGTCCTGCATCGACTCAAGGTTCCCACTCTCCCTGACCCCAGTTACGTACTGACACTCCAAGGGCTGCTTGCTGCGACCTAAGGTCCAGTAAGACTCTGGTTTTTCTATCACTATGCCTAAAGCTATAGTGACACTTCGGTCCCCAGTGACCGGTGACAATGTGCAGGATAGTCCAATCCTTAAGGCACTTCTGAATTCTTCCACTGCGCCCTTCGCCCTGTTCGCGCTTGTAGCATAAGCACTCCACACTTCCAAAGGCTATACAGGTTAGTCCCTTCTTGCTTCTTCCCAGAGCTCGCTAACAGGTGCTCAGTATTCTTCTAGTTCAGGAGCACGTCGACTGAACTCCACTGTCCTTGGGACAGGCGACTGAAGGTCCTGATGCTAACTCCTCTTTCTTCCTGCACAGACTGCACACTGACTGCCCTGTCCGAAGACAGGAAACTGACTGCCTGACTGAGCTGTATGTCACTAGCTTATATACCTATGGGTGTGTCTAAGTGTGTGTTGGAGTGAATGTTTATTGAGCATTAAACTGTTACCTCTCCGCACATCCTCCAGGGTTTTATGTAGGCCTTCACACCAGGGCTACACAGATACATCGAACATACCCCTCATTATATGGAGTGGGGATGTGTCTGCCATACTGGACTTTGTGAGATAGCTCAACACCAATGATTATAATTTAAAATTCACTTACAATAGTGATCCCACACGCATTTCATTTCTTGATCTTAAGTTGCATGGTGTGCATGGTGAAATTATTTCTATTAAAACGTTTTCGAAGCCTTTTGCAGGCAATACTATACTTCATGCGGCCAGTAGTCATCCTAAGCACACCATTAGGTCTATACCTGTGGGTGAATTTATTAGATTCAAACGCAACTGCAGCGACAATAACAATTTGTAAACTGAGTTGGCTCATTCCTTACGGAAGTTAAAAAAGCACAAATATGCAGATTGGGCAATAAACAGGGCACACAACATAATTTGTAAGAGAAGTCGCACAGAAACCATCCACAACGTCATGACACAAGGTCTTCTGTGATTGGTTACCATATAATAAGCAGACATCTTGTTTTGCTGGCACCATTTGCACAGTGTCACAGTGCAGAGAGGTCGCTCCTGCGCTAGTGCTGGTGCTAAAAGTGAACTTGTCAGTGAAATAGATAGGATCCTGTCCTGTGTGAAATCAATCTTCCAGCTTGGAAGTAGATTGTGCAAAAACTGTGTGGCAGTCTCCAGAAGCCCCATTTGCTTCTCCAAATTGGTTGTGATAAAACTGTGTTTCAGTGGCAAATCAGAAGGCCAGATTTCCTCTTAAAAATCGTTAGGACTAATATTGAGTTGCAACCTGGAGAGCCAATTAGTTACTCCAAATCGTTTGTGCAAAAATTGTGTTTCAGTGGCAAAGCAGAATGCCAGATTTCCACATAAAAATCAGTAGGACTTCTGATTTCCACTGAAATATTTGACTTTAACTAACGACACATCAGCGATCTGTATAACGACCTCGGCGGTCGTTGGGACCTGTCACACAGCATGTATTGTTAAAGATCCCGACCTCGATAGGCGTGATTGAACGCAACCTTTTCTACGCCCCTCAGCACAGATTGGTGGTCACTGAATGTCATGACTGTTTGTCACCGCTCTCTCGCCATGGGTTTGGACGACCGCATCTAAACACGCATTACGATCCTCCATTGCTCTCAAGCGGAAGCGGTTCATTCGAATTTCCAGCATCATTCCATACTGCGTCCTGCGTCCTGCTAGCCTTCTGCTTTGCAGCTACTGCGATCCAGTCTGTGCCGCCATTGCGTTTGCCCCGGATTCATTTTTTCAGGATCCCTAAAATTGTCTTGTAAGGTAGGTACTGTTTTTTTTTTTTGTCACATTTTATTTAAAATATCTATTTAAAGATCCCAGCTATTCTTAACCGTTGTCGTCCATCTATTTTTTATTTTTTTTGGTCTACCATTGTTTTGTCCTGCTGCGCCCACCACCACCATTTTATGATTCCTGCTGTTTTTACTATGCAAATGAGAAGCTACCAACATTGGACCCGATACAGCGTGTTCATGCTGAAAGAGTGATGCTTGAGGTGTTGAGTCAAGCGGCAAGAGGAAAACTTACAGACACTTCTGGTGTCACGGACAGACAGCACTACCCGCAGTACTCTTGGCAGCACAATACTGAGCCTCTCGACACAACAATGAGGAGAGGGATAGATCAGCCGAACCCAAGCCTTGTTCCACCACCTTTTTTTTATACACTGCCAAGGCAACGTGGTAATGACAACAAAACATTTTACCAACAGTTGTAGCTTGTCAAATATTTTCAAAATGGTTTTGTTGTGTATATATTTTTTTACATTGTTACATTTATGTTAATAAAAATCATATTTATCTAGTGAATTGTGGTCTTTTATTCTTGTGTTTGCTAAAAATTTCAACAATATTGTTGACAACTATTAAAATGTTTTATTTTTATTCCATCTACTTGCCACACACGGGGTCATGGGAGTACCAGCACTCATAGGAGTTCCAGTATTGGTAAAAAAATAAAATGAAACATTTTTTTGAAAATTTGTAACATTTCTTTTAAAGGCCCTGGTCACACTAGTGCTAAAACCTTATAATAAAAAATAATTACAAATAATACACCACAGCTGCGTATATAAACTTTAAATATATAAATATATATTTTGTCTACTTTTTTTTTAAACGTTATTTTTAACATTTTAAACATTTTTTAAACATAACCAAAAAAAAAAAAAAAAAAAACAGTTACTGACTGCCCCCCGTTTGGAAGCCAGCCACAACCCTTTCCAGCATCACCCCGTGGTCACGCAGAGCTGCCATTGCTGTGTTCATTGCTGACATCACCCGCCTGTGCGATGCCAACAGGTCCTGGGGAGTCGGGATTTCTGTGGAGGTAATGGTAAAAGTTAACCAGGGAATTCTGTTGCAACATCAACTTTACTTACATGTTTGTGGTATAACACTTACGGTTTTCGGCCGACTGCGGTTCACCTGAAGAGCCGCTTACCGCCCACTGAGAACCTGTGGCACCACTGGCTAGAGAAACACAGAAAAATATATATATCACGACAGCCCTTACACATTTTAAGACCTAACAATGTTTTCAAACTTGTCTGAAGCTTATATTTTGTGCGTAAATTACCTGAAGGCGAGCCTGCTTAAATGTCACGGAGTGACACTGGAGAGAAGCCAATTATGGGGGAGGATGTGGAGGACCCAAACTGTGGAGGCGGGGTAGCACCTTGAGGAGGGGTTTCCGCAGATGATGCTGGTGAGGGTGGAGCAGCTGGTGAGGGTGGAGCAGCTGGTGATGGAGCAGCTGGTAATGGTGGTGCTGGTGAAAAAAAATACAATTGAGTTGAATACTCCTACTAACCCCATCACTGCTGTACTCCCGTCATTACCTGTAACCCCATCACTACTGGTATCCCGTCAATGCCTGCAGGGCCGGCGTCAGCACCTGGCGCACCCGGGCAAGTGACGGGGCCCTGAGCAGGTGGGGGGCCCACTTGCTGTCAGAGACACCGGCGTACTATGAGGGGCCCTGTGCCAGAGCCCACGAGTGGGTCCCCCCTGTTTGCTCAGGGACCCAGCACTTGCAATACTTACCTCTCCCTGCTCCAACACTGTGACGTCTTCCGCATTTCCTGACAGTGACATTCAGGTCAGAGAACGCGACGACGTCACGTCTGTGCGCCCTGTGCCTGAACAGTCACAGTGATAGCTATAAGATCGCGACGATGAGGAGTCCAGAGTACAGCAGTGCCCAGCGAGGAGAGGTATTTCATTTTTTTTAATTTTTGGAGCAATATATGGGGAGTATTATACACTGGAGAATTATATATGGGGCCCATCATACACTTGAGCATCATAGATAGGGCCCATTATACACTGGAGCATCATATGGAGTTCATTATTTATGGGGCATCACATGGAGCCCATTATATATGGAGCATTATATATGGGGACAATTATATTTGGAGCATTATATGGGGCTCATCATACACTGGAGCATCATATACGGGGCCCATTATACACTGGAGCATCATATGGAGTTCATTATTTATGGGGCATCACATGGAGCCCATTATATATGGAGCATTATATATGGGGACAATTATATTTGGAGCATTATATGGGGCTCATCATACACTGGAGCATCATATACGGGGCCCATTATACACTGGAGCATCATATGGGGCCCATCATATACTAAATCATCATATGGGGTTCATTATTTATGGGGCATCATATAGGGCCCTTTATATATGGAGCATCATATGGAGCACATATGGGCCTATTCTGTATGGAGCATTATATGGAGCCCATTCTGTATGGCGCACTATGTGGTGCCCATAATACTGTATGGAGGACTATACTGTCCGTAACCCCATCACTACTGGTACTCCCGTCACTGCCTGTAACCCCATCACTACTGGTACTCCCGTCACAGCCTTAACCTAGCCTCTCCAGATACCCTCACCAACACTCACCACGATGCCTGTGAAGCTGTGCACGGATGCTGGCGACCCTATCGCTTGACCGGTAGCGCAGGTCCGCCAGCTTCTTCCTTATTTGGGTGGGTGTCCTCTCCACTCCAAACCGCCGAGAAAGGCCCCTCTTGATTCGGCGAAGGACCGCCTTCTTGTGATGCATGGGACGCGCCGGCGGGATCCTGCACTCGTAGTCCCATGCATCACTTTTTTTGTGCACTGCCTTGCCACCCATTTCTCTATGATGTTAATAACGCCGCATGAACGACGCCAGCGTCGTGACGTCACAGCGTACGTGCGCCACAAACTGGTCGCACTTGCGACACGAGACACTATTGCGATCGCAAAGTGACCAGTCCCAGCCAGGCGCCCCAGCCACGCACAGACACGAGACGCCATTGCGATCGCAAAGTTACAGGTCCCAGCTAGGTGCACCAGCCACGCACAGACATGAGACGCCATTGCGATCGCACATATGAGTCGCCAATGAGGTCGCACATCGTTCATAAAAGGTGTCAAACACAGCGATTCAGGCTCACCAGCGGGACGGCAACGATCAAAATACGGCCCAAACCGTTCGCCACATCGCAGCGGGGGCCACATCGCCGCTACATGTCACACACAGCGACGTCGCTAACGATGTCGCCGCTGCGTCATAAAATCGCTGACGCTTGCGCGATCTTGCTAGCGATCTCACTTAGTGTGACATACCCTTTAGTCTCATATGTCCACAAGACATAAGCAGGCCCTATAAAAAAATAGTGAAGGCCGTCTGATTACCCTGAAAAAAAATGTGTGACTTTCAGAGTCCCGCCTTCATAAATTAAACAGAATATGTCTGATCATGTCTCACACAGCACACGGACAGATACTATAGTAAAATTCTAAAATTACATTCCTGGTGACTGTTTTTTTCACCATTAAAAGCAACGCAAATGCAGCAAAAACACTTCGTGTGAACATAGCCCAAAGGGTGGAGGAGCATTTTTTTTCTCTTATTTATTTTGCCTTATATACAAGTCATTATCCTGGAAGGAATATTTCTTAACATTTTTTCCAGTGAAATCTATTTTATTTTCAGTTTTGTAAGTTTTATTGTCAGTCCCTAAAAGTGGCGTAATACTCTGACAAATATGTTCCCAGCAGTGACCTGGACCCCTCCAGACCTTCGGGGGGAACCACTGGAAGAATGCTCGAGTTTCCCATTGACTTCCATTATAATCGTTACTCGGGTCGAGCACCCAGGCATTAAGATCTGCTTGACTCGAGTAATGAGAACCCGAGCATTTTAGTGCTCGCTCATCATTAATGATGACCTTATCTTATCAAATTCTGTGTAGTACCTGTGGGTTTAAAATCCTCATGATTTCTAGATTAAATCTTTGAGGGGTCTAGATTCCAAAAGTGGTCAGTTGTGGAGAGTTTCTGCTGTTTAGGCACTTTAGGAACCCTACAAATGCGACATGGCGCATCTATGTCAGAAAATTTGTGTTGAAAAATTCAAATGGTGCTCCTTCCCTTCCGAGCCCGGCCGATTGTCCAAACAGAGGTTTCTGACCACATGTTGGTTGTCAGCACGCACAGAAGAAACTGGGTAACAAATTAGGAGGTACATTTTTTCATGTTATCCCTTGTTAAAGTGAAAAAAATTGGGGCCAAAGCAACATTTTGGAGGAAACATTAATGTGAATACTTTTCCGTCCAATTATGACAAGAGCATTCTTAAGGTGATACCTTTATTGGCTAACCAGAAAATTATATGTTCGCTAGCTTTCAGAGCTCAAAGGCTCCTTCTTCAGACATTACAATGTTTTTTAATTCCATTTTACATTAAATCCTGTGTAACACCTGAATGGTTAGAAAATTTCCTGACAACAGTTTTGAAGTATTTTGAAGGAGTTATAAAAATGGTGTCATTTTTGGGGAGTTTCCAATATATAGGCCCCTCAAAACCCATTTAAAACTGAATAGGTCCCTGAGAAAACAGGTTTGGAAATTTCTTTAAAAATGAGAAATTACTGCTAAACTTTTAACCCTTGTAACATCTTAACAAGAGAATAGCATCCCGCGATGGGTGAAAATTATGCAGCTGTCAACTGCACACTATAGCCGACACCTTGCTGCATAATCCACAATCAGTGATGACACCGACCATCGCCATTAAACCCATCAGATGCTGCTGTCAATAGTGACTATACATCTAAATTGTTAAGAGATTGTGGGGCTCAACTTTTACCCTATTAAGACCCTGCTATCATGACTGTGTGATCGTGATGGTTGCCATTGCAATTCACGGTCAAATAACAGCCTTAATGCCTGCCGGATGTAGTGAACTGTTCAGGAATTAGTAACATTTAGGGTTTAAAAGTTAAAATTTTCATTCCTATCATGCCATTTTGTATTAATTCCTGAAAAGCTCCTGAAGGGTTAATACACTGCCTGATAGCAGTTTTTATTATGTTGAGGGGCACCATTTATAAAATGGTATCACTTTTGGGGGATTTCCAGTGTAAATGTCCCCCAAAGTCACTTAAAATCTGAAAAGGTCCCTAAAAAATAAGTTTCGTAAATTTCTTAGAAAAAAAAGGAAACATTGCTGCTTAATTTTTAAACCTGCTAACATCCTAACAAAGTAAAAGAACATTTTAAAAATGGTGCTCATGTAAAGCAGACATGAGGGAAACGTTATTTATTAATTATTTTGTGTGGTGTGAATATTCATATTAAAGGGATAATCATTCAAAGATTGAAAATTGCAATTTTTTGGAAATTTTTGTCAAATTTCTAATATTTTTATAAATAAATGCAAACATATTAATCCTAAATTTACCATTAACATAAAGTATAATGTGTCACAAAAAAAAAATTAAACTTCTCTGGATACATTTCTGGGTTATTGCCACATGAAGTAACACTTCAGATTTGAAACATTTGGTCTCGTCACGAAGGGGTTTTAAGAGTGTTTTTTGCTGCATGAAAGGAGTTGATTTTTTTTATATATTTGTGGAGTAATACAGAGACTTTAAGATGTATCAATAAAGATAATAGAAGATTTTATGGAAATGTTGTAGCACATATGTTTTTTCTATCGAAAATACTGGCTGCTTCATAGGAGAGTGATGGCTGGCTTAGCCGGTTTATTGCTGGCATCAGTGCTATCAGTGCTTTCCTCTGCTCTCATTGTGGTGTATCCTATGTGGTATTCCTCAAAAATCCCATCTCCATGGGATACCGGATGTATAATGTGTTCCATGTAAATACTGTGATTTCTGTGTAAACTGTATGCTGTAACACATTGTGAGAACTGACAAGCCCCATTATCATTAGTAAAGAGGCTGTTCTTTTCAAATTATCTCTGCTTCTTCATAATTGTGGATTAGGTGCACAAAACACCATCATCCTCTACTTAAAAATGCAGCTACTGCTCAAATCTTCATTTTCCACATTATTATTCTAATGTCCGCAAATGTGGGATTCAACGTCAATAAATTGGGAACATGGGGGTGAGGGAATATATTTCAAAATGGAAACGAAGGTCACAGTTGAATTCTTGCCAGCCATGCGGTTCCAAGGTGTGTCAGGCATAGTCACTCAGCAGTAGATGTCTCAAGTTGCTTTTTTATTTTCCCGTATGCCCAGTTTGAACCATAGAACATTTCATAGCAATACGTGCCAGTCTCCACCTATAGAAGAAAGGAAATATGACCGGTGAGGGGTTTATACAGCAGATCACCATGATGAGTGGTGAGAAGAGAGCGGAAACATTGGGGCAGGAGACAATATATACAGATATAATGTACTGTATACTGCACAAATGAATTAGTCTGAGTCATGGTGAAATGTCATCTATGTAACTAATGACATAAAGTGATGTCACGTATCATCTACAGCTGGAGATACTGACGTTCTCAGTGCGGACATACAGGGAGATCACACACATCAATGACTTTCTGGACACCATGGTAATAGATAACCTATAGTAAATGCTGTGTGGGGATGTAACCGTCCATGGGGACAAGTCCTAATGATATTGAGAGACTTCAAGCTGTTGTAAAAGCCAGAGGTGGTGCAACAAAATACTAGTGATGTGTTGGAGTGTTTTTTTGTTTGTTTGTCATGATTCCATAATTTTTTCCCTCAGAATTGAGTGATTCCATAATTTTTTCCATATGCTTGGTTAACAAAAATAACCATTACTGACTACCACATTATTTGTTCTTGATTTCTTTTAGTGTTTCTTAAAGCCAAAAAGTTGCCATTTGAAATGAATTCAGTTTCGTGCCATGTCTGTAATCTGTTTTTTTTCAACAACATAAAACAACTGAATGAACATCCTCCAAGGCCAGTGATTCCATAATTTTTGCCTGGGGTTGTATATATATTACACAGATATATAACCTTTATACATACAGCAACCGGGACGTAACGAGACTTTAAACCCCTTACATTCCCCTTCGTTTTAAGATGGTTGTCCCTGACCATATGACGCTTGAAACTTTAATATACACAAGTCATACTAAACGCGGGGAGGAAAAATATACATATTTACTTATTGGGTGAACGTCAGCCGAGTCTTTGAATCTTCAAAGGAAGGCGGCCCCCTTCCTTTAAACATGGTACTATGGTACCCATAGCCCTGTTCCGCAGTCTCAGGACAATACTCTGCTTTCAGCAGAAGGGGCGCAACAAGCGTAACAAAAAAGGGAAAAAAAAAAAAAAAGAGTCCATGCTCTAAACGGGGACGCCTGACTCACAGTCCTCCAGGTCAGCAATGTCAGTTATTCAAGGCATATAGTATAATAAACTCCGGCACACGAAAAAAGAGTCACTTCTTTATTAAAGCAAGAGTGATATCCAGGTATAAGGTAAATTCATCCGGGTGAGATAAATCAAATGAAAAAATACATCCAGGTACAAACAATTTATCATCGACGTTTCGGCATATGTATGCCTTTATCAAGGTGTACCTATTAATTACATATGAAAAAAATAGAAAAATGGAAAATATATGTAAATGTACATCACTTATATTTCTTGAAAGTCAATATACACATATATGCATCACAACATTGAAAAATTTAGAACAGTGGAAACAAGAAGTTGCTTATCCATGGGGAGAGCATCCGAAAAGACTTCATAAACAAAGTATATATACGGTCACATATAGTCTTGCGACTAAAATGAAATAATAATGAAGAATCCAGACAATGTACTGGATCAAAAGTGAACTATCCGAAACCCTCAAGTGAACATGGAGTGCCCAGGGTTAGCGGCTGATAATGATGACAGCTGCACATGAAATGTAATAGTAAAGCAAAACAGCAAATCCTGGCTAAAATACCGCCATATTAAGTACGACTGTTGAGATATTGAATGTGACTTCATGAAAGTAACATACCTCTTTGTGCTGTACAAGGCATATCCCCGAGATGATACGGTGATGGTGAGCTGCCTCAGTGTGTGCCCCGTGCCATTATATATGCACGAGAGACGCCGTGCAGAAAGACTTCCGGGTGAGGTAAGGACGGTCAAAAAGACTGTGCGCATGCGTGAAACGACAGGTGCCGAATGTGAGCCGGAGAAAGCCGAAAGTGTAAAGGACCATTGCGCATGTCAGGACGGAAAGTCAGGTCGAGGGATCAATGCCAGGTTGCTGCAAAGAATAGGAAACAACGTCAAACACCAATTAAATTGTATAAATGAAAATCAATGTTGATACAATCCAACAATGCAATGAATTTCACACAATAAATCGAATAAGAGTAATAAGTAATGCTGGAATGAAAAGTTAAATAATCCATGGTAAATAATTGCCAGATCAGAGATATATAAAAAAGACATAAGACAATTTTGTCCAATGTACCGTATGTTAATACGACAATTCATATTCCCTATTAAGGCCATATGGGGAAAGAGTTTGTAACGCATGTATCCAAAAGGACTCGCGTTCTTTAGTTTTGAGATTCTGTCCCCACCTCTCCTAGCTTTTGGAACATGATCAATTATTTGATATTTTAATTGGGCAATAGTATGTCTATTGTCCAAAAAATGTGCTGGAATGGGTAGAAGAGTACGTCCACAACGAATTGTGGACTTATGTTGAGAGATGCGGTCTCGGATATGTTGGGTAGTCTCCCCATCATACCCGAGACCACAAGGACATTTAATGAAGTACACCACGTACGACGAATCACATGTATAATATCCCTTAATAGGGAACCTTCTACCAGTGCGTGGATGGGTAAAACTATCGCCCTTGGTAATGTTGGAACATTGAAGGCATCCCAGGCACGGAAAAGTACCCTTGCGGGGAGCTCGTAATAGAGTCTGTCCAAGGTCTTTTTTGAAAGACCCCACATCTGCTTTCACCAAAAAATTGCGCAAATTATTAGATTTTTTATTGCATATCATTGGTACATTTTTAAATTCCAAAATGTTGGGATATGAGGCCTCAAGTATGTTCCAATGTTTTTTAATGCATTGATGAATGCCTTGTTTAAATGGATGGAAAACATTGACAAATGCAATTCTAGAGTCAGCTTTCCCTGGTGGTGGCGGTTTTTCTTTTTCTAAACGGGGGTCCGCCAAAAATTTATTGGGATAACCCCGATCACGGAATTTTTTATCCATCTCATTATGTCTATAGTCACGGTTATCATGGTTGGAGACTATCCTCCGAATTCTATCATGTTGTGATTTTGGTAGGGACTTCTTGATATGCATTGGGTGGCTACTGCTATATAATAATAAGCTATTTTTATCTGTAGGTTTTGTGTACAAATCTGTCTCTAAATGTCCCTCCATAGAGATCGTGACAAGTGTATCCAAGAAATTGATGCATTGATCATTGTATGATATTGTGAAGGATATATCAGGAATACAAGAATTGAGATATGCATGAAACAAGAGAAGGGTCTCAACACCACCTGTCCAAATAAGAAACACATCATCAATATATCGTCTCCAATATGTCACATTTGACTCAAAAAGTGGATAAGAATAGACATAAGAGGTTTCAAAGAGATCCATGTAAATATTTGCATATGGGGGGGCCATATTGGACCCCATGGCGGTCCCCTTCTTCGAATATAAAATTGGTCACCAAACAGAAAAATTTTTTTAGTCAAAATAAGGGTAAGTATGTCTTCACAGAATTGTAATTGACCCTCATTAAAGGTGGTATGTTTTTTGAGAAACAGATTGACGGCTTTGATGCCTTCGTCATGATTAATGCTGGTGTAAAGACTATTCACATCCATAGTTACAAGCAATGACCCCGTAGGGAGTGTGCCTATATCTTTAAGTGATAGAAGGAACTGTGTGGTATACTTAAGGTAAGATTTCATATGTGGGATCAATGGAGAGAGAATCTTCTCTAGCGTAATGGCGAGAGGAGACAGAATGGAATTAGTTGACGCCACAATGGGTCGTCCAGGTGGTCTCTGTAAATCTTTGTGGATCTTGGGGAGGGTATAAAAGACCGGAATGACCGGAAATTTGTTGATAAGATATTCCCCCAATTTTTCATCAATTATTCCAATTTGTTGATAGTTATCCACCAAAGATCTAATATGTCGCTCAATTTCAAATGTAGGGTTAATCGGGACCGGCATATATGTGTTGGAATCTCTTAACTGCGAATCAATCTCAGCCATATAATATGATTTGTCGAGAACCACTATCGCGCCCCCTTATCGGCGGGTTTGATAATCAAATTATTGTTATTCCTCAATGATAATAAAGATCTATACTCCTCATTAGTGAGATTATTTTTGACCTTCAAAGATCCATCAGTAATCGACTCCATATAGGTTTTAATATCTCTCTTTACCAACTGGATATAGGTTTCAATGGGATGGTACGTTCGGGGCGGTTGAAAAGTACTTGGATTTCTGAGGCCCAAAGTCCTTGAATCAAAACCGGGTCGTGGACCAGGAGGATTCTGTATGACGTCGTGTGGTAAGGAAGAAAAATGAACCTTAAGTCTAAGTGTCCTAAAGAAACGAAAAAGTTCCTGGTCAACCTGAAATGTGTCAAAGTTGGGGACCGGACAAAAGGATAAACCTTTTTGTAGTAAGTTCATCTCGGCTGGGGAGAGAATTGTTGATGAAATGTTGTAGACAAGGTTGGAGGTAATGTCCCTACCTGTGATCTGGTCATCACTCTCTGTCTTCCCCGGTGCTGTCTCCTCCCCCTCCCGTCTTCCTCGGAACTGACGTGTGCGGCGATGTCCTAAAAAAGAAGAAGGACGAGAAGATCCTTGATCGCTGTCGGAGCTGTTGGAATACGAGCTGAATTCTCTTCGAGAAGATCTTTGATTGTAGTAGGTGGTAGATCGCCATCTATAGACCTGATTGTTTTTATAATCATCGGCGTCCCTCAGAAATTTGGAAATTTTTTATATATCTCTGATCTGGCAATTATTTACCATGGATTATTTAACTTTTCATTCCAGCATTACTTATTACTCTTATTCGATTTATTGTGTGAAATTCATTGCATTGTTGGATTGTATACATTGATTTCATTTATACAATTTAATTGGTGTTTGACGTTGTTTCCTATTCTTTGCAGCAACCTGGCATTGATCCCTCGACCTGACTTTCCGTCCTGACATGCCAATGGTCCTTTACACTTTCGGCTTTCTCCGGTCACATTCGGCACCTGTCTGTTTCACGCATGCGCACAGTCTTTTTGACCGTCCTTACCTCACCCGGAAGTCTTTCTGCACGGCGTCTCTCGTGCATATATAATGGCACGGGGCACACACTGAGGCAGCTCACCATCACCGTATCATCTCGGGGATATGCCTTGTACAGCACAAAGAGGTATGTTACTTTCATGAAGTCACATTCAATATCTCAACAGTCGTACTTAATATGGCGGTATTTTAGCCAGGATTTGCTGTTTTGCTTTACTATTACATTTCATGTGCAGCTGTCATCATTATCAGCCGCTAACCCTGGGCACTCCATGTTCACTTGAGGGTTTCGGATAGTTCACTTTTGATCCAGTACATTGTCTGGATTCTTCATTATTATTTCATTTTAGTCGCAAGACTATATGTGACCGTATATATACTTTGTTTATGAAGTCTTTTCGGATGCTCTCCCCATGGATAAGCAACTTCTTGTTTCCACTGTTCTAAATTTTTCAATGTTGTGATGCATATATGTGTATATTGACTTTCAAGAAATATAAGTGATGTACATTTACATATATTTTCCATTTTTCTATATTTTTCTATTTTTTTCGTATGTAATTAATAGGTACACCTTGATAAAGGCATACATATGCCGAAACGTCGATGATAAATTGTTTGTACCTGGATGTATTTTTTCATTTGATTTATCTCACCCGGATGAATTTACCTTATACCTGGATATCACAATTGCTTTAATAAAGAAGTGACTCTTTTTTCGTGTGCCGGAGTTTATTATACTATATATTTGATTGTTCTCCAGAGCACCGTATATACTTACAGTGAGCACCCCCCTCTTTTTCTATTTTTCAATTTTTTTGGGGTTGTTTTTGCTCCTGTTGTGACTAAATGTCTTTTTCTACACTCTCCTATAATCTTGAGGAGGCATCTAATATAATTGCACAGGTCAAAACTCCCGGGACTTTTCTGCATACTCCGTCACAAGAGTTACGGACTAGAGACTTTGAGAGGGATTTACGTAGATATACGGCTCTAGACTTACATAGTATCACACTGGCTGAATATCACAAAGTGCAACGAATCCCACGTGGTCTGAGAGTGTCCCTTAGACCAACATTGTTTCAGAATGATACAGAATATTGCAATAAATTTGAATCAATCTTAAATAAGTGCTCCATGGACTTAATTGTACTGACCATTGATTTTTTACAAAAAGAAATTTCCGAACTTCAAGCAAAGATCACGACCACTGAGCAACAATTGATCAGTACCACATCCTCTGAGGATTTTAAAGCTCTAAAGACCAAACTTGATAAGACCATTCTTGAATTTCGCACTAGTGTGCAAGACAGGAAAAAATCCAAATTTCTGAGGGACGCCGATGATTATAAAAACAATCAGGTCTATAGATGGCGATCTACCACCTACTACAATCAAAGATCTTCTCGAAGAGAATTCAGCTCGTATTCCAACAGCTCCGACAGCGATCAAGGATCTTCTCGTCCTTCTTCTTTTTTAGGACATCGCCGCACACGTCAGTTCCGAGGAATACGCGGAGGGGGAGGAGACAGCACCGGGGAACGACAGAGAGTGATGACCAGATCACAGGTAGGGACATTACCTCCAACCTTGTCTAAACATTTCATCAACAATTCTCTCCCCAGCCGAGATGAACTTACTACAAAAAGGTTTATCCTTTTGTCCGGTCCCCAACTTTGACACATTTCAGGTTGACCAGGAACTTTTTCGTTTCTTTAGGACACTTAGACTTAAGGTTCATTTTTCTTCCTTACCACACGACGTCATACAGAATCCTCCTGGTCCACGACCCGGTTTTGATTCAAGGACTTTGGGCCTCAGAAATCCAAGTACTTTTCAACCGCCCCGAACGTACCATCCCATTGAAACCTATATCCAGTTGGTAAAGAGAGATATTAAAACCTATATGGAGTCGATTACTGATGGATCTTTGAAGGTCAAAAATAATCTCACTAATGAGGAGTATAGATCTTTATTATCATTGAGGAATAACAATAATTTGATTATCAAACCCGCCGATAAGGGGGGCGCGATAGTGGTTCTCGACAAATCATATTATATGGCTGAGATTGATTCGCAGTTAAGAGATTCCAACACATATATGCCGGTCCCGATTAACCCTACATTTGAAATTGAGCGACATATTAGATCTTTGGTGGATAACTATCAACAAATTGGAATAATTGATGAAAAATTGGGGGAATATCTTATCAACAAATTTCCGGTCATTCCGGTCTTTTATACCCTCCCCAAGATCCACAAAGATTTACAGAGACCACCTGGACGACCCATTGTGGCGTCAACTAATTCCATTCTGTCTCCTCTCGCCATTACGCTAGAGAAGATTCTCTCTCCATAGATCCCACATATGAAATCTTGCCTTAAGGATACCACACAGTTCCTTCTATCACTTAAAGATATAGGCACACTCCCTACGGGGTCATTGCTTGTAACTATGGATGTGAATAGTCTTTACACCAGCATTAATCATGACGAAGGCATCAAAGCCGTCAATCTGTTTCTCAAAAAACATACCACCTTTAATGAGGGCCAATTACAATTCTGTGAAGACATACTTACCCTTATTTTGACTAAAAAAATTTTTCTGTTTGGTGACCAATTTTATATTCAGAAGAAGGGGACCGCCATGGGGTCCAATATGGCCCCCCATATGCAAATATTTACATGGATCTCTTTGAAACCTCTTATGTCTATTCTTATCCACTTTTTGAGTCAAATGTGACATATTGGAGACGATATATTGATGATGTGTTTCTTATTTGGACAGGTGGTGTTGAGACCCTTCTCTTGTTTCATGCATATCTCAATTCTTGTATTCCTGATATATCCTTCACAATATCATACAATGATCAATGCATCAATTTCTTGGATACACTTGTCACGATCTCTATGGAGGGACATTTAGAGACAGATTTGTACACAAAACCTACAGATAAAAATAGCTTATTATTATATAGCAGTAGCCACCCAATGCATATCAAGAAGTCCCAACCAAAATCACAACATGATAGAATTCGGAGGATAGTCTCCAACCATGATAACCGTGACTATAGACATAATGAGATGGATAAAAAATTCCGTGATCGGGGTTATCCCAATAAAATTTTGGCGGACACCCGTTTAGAAAAAGAAAAACCGCCACCACCAGGGAAAGCTGACTCTAGAATTGCATTTGTCAATGTTTTCCATCCATTTAAACAAGGCATTCATCAATGCATTAAAAAACATTGGAACATACTTGAGGCCTCATATCCCAACATTTTGGAATTTAAAAATGTACCAATGATATGCAATAAAAAATCTAATAATTTGCGCAATTTTTTGGTGAAAGCAGATGTGGGGTCTTTCAAAAAAGACCTTGGACAGACTATTACGAGCTCCCCGCAAGGGTACTTTTCCGTGCCTGGGATGCCTTCAATGTTCCAACATTACCAAGGGCGATAGTTTTACCCATCCACGCACTGGTAGAAGGTTCCCTATTAAGAGATATTATACATGTGATTCGTCGTACGTGGTGTACTTCATTAAATGTCCTTGTGGTCTCGGGTATGTTGGGGAGACTACCCAACATATCCGAGACCGCATCTCTCAACATAAGTCCACAATTCGTTGTGGACGTACTCTTCTACCATTCCAGCACATTTTTTGGACAATAGACATACTATTGCCCAATTAAAATATCAAATAATTGATCATGTTCCAAAAGCTAGGAGAGGTGGGGACAGAATCTCAAAACTGAAAGAACGCGAGTCCTTTTGGATACATGCGTTACAAACTCTTTCCCCATATGGCCTTAATAGGGAATATGAATTGTCGTATTAACATACGGTACATTGGACAAAATTGTCTTATGTCTTTTTTATATATCTCTGATCTGGCAATTATTTACCATGGATTATTTAACTTTTCATTCCAGCATTACTTATTACTCTTATTCGATTTATTGTGTGAAATTCATTGCATTGTTGGATTGTATCAACATTGATTTTCATTTATACAATTTAATTGGTGTTTGACGTTGTTTCCTATTCTTTGCAGCAACCTGGCATTGATCCCTCGACCTGACTTTCCGTCCTGACATGCGCAATGGTCCTTTACACTTTCGGCTTTCTCCGGCTCACATTCGGCACCTGTCGTTGTTTCACGCATGCGCACAGTCTTTTTGACCGTCCTTACCTCACCCGGAAGTCTTTCTGCACGGCGTCTCTCGTGCATATATAATGGCACGGGGCACACACTGAGGCAGCTCACCATCACCGTATCATCTCGGGGATATGCCTTGTACAGCACAAAGAGGTATGTTACTTTCATGAAGTCACATTCAATATCTCAACAGTCGTACTTAATATGGCGGTATTTTAGCCAGGATTTGCTGTTTTGCTTTACTATTACATTTCATGTGCAGCTGTCATCATTATCAGCCGCTAACCCTGGGCACTCCATGTTCACTTGAGGGTTTCGGATAGTTCACTTTTGATCCAGTACATTGTCTGGATTCTTCATTATTATTTCATTTTAGTCGCAAGACTATATGTGACCGTATATATACTTTGTTTATGAAGTCTTTTCGGATGCTCTCCCATGGATAAGCAACTTCTTGTTTCCACTGTTCTAAATTTTTCAATGTTGATGCTATATGTGTATATTGACTTTCAAGAAATATAAGTGATGTACATTTACATATATTTTCCATTTTTCTATTTTTTTCGTATGTAATTAATAGGTACACCTTGATAAAGGCATACATATGCCGAAACGTCGATGATAAATTGTTTGTACCTGGATGTATTTTTTCATTTGATTTATCTCACCCGGATGAATTTACCTTATACCTGGATATCACTCTTGCTTTAATAAAGAAGTGACTCTTTTTTTCGTGTGCCGGAGTTTATTATACTATATATTTGATTGTTCTCCAGAGCACCGTATATACTTACAGTGAGCACCCCCTCTTTTTCTATTTAATTATTCAAGGCATACTGTAATTATTTACATACTCATTCTCTCATGACCAGCATTGACCACACTACCCCCCATCCTTTGATGGTGATCAGGGCTCTTCTTCCAGCAAACGTCTATGTGCAACAGGCACAACAATATACAACTAAGGTTTTTTTTTTCACTTAACGGCACACATCCCGTGCCGCTTTTCCAGTAGCTGAATCCCAGGCCCGGGTTTTGGCCGAAGTCGACTCTGTAGCCGCAGAGGTCGCAGGCGGCCAAGGTGCAGCAGAAGCAGAACCATAGGCAGAGGTGGAGGATGCACAGGGTACCCCTGGTTCACGTCTCGGACCCCGATTATTTTCTGAGCCGTCATCCATAGTACACAAAGCTAGTGCCACCGCATAGTAGCCTTGGGGGCAATCCTCCTTATAAAAAGATATAGCAAAAACACTCAGAACTCAACTTCAGTAATGTGATGGTTTGTAATAGTGTCCACAGTAGTAACAACACGTTTCGGTCCTAAACTTGGACCTTCATCAGTCACAGGGACTACTGAAAGTAGGTGGACCCAGCAGAAAGAGAGGGGCTGTACCCAAAATATCAGGTTTAAATATCGCCCATCTAGCGGCGGATACCGCGTCCACCGCAGGCTCATCCTGATCCACCGGGACCCCCTCAGGTAACCGCTGTCACAAGTTCATTTACCTTAAACGGACAATATTTAAACCTGATATTTAAACCTCACATTCTGAGTTTTTTTGCTATAGTTTATGGTGTGGGAACCTACTCAGATACTCTCACATGGCTGTGCACATGATTATTCTTTATGTCTCCTTATAAAAAGAAACCCCGTCCCCTTCACGTAGGGGTTTCCCAATCTTTACGGAGGCGGCATTTATATACACCTTGTCATTGGTGCCATCCACTTGTATGAATCCAAATCCCCGGTCAACGTTGGGGAACATTAGTTGACCGTAAGTGCGGCGCTACGCTAAAGCGCCCTCTCCATACTGTCGCAGCTGGGCCCAGATTTCCTTTTCCCGCTGTTTTTTGCCCGCAATCACGTCCGCTATCCAGACTGCTCAGATGTAGGGAAAGGGCCCTCCTCGGTGTGGTAGAAATGTGAGGTGCCCAGCGCTGGGTCCGCGCCTGATGTAGGCCTGGCTTCTCGTCCATGATGGCCACAGGAGAGATCAAGAGGCTCAGTCGCGGAGTCGGAAGGCCAGAGGATGGTCTGGCTAGGTGGAAAGAGGGCTGCAGCAGGGGACAGCCTTTCAGGGTCAAAAGGCTGCAATGGACTCACCACGGTAGATCTAGGTTGTCCTCCCGCTCCTGGCCCACGTACGATGTATCTCTCCGTGGACGCGGCAAGGCCCTTCGGCTCCCGATTACATAGTTCTGGCAGGATCCACTCTTCCGGTTTGAGCTCCTCCGGGGGTGTCGCTGAATGTGGTCCCCGCTGACGCTGCAACGCTGGCTCCGAGCACAAATTGTTCCGGCTCTCCCAGTCGTTCCAGTAGTCGCGGATGTCTCAGCTCCGTGTCCCGTGGCTCCCGCCGAGGAGGTTCCTGCTCTGCTGGGCCTTGTCGTTCCGGTTCTCCCGAACGGTGTTCTGACCTTGGCAGCCGCCGGGGTCCTTCGATTTCAGGTACGGGATTCACTTGGGCTGCATCACTTCTCTGTCGCCCGGGTCGCTCCCCCTCCTACTGCCGCCATTTCCACTCGATGCGGCCTACTCCTCTGCAGTGTAGTGTGCAAGAGTGATGCATTGCTGCAGGCGCCGTTTCACGTAATGGCATCGAACAGCTGCAGCCAAGGTTTTTTTCTACAATACTTTGCTCTGCCCTCAACAGGGCAGATCAGTACGCCTGCGCAGAAGCCGTGACAGGAAGCAAGGAAGATGACATCGCAAGAAGATGGGAGGCGCCGGACCCGGATCTGCGACACACATTGGACCGGACCGACACCCGGGTGAGTATAATATAACTCGAATTTTCTTATCTTTCAGGTTACATCAGAGGTTTATCTACAGCATTACAGAATGCTGTAGATAAGCCCCTAAAGGCGGTGGCCGCAGCTTATATAAGAAAAACGAGGTGACAGATTCCCTGTAACTATTTACACTACTTTTCCTACCACTAAAATTTACCCCCATCTTGTGGCCAAACCTGGGTACTGCACTCACCCTACCAGTGCAATGACATACTACTGATATATATACTGTATATTACACAGATATATAACCTTTACACTATGTTCCAAATTATTATGCAAATCGGTTTTAAGTGTCATAGCGTTTTTTGATTTTTTTTTGTAAATGAAACCCATTGATGGTATTGTGTCTCAGGGTTCTTTGGATCACTGAAATCAATCTCAGATACCTGTGATAATTAGTTTGCCATGTGAGCCCAATAAAAGGAAAACACGGATTTTGGTAAGAACTTACCTGTAAAATCCTTTTCAGCGAAGAAGGAAGGGAGACACAGTCATTACTAGTGGGTAGGCGGAGCCCACATAGGATAACACACCTCAGATTAAAAAAGTGTTGACCGGCCCCTCCAGCTATATAGGGCTCCTCCTACTCCGCTCTCCAGTCGTACCCAAGCTTAAGGAAGAGCAAATATCACCAGCGTAGCAACATAACCCCTTCTGAAGGACTTCAGAGAAAAAACAAGAAGACAGGTTATGCATATAGCCGAAACAACCACACAGTCCAGGTACTACTCACTGAACCTGACCACTGCAATGAGCTGGCAATGCTGGAACAGAGCCTTAGAGCGCCGACCTCAGCCCAGATAATCGCTATCAGAGAAGGGTCACGCCGCATCTGAAAACAACAACACACTTCTGCCATGGGAGGGATCTGTGTCTCCCTTCCTTCTTCACTGAAAAGGATTTTACAGGTAAGTTCTTACCAAAATCCGTGTTTCAGCTGCAGATGAAGGAAGGGAGACACAGTCATTACTAGTGGGACGTTCCAAAGCAGTCCAAAAATAAGGGTGGGCAGGAAAGCAAAAAAGGCAGATACCCACAACCTAGATAAATGCGCAAATAGCGCTAACTATAAGTTCACAAGAACTTTTAAACTACAGCCGCCTGCAGGACCCTACGTCCTAAGGCCGCATCAGCGGAAGCACTAACGTCCACCTTATAAAATTTTGTAAATGTGTGGACGGAACGCCAGGTGCCGCCCTGCAGAGCTGAGCTGCCGAGGCTCCTTGATGAAAAGCCCACGATGAACCCACAGCCCTTGATGGAGTGAGCTCGAATCTTAATCGGGCAAGGTTCGCCCTTAAGTCGGTAAGCCTCTAAAATGGCTGACCGAATCCAACGAGCTATAGAATCCTTGGAAGCTCGTTGCCCACGTCGACGACCTGCTGGAATCACAAACAGAGAATCCGACTTCCGAAAATTTTGAGTAATGGACAAATAGAACTTTAAAGCCCGCACCAAATCCAATGTGTGCAAGGCTCGTTCTTTCGCATTCCTTGGCTCCGGACAGAGCGAGGGCAACACAATATCCTGGTTAACATGAAACTGTGATACTACTTTAGGTAGAAAGTCGCCAGTGTGCGAAGCACTACGCGATCTGGGAGAAACTCCAGAAAAGGAGGCGAGCAAGAGAGAGCCGCCAACTCAGAAACCCTTCTCAAAGAAGTGACCGCCACTAAGAAGGCAACCTTCCAAGAAGCAAAGTAAGGCTAACAGAGTCCATAGGCTCAATAGGCCCATGTTGAAGAGCCTCCAAGACAAGATTGAGCCGCCAGGGAGACACAGGTGCCTTCCGCGGCGGAAACTGACGGGTTACTCCGCGAAAAAAGGAACGTACGTCCCTATGCTAAGCGATAGCCTTCCGAAATAGCAAGGACAGAGCAGAAACTTACCCCTTCAAAGTGCTAACTGCCAAACCCCTGTCCAGCCCGTACTGCAAAAAGGCCAACAAATTGGGAATGGAAAAACTCCTCGGGTTCCTAGAAGAACCCGAACACCACGAAAAGAAGGCTTCCCAAGTCTTATGATAAATTCTAGTGGTAGCCGGACCTCTGGCAGCTCGCAGAGTGGCAATGACTTCGGCTGAAAAACCTTGACGGGTCAAGATTTCGGTCTCAAGAGCCACGCCATCAAACGCAGAGACTTCAGGTCCAGGTGACGAACGGGCCCTTGGGTTAACAGGTCCGGGCGAAGAGGGAGTGGAAGTGGAGGCGCTGCCAGAAGCGACACCAGCGTTGAGAACCACGTCCTCCTTGGCCAATCTGGGGCTATCAATATAGCCGGGACTCTCTCCAGTCTGATCCGACGCAAAACCAGAGGAAGTAAGGATATCGGCGGGAACACATAAATTAGCTCGAAATGGTCCCAAGGAGCCACCAGAGCATCCACCCCACAGCCTTCGAGTCCTTGTACCTGGACATGAATGTCGGTAACTTGGCATTGACCCTGGATGCCATCACATCCACTTGGGGAGTCCCCCAACGGGAGCACAGCAGCGCAAAAATTTCCGGATGAAGACTCCATTCTCCGGGATCCATCTTTTCGCGACTCAGGAAGTCCGCTGTGATATTCTGAACTCCTGGAATGTGAATCGCAGAGATGGCTGGCACCCTGGCCTCGGCCCATACCAGGATTCGAGACTCTTCCATCATGAGCCTGAAGCTCCTCGTTCCACCTTGATGGTTGATATACGCGACCGCCGTCGCGTTGTCTGTCTGCACTCGGACTGGTAGACCGCTTAAAGGGACCGTCCAGTGTTGGAGGCAAAGGAAAATTGCCCTCAATTCCAGGATGTTGATCGCAAGACAGACTCTTCCAATGACCATACTCCCTGAAGTTCCAGACGCCCCCCCAGCCCGTCAGGCTGGCATCGGTGGTTATGATCGACCACCTTGGAGGAAGGAAGGACTTCCCCAGGGATAACGCTTCCGGATGTAACCACCATTCTAGCGACTCTCTTCCCCTGTGGGAGATGATGACACTGCAATCCAGTGAAAACCGTGATCGATCCCAACGGTTCAAGATGAGCATTTGGAGAGCCCTGGAATGAAATTGGGCAAACGGAATTGCTTCCATTGACGCCACCATCAAACCCAGAAGGCGCATACACCTTCGAAAGGACATTGCTGTCGCAGACTTCATACCCTGCACATGGTGAAGAAGACTCGCTTGCTTGTCTGAGGGCAGAGACACCACTGCTCGTACCGTGTCGAACTGCATTCCCAAAAACAGGATTGACTGCGACGGTTCCAGGGAGACTTCTCCCAATTGATCAGCCACCCGAAGTCCTCCAGGAGCTGAAGGGATAAATCGCGAGCCGTCACCGCCTCCTCCTTTGAGGACGCCACAATCAAAAGGTCGTCCAGATAGGGAAGAATCGTAATCCCCTGTCTTCGCAGAATCGCCATGAGAGGAGCCAGAATTTTTGTAAAAACTCTGGGTGCTGAGGCCAGACCGAATGGCAGGGCCGCAAACTGGTAATGGTCCTGACCTATGGCAAAAGCAGGAAGCGTTGGTGGGCCCTTCCGATGGGGACATGCAAATAAGCGTCGCGAATGTCGATTGACACCTAAAAATCGTTCTGTGACAAGGCCGCCACAACGGAGCGAAGTGATTCCATGCGGAATTTTTGGGTGCGGACATGCCGATTCAATCTTTTGAGATCCAGAATGGGACGAAATTTGTCCTCCTTTTTGGGGACTACAAAGGTTGGAATAAAACCCTCTTCCCCGGTCCTCCGGTGGAACTGGTACCACCACACCCTTCTGTAGAAGGGAATCGACCTCCCGCAGTAGAGCGGCAATTAGCCTGGGCTCTGACGGAATGCGGGATTGGCAAAAACTGTCTGGGGTCAAGAAAGAAACTCTATGAAGTAGCCTGCCGACACGACCCGCGTCACCCAGGTGTCCGACACGCGGGAAGCCCAAGTCGGCTTGATATTGGAGCAGGCGACCTCCCACTCGAGAGCCCTCGAGTGAGACCCTGGCGTCAGTCCGCTTTAGCAGGCTTTTTGTCAGCTTCCCGCTTGTCTTGGCGGAAGCTCTGTTTCCAGGGAGTGCGAGATTTCTGAGCGCTCTTTTTTCCTGAAAAAGAGGGACGACCCGATCCCCAAGAGGGCTAACCAAACCGTCCCCTGGACCGAAAGGACCGCCGACTACCACCGGCACTAGGCCTGCCAGACGCAGAAGCCACAGCTCTTCGTTGCGGTAAAGCCGTTTCTTTTGCCTTTGCTTTGGCAATCAGCTCCGTGAGGCCAGACCCAAATAGCTGACCACCTTTGTAAGCTAAAGAAAGCAAACCTTGCTTGGAAACCGCGTCTCCGGTCCACTGTCTAAGCCACAGTGCTCTCCTGACTGTGATCGCCGAGGATTGTGCCCTGGACAGCATGGAGGCAGTATCCAAACCTGCATCACTGCCATATCGTGCTGCATCCTCCAATGCCTTGAAAGCCCTTGATAGTGGGGATCCATCTTGCCACGCCGTCCGTAGACGGTCTAACCAGCTCATGGAGGCTTTACAAGCACACATGGATCCTAGCACAGCTCTGAATCCATGACCCGCGGCCTCGTAGATGGATTTCGCCGCCATCTCCGTTTTTCTGTCCAGCGGATCCTGCAGACTCGCCTTCCCTTTAACAGGAAGTAATGAGGATTTGCTAAGCTGGGATAAAGGGACATCCACTTCAGGAGAAGGAATCCAATTAGCAATCAACTCCGTAGTACACGGATACAGCGTCTCAAAAAACCGTGTCCCCTGAAAACGTTTATCTGGACACTCAAGTCTAAATATTTTTCTATCTGGACACAGGCATTCCTTCTCCACTGCCTCATTAAGCTCATCCAGAGATGGTAAGGCTGATCGCGACCTATGCGGCTCCTGAAACATCCGGGCCGACTTACCAGGACGTCTAGTTACCTCCTCCGGTAACTGTAACGCCTCCCTCATGGCTCCAATAAAAGCCTCTGTACGGCTCAAAAGAGAGGCAGATTGTCCCTGCCGATCCTCCTTATCCGAATCAGATATCTCACCATCTGAGCTTGGAGGGGAACCCTCCATATCAGAAATCTCTGAGTCGCTACGCGAGAAAGATGGCACCGGCCTGTGTCGCTTCCTGCCATGAGAGGATCTAGCTGACACCCAATAACCTAGAAGGTCAGACAGGCCATCAATAGAACGAGCGAGGGCATCCATTTTGGCGTCACTGTAGCCTCTGACCGCTGTGCTTGATGCCGTCGAGGTCTGCGTGTCAGATACGCGAGGCTGATCCTGTAGCGGATCTGGGAGACGGTCCGCTCCTGGACCCTGATCCGACATGCCCTCACACAGTATATGGCAGGTAAAAACCTGTCAGCACCAGAACAGTGTGGTTTTCAAAGGCAAAATGAACGCTGAAGGGTTAAGCTTCTTAAATAGAGAGCTACCCCAGCTTTTGTCTCCCAATAAAGGGTTAACCACCAAAGAAGGGGTTAATGTTGCAGACTCTCCACAACCCTTATTTAATGAAAAAGGTGTGCGAGCCTCAGGTGCCTCTTATGAGGTAACAGCTGCAGGACAGTGTTCAAAAATATGCCACATTAAACAAGAATGTCAACGGGATCGCTAAATTGTATGGGCTGAATTGTATATCGCAATACCAAAGTGCTAAAGAGATCGCTAACCACTTATGCGTCGTCAATGAGATCGCCCACCGTGGAAGCTACTAGCGACATAAAAAGAAACGATCACCAAAGAAAAATGACCGCAAAACTATGCGTCGCCATTGTGATCGCAGCGGGAGCGTTCCGTGACAATACCTTGTCCTGCGCTGAGAGGGTCAAGCTTCTGCCTTGACAGGTAGAGGCGACTCACCCAGCTGGCCGTGGTGTAGTGTCTCCTTTCGGTCAGTCGGGAGAGGCGGAGAGTGAGGAGCCCGAGGAGGCCGTCAGTAATGGCCGCCGCGCTAGAGGAGATCTAAACCGGAGAAAAAAGGCAGGATAAGGCGCGCGCTCAGAGCGCTTCCTGCCTATGAAAAAATGGGAGAGCGCGAAGCCACGCCCCCGCCGGTTTCAAAAAAAGTGCGCGACTCACTCCGCTCTCCGCTTCCATGTCCTGCAGGCATCCACCTGCGGACAAAAGTACACAATCACCACACTGAATACATGTAGCAGCGGCTGCCGCAGCGGCCGCTGAAGCACTCAAACACATTAAAATGTGGAGTACTCACCCAGCTGAGCGCCACAGGGACCCCTCAGAGATTTGTGGCGCTGTGCCCATAGCTTCCCCCCAGGGCGGGGAACGCAGTGACCACAGAAGCGCGGTTTGCGTCCCCGCCAGGGAAGCAATCCTCATCCCCCAGGGCCGGCAGGGTTCTGCAGGGACCACCTTACAGGGTAATACAGATCCGCCAAGGGAGAGGTGGGAGTCCAGCAGCGCTGAGACCCCTGAGACTTCTAGACCATTGGCGGTCCAAGTCTCTGTCCGATTAAAATAAAAAAATCTTCTGAGGAGCTGCTTCCAGCAGCGACTATCCTCTGTGAACCTCAAATTTTAGACTGGAGAGCTGGAGTAGGAGGAGCCCTATATAGCTGGAGGGGCCGGTCAACACTTTTTTAATCTGAGGTGTGTTATCCTATGTGGGCTCCGCCTACCCACTAGTAATGACTGTGTCTCCCTTCCTTCATCTGCAGCTGAAACTGGATGTTCCACACTATTAAACAGGCCAGAGTTTTGAAGTAACATGGGAAAGGGATGAAAACATTAGATATTTCCCGAAAACTTAAGCGTGATCATCGTACTGTTAAGAAATTTGTGGCTGATTCTGAGCACAGACGTGTTTGTGCTGATAAAGGCAGAATGAGGAAGGTTTCTGCGAGGCAAGTTCATCGGATTAAGAGAGCAGCTGCTACAAAGCCATTACAAACCAGCAAACAGATATTTGGAGCTGCTGGTGCCTCTGGAGTCCCTCGAACCTCAAGGTTTAGGATCCTTCTAAGGCTTGCTGTGGTGCATAAACCTACTATTCGGCCACCCCTAAACAGTGCTCACGAGCAGAAACGGTTGCAGTGGGCCCAGATATACATGAAGACTAATTTTCAAACAGTCTTGTTTACTGATGAGTGTTGAGCACCCTGGATGGTCCAGATGGATGGAGTAGTGGATGGTTGGTGGATGGCCACCATGTCCCAACAAGGCTGCGACGTAATCAAGGAGGTGGAGGAGTCATGATTTGGGCGGGAATCATGGGGAAACAGCTGGTAGGGCCCTTTAAGGTTCCTGAAGGTGTGAAAATGACCTCTGCAAAGTATATAGAGTTTCTGACTGACAACTTTCCTCCATGGTATAAAAGGCAGAAACGTGCTTCAGGAGCAAAATCATCTTCATTCATGACAATGCACTATCTCATGCTGCAAAGAATACCTCTGAGTCATTGGCTGCTATGGGCATAAAAGGAGATAAACTCCCCTGGACTTTCAACCCTATAGAGAACCTTTGGAGTATCATCAAGCAAAATATCTATGAGGGTGGGAGGCAGTTCACATCAAAACTGCAGCTCTGGGAGGCTATTCTGACTTCATGCAAAGAAATACAAGCAAAAACTCTCCAAAAACTTACAAGTTCAATGGATGCAAGAATTGTGAGGTGATATCAAAGAAGGGTTCCTATGTTAACATGTAACTTGGCCTGTTAGGATGTTTTGGAGTTAAGTAGCTTTTTTGTTCAGTGAATGTCACCTCCTAAGGTGAGTTTCCACGTCAGAAAGTGGTTTTGGCGCTGTGCCTGGCAGGCCAAAACAGCAGATTTACAGCATAGTGGAGGGTTTCAAGGAATCCTCTCCACCCTGCTAACAATACGCAGTGGCAACTGCGAAACGGACTGCGGCGCTTTTAGACGCGCATTTTCCTCGCTATTGTCGGCGAGGTGCGTCGCCGCAACAGATTAATCACGGGTATGTAGCCTGCGTCTTTCGGAGGTGTTCGAGTGTCCTGACACTCGAAAGATCGCGTCAAAAGGGGGGGTTAGACGGAGCGATTCGCTCGTAAACGCTATGGTTCCGCGACCTTGGAACATAGCCTAAATCCTGCAATTCACAAATGAGCATTTTCAGTTCTTTAAAACAGATTAAAATGTTTAGAAATTTACTGTGCCAAATAATTTGGAACAGTGCATTTGAGTTTTATTCCATTTTGGAGATTATACTGTTATCATCGGGAGGTTTCTTCAATAAAATTCGATGTATACTCTAAAGGGGGATGACTTTTATTAGACTGACTGTCATTTGCACCGACCACTTAGGAAAATCAGAGAAAAATATCATCTGCATAATAATTTGGAACATAGTATATACATACAGCAACCGGGATGTAACTTAAGGGGTAATTGAGACATTACAACCCCTTACATTGTGGACTCAGATCGTTTTCCTATGATAACACAATGGCAGAGCACAGAGGCAGAAGCATTGTCATAGGGAACCCTGAGAAATGGGGATTATGGGAACAGAAATATCACCCATAAGATCCGCTGCTGAAAAGTTTGAAATTTTCATAGTCGCTCATACGCAGCTTTCTCTGCCGGGATCAGTGATCTGATTGTGCTCTATAAAAGAATAAGAGATAATACTAAGTTATAGAAGCTGCAGGAAAACATCTCAGAATGTAAAAACTTCTCCTCCTCTATTATGTCCCAGCTGATTTACACTGATGTAGGGACAATACAAGTCAGACGCTCCACATGGATGTAATATAAGGAGAGATCCTCTATACACTGATATTATTGTAAAGTGCTGGATAATACGAGAGATCACACGGGAGAATTTACAGGGAATCTGTTAGCAGGTTTGCCCTATGTAATGTGGGAGCAGTATGATTTAGGGGCAGAGACCAGGTTTGCACTATGTAATGTTGGAGCAGTATGATTTAGGGGCAGAGACCCTGATTCCAGTGATGTGTTAATTAATAGGCAGTGTGTTGTTCTTTTAATAAAATCAGTATTTCATCAGCAGTAGATTATCACTGGAGGGTTGTGTCTTGTGACTTGTAGTCCTATTTCTCTATAGCCCCGCCAACACCACTGAATAGTAGATTTTTGCCTATGCACAGTGCACATAGAAAGCTGCCAATCAGTGGTGTGTGCGGGGTTATACAAGGCTCAGGATTCAGAGCTCTGCTAGACCTGCAGCAACGAAGACTGGGATTCTATCACAACTGCTGCCCTCAGAAAAGTGACACATTGCTGGAACCAAGGTCTCTGTCCCTACATCATGCTGCTGTGAGATCAAATAACATAAACCCGGTGACAGATTTCATTTAATATAAATGCTATTATCTAACACCATAGTGCAGTAGCGTAGCTACCGGGGGGCAGAGGGGGCGGTGGCCCCGGGCCCCGCGCTCTGAGGGGGCCCACCTGGAGCTACGCTACTGTAACTGTATCGGCGTGCACAGCGCGCCGACACAGTTACTTTCTGCGGCAGAGCAGGGAGAATCAATCTCCCTGCTCTGCCGCCCGGCCGTTAAGGGGCCCCTGAGCAGGCGGTGGGGGGCCCGGTGCCAGCAGTGGGCCCCCCGCCCGTCATCGGAGGGTCAGCTGTATCAGCATCTAGCCAATACAGCTGACCGCATTGAGAGAGAAGGAGCGAGCGCTCCTCCTCTCCCATAATCCCCCTCTCAGCGTCTGACAGCGGGCGCGATGACGTCACTGCCCGGCGCCAGCAGTCAGACGCTGAGAGGGAGAGCAGTGAGCAGCGCAGGAGCCGGGAGCAAGAGAGGTGAGTACAGGATTTATTATTTTTGTAAAGGGGGTACAATATAGTACAGAGGCTGCATATGGGGAGTGCATTATAAGTAAGGCTGCATATGGGGGAGTGCATTATAAGTAAGGCTGCATATGGGGGTGCATTAAAAGTAAGGCTGCATATGGGGGTGCATTAAAAGTAAGGCTGCATATGGAGTACATTATAAGTACGGCTGCATATGGGGGTGCATTATAAGTAAGGCTGCATATGGGGTGCATTATAAGTAAGGCTGCATATGGAGTACATTATAAATAAGGCTGCATATGGAGTACATTTATAAATAAGGCTGCATATGGGGTGCATTATAAGTACGGCTGCATATGGGGGTGCATTATAAGTAAGGCTGCATATGGGGGTGCATTATAAGTAAGGCTGCATATGGAGTACATTATAAATAAGGCTGCATATGGAGTACATTATAAATAAGGCTGCATATGGGGTGCATTATAAGTAAGGCTGCATATGGAGTACATTATAAGTACGGCTGCATATGGGGGTGCATTATAAGTAAGGCTGCATATGGGGGTGAGTGCATTAATAAGTAAGGCTGCATATGGAGTACATTATAAATAAGGCTGCATATGGGAAGTAGGTGCATTGTCATTAAATAAGGCTGCATATGGGGTGCATTATAAGTAAGGCTGCATATGGAGTACATTATAAATAAGACTGCATATGGGGTACATTATAAATAAGGCTGCATATGGGGTACATTATAAGTAAGGCTGCATATGGGGTACATTATAAATAAGGCTGCATATGGAGTACATTATAAGTAAGGCTGCATATGGGGGTGCATTATAAGTAAGGCTGCATATGGAGTACATTATAAGTAAGGCTGCATATGGGGTGCATTATAAATAAGACTGCATATGGGGTACATTATAAATAAGGCTGCATATGGGAGTACATTATAAATAAGGCTGCATATGGGGTGCATTATAAGTAAGGCTGCATATGGAGTACATTATAAGTAAGGCTGCATATGGGGTGCATTATAAATAAGGACTGCATATGGGGTACATTATAAATAAGGCTGCATATGGAGTACATTATAAGTAAGGCTGCATATGGGGTACATTATAAATAAGGCTGCATATGGGGTGCATTATAAGTAAGGCTGCATATGGGGTGCATTATAAGTAAGGCTGCATATGGGGTACATTATAAGTAAGGCTGCATATGGAGTACATTATAAGTAAGGCTGCATATGGGGTGCATTATAAATAAGACTGCCTATGGGGTGCATTATAAATAAGACTGCATATGGGGTACATTTCAAGTAAGGCTGCATATGGGGTACATTATAAGTAAGGCTGCATATGGGGTGCATTATAAATAAGACTGCATATGGGGTACATTATAAGTAAGGCTGCATATGGGGTACATTTCAAGTAAGGCTGCATATGGGGTACATTATAAGTAAGGCTGCATATGGGGTGCATTATAAGTAAGGCTGCATATGGAGTACATTATAAGTAAGGCTGCATATGGGGTACATTATAAATAAGGCTGCATATGGAGTACATTATAAATAAGGCTGCATATGGAGTGCATTATAAGTAAGGCTGCATATGGAGTACATTATAAGTAAGGCTGCATATGGGGTGCATTATAAATAAGACTGCCTATGGGGTGCATTATAAATAAGACTGCATATGGGGTACATTTCAAGTAAGGCTGCATATGGGGTACATTATAAGTAAGGCTGCATATGGGGTGCATTATAAGTAAGGCTGCATATGGGTGCATTATAAGTAAGGCTGCATATGGGGGTGCATTATAAGTAAGGCTGCATATGGGGTACATTAAAATAAGACTGCCTATTGGGTGCATTATAAATAAGGCTGCCTATGGGGTGCATTATAAATAAGACTGCCTATGGGGTGCATTATAAATAAGACTGCCTATGGGGAGTGCATTACAATATAGAGGCTGTCTGTTGGGGTGCATTATAATACAGAGGCTGCCTATGGGGGTGCATTACAATACATAGGCTGTCTATGGGGGTGCATTATACTATATTGAGGACTATCTGGTGTATTATGCTATATGGAGGCTATCTAGGGGGCCATCATACAGTGTGGGGATTATAGTGGCGGGGCCATCATACAGTGTTGGAGCCATTAAATAGTTTGGGGATATTAAGGGGTCAGTATATATCCAGTGAGGGGGCATCATGCTGTGTATAGGGGAGCTGTACAGGGGGAGACTTGGGACATTAAGTGTAAAGTGGGTACTTATTGTTATAGGGGAACTCTGGTTACTGTGACTGTCAAAGGGGCACACACAGGGCATTATTACATTCTAGGGGACAACATGTGGGCACTGTTTTCTAGGGCCCATGCACCTGGCATTACTATATCATAGAGGGTGCTTTAGAATTTAGAGGTCACACAGAACCACACAGTAGGTGCAGTAATAGGGACACATACGGCAGCAGCAGCTCAGTATTGGAGTATCAGGTGCAGTAATAAGGACACACATGACAGCAGCGGCTCAGTATTGGGGTACCAGGTGTAGTAATAGGGGCACATACTGCAGCAGCGGCTCAATATTGGAGTATCAGGTGTAGTAATAGGGACACATACGACAGCAGCGGCTCAGTATTGGGGTATCAGCAGGATGAGGAGTTTGTGCAGGTTGAGAATAGTCCAATCGGTGACCGTGACAGTGCTGACAATATGAGAAGTGAAATGTGTCTTTGTTGTATTCTCTGCAGACGAGTCCTGGCTGGAGGAGTCGTTATGTCGGTCTGGGCCAGATGGAAAAGACATGAAAAGTGAACGATTCCATCAGAAAGAACGTCAGCGGTAAGTCATTATCTGTAACTCTGCTATGATCTCTTATATGTTCTGTAGGACTGGTATTATTTACCACTGACCATATGGCGGTGATATCAATATTGGTCTTTTTATATATAGATTAATTTTGGCAACAGCGCGGTCATTTGCTGAGGTTCTCTGGTTAGGGGCCCACTCAGATGTTTGGCCCCCCCTAAACCGAAACCCTAGCTACGCCTCTGTCATAGTGTCATCTACACATAGAACAAAGACGTTCCATGATTATATGGAGGATAATACTGGATGGGTCACTCACACCCCATGATCTGGTGATACACATTTTTTCAACATATTTTCCACAATGGCCTTCTGGTATCGCAACATTGTGGAAGACCTCTTCCCCTCAGGAAGAAGAGATGCAAAGTTCTCCCTGTAGCGTGGATCGAGCAGGATAAACGACCAGTATTTTTTTTGTGCAAAATGAATGGAACGCGAGTGTCACGGGAAAGAAAGCAGTATATAAAGTCTGCCATATGTGCCAAGGTCCCTACAGCCAACACTTCCCTGTCTCAATTATGATGGAAGTCCCCCCATAGGAAATATAATGGGGTTCTCATGATAACACAAACCCGTTATGTAATTTATTATGGTTTTATTGTCTGGTTTTCATTTGAGGTCAAAAGGTAAATTCTCAGTCAGCTGTGGAGTCACATGCAGGCTGTTGTTCCAGTTGAAATCAGGTTTTTGGCAGTCTTTTTATTGAAATTTCATTGGCAAACTTAAATGCAGGAAAGATTTTGTCTATAAATATCCTAGTGTTTCTGTCAGTTGTTCATTATAAACCTGCCATACCTGTGCACTGTGAGACTTTTTCTCACTGTATGAGCAGTGATCTCACCGAAGTCACCGCAGTTCATTTTCCCGGCTGGGTACGCAGCCTCAGCGACCGGCGGTAACCTCGATGACGTCACTGCTAGTCGCTGATGCTGCGCTCACAGCATCTCATTCATCGGTGGTTCTCAGCCTGGACGGTCGCATCTTGGCACCGTCCAGGTAGAAAACTGTTTATCCCCAGACATGGATTTTGGCGTGGGACAGAATGATGGAGAGGTGAGGGATATTGTTGTGTTTTATTTAAGTTATCAGCAGTGTTGCTGCTTCACGACAATGTACCAGCTCGCAAGTCTCCAAATCACAAGCTGCTATCATGTGGCTCAACCGTTCCGAATACAGTCCAGATCCGGCTCCCAGCGATTACTTTCTATTTCGGAACCTGAAGAAATTTCTGGTGGGCAACAATTTCCTGATGATATTTCAGACACACAGGCAGTTATAGGGTCTTGCAGCAGCCAGAAGTCTCCTTCTATTCGGAGGGCATCTGATCACCGGAGGCAAAGTGGATTAAGTGTGTTGAAGTCCAGGGGGATTACATGGAAAAATAGTAAATTAAATTTTCTCAGTAAACTTTTTCATATTCAGATACATAAAATATTGAACAGCCCTTGTACAGTATACAGGATGTGGTCTGTGAGACTAACCCTTTATATCATAAAAAACATTTTATAAAATACTGCTGTTTCCATTATTGATTTTAGAAACCTCTGGTTGAACTACAGGTCCCAGCATTAATGAGAGGATCCTCTTATGTTGCTTCCCTCCCATTGTTTTGCTATCAGGCTCTGTGTGCTCTGATAACAGAGATTTGCTGTCATCTGTGGAAACATAAATACCATTTCTTCTCCGAGTCTATGAGAAGAGCGTGTTCTGGTGACGGGAATTTGGCAGGAAACCAACAACCTCCTGGAAAGAGATCGGAATAAACACATAACGGACATCTACTGGAAAAGTAGTGACGTGGTGATCTAGCCTCTGACCGGTGAGGAGATGGCACCGGTGGGTGTCCGCAGCTAGAATGAAGCATTGTGCACCCATGGAATAAAGGGGCTGATTAGACGTGGAGTTGCGGTCAGCCAGCGCCACCCTCGTCCACAGGTCGGATGTGGTATTGAAACTCCGTTCCATTCACTTAAAAGATATGGACACAGTCAGATACTTTTAGTATCTAAAATATATTCACAATAGAGAAACTTTTTTTTGCAGTTGGGTTTTATTAAATTATGCGCCATTTGACTGCAAAATGAGAATAACTTTGATTTAGAGATGAGGAGAAAGATTCCAGAACCTTGGTCCGGCATTCAGTTCAACCTTCAATGATAGCCAGACCAGGACAGCGCTCATTTCTGCGCCTGCAATCCCCTGCATGACATCCTGGGAGCCTCTGATGCTTACTAAGCCTCATGTGACATCATGGGAGTCTAGTAAGTGGCACTGGATCCCGGGCAACGAATTGGGAGCACAGAAGTGGACATTAGGCCAGGGTAACTGGAGTCCTTTTGCTCATCTCTATTAGGAACCCTGTGAGCTTGTTCTGAAGTAGAGTTGAGCGAATTTGTTCGGATTCGGTCACAGAATCTGAATTTGCCATATTCATGCCATATTGGTACCCTATTCATGCCGAATGTATGTTTGCTGATCGGTTCCGAACATATTCGGTAATTTCTACTCCCATTGACTCTAATGATGAATTTTGCAAAAACAATATATCGTATTTGGAACTGAATCTGAACAAATTGGCTCAACTCTACTCTGAAGGAGAGTGTGTAACCCTTTTACCTGTCTCTTCTGACGACAATCCAACATGTGGTCATAAATAGAGACGGGTGAACCCAGACAGAAATGTTAGGCGTTCGCACCGGACAGTCACTGTTTGGGCCTGAACGACAAATACAGACTTTCTGCTGAAGTCTGGTGCAGTGTTGGTGGTAAGTCTGTGGGGCGAGATAGAGGGAGAGAGAATTTTTTTTTCTTTTCTGAGGAGTTTCGGAATCCATTATTTTCAGCGGCGCTCAGGTTCTGGTGGATGTTCAGATACTGTTCTAGTCAGGTACCAGGACCTGAACGTCCACCGGTCTTGCCCATCCCTTGTCATAAGTTTTCATAAAATGACGTCTTGGGAGCTTCGGGGTGGGAAATGGAGGCAGGGTCTTATTCTGGTATTCTACCCCCACCACCAGCCTTTTCTTCTTCTTGCACAGGTCACCGATTATTCAGTGACCTGCCTCCTTTTTAAAATTCCGTGCTGCCATCATTGTGTGGTCGGTGTGTGCGCAATGTGAGCAGGGATCCTGTGTGCAGGACTTCAATAAAATGGTGGCCGCATGCGCAGATTGAGATTTCAGTTCAGTACATTGATCACCGAACCAAAATTTTGGCATCTGGCGCCATTTTATTGAGGTCCTGCTCACAGGACGCTGACTCACAATGCTCGCGCACCGGCCACACAATGATAGCGGTGGCGCAGACTTTTAAAAAGGAGGCAGGTTAATGATTCAGGTGTGGAGCCCAGCTGCGACTGAATCCATATCTCCCAGAAGGGTGCACTGAAAGAATATCCCACTAGAGGTCATTATACACATGCACACACGTTCACTTATCCCAAAGACCACCAGAGGGAGCTATTTTAGACATATAAAAGACAGTTACACAGGAAACATCTAGTTAGTTCAGTGCAGCCATCTTAGAGGGCTCAGTCAGTCAGTCTGCAGGTGTCACGGGTGTGTCGCTGCGAAGATCGTCGCGATTGCACACCCTGACTTCTCACAGCTGAGTTTCTGGTGCTGGGTGTTTTTCGGCAGAGAGGGAGTTAATTCTTCCTCTCTCTGTGCTGGACTAGACCAGCCTCGCTCAGCTGCAATTAATGTTGTGGTAATTGGTTTCCTTCAAATACCTGCCTGTCTGCTGGGGAAGTGTCGGTGAAAGCATTCATGCAGACCAGCAGAGCGGATCGTTGTATGGTGAAGGCTGAAGTTAAGAGTACCTGTGTGGTCTTTTTTCCCCTCCTCGCTTTATCATTTATCTCCGTACCCGTTGGTGTCCCCTCTGTTTCCTGTGGTATGACTTTTGTATGCAAGGTGGATTTTAGTTTACCCCTTGTACTGTCTCATTCGTTTATTACTGTGTTTAGGCATATACCTACCAGTCCCCGGTGTTGTGATCAGGGTCCTTCTCAGGACTGGATCACTGAGGTTCAGGGATCCTCAGGAGGTAGGGATTACGCTGGCGGCCTGGACCTCTGTACCATCAACAGTACCTCCAGGTAGAGGGATTAGTCAGGACCCCAGCTTAGGGTCAGCATAGACCCCAGACCTCCTGTATGCAGTAACAGCGTGACATTTTCACCGACCCTTAAAGATTTTCTCTAGTCACCATGGATCCAGTAGTCAGTCTAGCTCGGCAGTTGCAGAGTTTGTCCATGGAGCTGGCGGACGTTAAGTCCAAGGTTTTGTACCCCCCGGAGCAGGCCGGACCTGAACCTAAAGTAGCTCTCCCTGACAGATTCACTGGGGGACGGGACAAGTTTTTTGCTTTCCGGGAGGCATGTAAATTGTACTTTCGGCTGCGACCTCGGTCATCTGGGAGTGAGGAGCAAAGGGTGGGGATTGTCATCTCGCTCCTACAGGGAGACCCCCAATCCTGGGCATTCGCTCTTCCCCGAGCTCCCCAGCTCTCCAGTCAGTGGATGGGTTTTTTACGGCTCTGGGTCTTGTGTATGATGACCCGGATCGGGTCTCCCTTGCTGAATCTAAGTTACGTAGGATCCAGCAGGGAGATCGTCCGGCAGAGGAATTCTGTTCGGAGTTCCGTAGGTGGGCCACGGACACCCAGTGGAATGACCCGGCTCTTAGGAGCCAGTTTTGTCAAGGTTTATCTGACAAATTAAAGGATGTGCTGGCACAGTATGACCCTCCCACGTCACTGGAAGCCGCTATGGCCCTTGCTATTCGTATTGACAGACGTCTTCGGGAGAGGTGCGGGGTAACCTTGCCCCCTGTGATGACTCCACCTTCCTCAAGGGTCCCTTATATGGAGCTTCCCCTGGCCAGTCCAGAGGAGCCTATGCAATTAGGAGGGACATCATTCCGGGGGAGGGGATCGGTGGGGCGCCACAAAACAGGAGGTTGTTTCTTCTGTGGAAAAGAGGGACATTTTATTAGGGGGTGTCCATCCCATCCTTTGCAGAGTGAGAAGTCGCCGGAAAACTATTGATCCCAGATTGTGTGGTGGACGGCAATCTGGGAGTAAGTATTTCGTCCCTAAGTTCGTCTCAGTTTCTCGTACCGGCGGAGGTGGTGGTGGGTGCGAGAACTGAGAGGATATCTGTTCTTCTGGATAGTGGGTCCGGGGCTAACCTGGTGGATGCTCGCTTTGCCCGGGTTCAAGGTATGCGATTGAGTGTGTTGACTAAACCCGTCCCCATATTCTCAATCGACACCAGACCTCTCGGTCAGGGAAGTTTTTTGCAAGCAGTGCATAACATAGATCTTCAAGTGGGGGCGTTACATAAAGAACTGTTGTCTTGTTATGTGTTGGAGGGTCTTCCCACTCCTATAGTGCTGGGCCTTCCTTGGTTAACTAAGCATAACCCGGTTATTGATTGGCAATCCAGAGAGATAAGCCAATGGAGTGAATTCTGTAATAAAAACTGCATGAATACGGTCATTGGGGCGGTCGCTCCTAGGGCCTTACCTCCATTTCTGGTGGACTTTGAGGATGTATTCTCGGAGAAAGGGTGTCAAGAACTACCTCCTCATCGCGAGTATGACTGTTCTGTTAACTTGCTCCCTGGGGCCAAGTTACCGAAATCTAGGTTGTATAACCTTTCTGGTCCTGAGAGACAGGCCATGAAGGATTATATTTCAGAGAGTCTGGCTAAGGGGCATATTAGACCTTCATCTTCCCCGGTGGCCGCGGGGTTCTTCTTTGTGAAAAAAAAAGATGGAGGCCTACGCCCTTGCCTGGATTTCCGTGAGCTTAATCGGATTACGGTCCAAGATCCGTATCCGCTCCCACTTATTCCCGATCTCTTCAATCAGATTGTGGGTGCCAAATGGTTCTCTAAGTTGGATCTCAGGGGGGCGTACAATCTGATTAGGATGAAGGAGGGGGATGAGTGGAAGACGGCGTTTAACACTCCGGAGGGGCATTATGAGAACCTTGTCATGCCATTTGGTCTGAGTATTGCCCCGGCGGTGTTTCAACACTTTGTAAATGACATCTTTCGCCACCTAATGGGACAGTTTGTGGTCATATATCTGGATGATATCTTAATTTACTCGCCGGATCTTGTGTCTCATCAGGAGCATGTTAGGCAGGTGTTACAGATCTTGTGGGATAATAAACTGTACGCCAAATGGGAAAAGTGTGTGTTCGCCGTACAGGAACTTCAGTTTTTAGGATTCCTGGTGTCAGCATCCGGTTTTCGTATGGACCCTGGGAAAGTGCGGGCAGTTCTTGAGTGGGATCTGCCAGAGGATCTTAAGGCATTACAACGTTTCCTGGGGTTTGCTAACTACTACCGGAAGTTCATTCGTAATTTTTCGTCCATAGTTAAACCTCTCACAGACATGACTAAAAAATGGACGGATTTTTCAAAGTGGTCTGACAAGGCTTGTCAAGCGTTTTCCTCTTTGAAAAAATGTTTTGCTTCAGCACCCATACTTATTCAACCTGATGCGTCACAGCCGTTCATTGTTGAGGTGGACGCTTCCGAGGTAGGGGTGGGAGCAGTATTGTCACAAGGTTCGTCCCCTGGTAAATGGCATCCGTGCGCCTTCTTCTCTAAAAAATTGTCGTCCACTGAGAGGAATTATGATGTCGGCAATAGGGAACTCTTGGCCATTAAGTTGGCTTTTGAGGAGTGGCGTCATTTTTTGGAGGGGGCAGTCCACCCGGTCACCGTCGTTACCGATCACAAAAACCTGCTATATTTAGAGTCCGCTAAACGTCTGAATCCCAGACAAGCTAGGTGGTCGTTGTTTTTACCAGGTTTAATTTTGTCGTCACATATCGTCCTGGCTCAAAAAATGTTAAGGTGGATGCCTTATCTCGCTGTTTCCCAGGGGCTGGGAATACGGAGGACCCGGTTCCGGTCCTTCAGGAGGGGGTGGTGGTGTCGGCAGTATCCTCTGAGCTTGAGGAGGAGGTATTGGAGGCTCAGGGGGACGCCCCTGTAGGACCTCCAGGGAGACTGTTTGTTCCAAATCAGTTGCGACAAAAGGTGATCGAGGCACACCATAATTCAGCTTTGGCAGGACACCCAGGGAGTAAAGCAACTGAGGATCTCCTCTCGCGCCGGTTTTGGTGGTCTAACTTACATAGGGAGGTGGTAACTTTTGTCGCATCCTGCGAGATTTGTGCGCGCTCTAAGACCTCACATACTCGTCCGTCGGGGACCCTCTTACCTTTGAAGATCCCGGAGCGTCCGTGGACTCATCTGTCTATGGACTTCATTACGGACCTCCCGCCATCTTCGGGTAAAACAGTCATACTCGTTGTAGTGGACAGGTTCAGCAAGATGGCACATTTTATCGCTCTTCCTGCTCTTCCTAATGCTAAAACTCTTGCGCAGGTGTTTATTGGGGAGATTGTAAGGCTTCACGGGGTACCCTCCGATGTGGTGTCGGATCGGGGGTCTCAGTTTGTGTCCAAATTCTGGAGAGCATTTTGTACACGGCGGGGGATGCAGTTGTCATTTTCATCGGCTTTTCACCCCAGACCAATGGTCAGACAGAGCGTCTGAACCAGAGCTTGGAGACATATCTCCGGTGTTTTGTGTCAGAGAACCAGGAGGACTGGGCTTCTTTCTTGCCTCTGGCGGAATTTGCTCTAAATAATAGGCGGAGCGAGTCCACTGGTAAGTCCCCGTTTTTTGGGGCATATGGTTTTCACCCCCAGTTTTGTACTTTCAATAGGGGGGGCTCTTCTGGGGTTCCTGAGGAGGAACGATTTTCGTCGTCACTTGCTTCAGTGTGGAGAGGAGTGCTGAATAATCTGAGTACTATGGGGAACCGATACAAACGTATGGCTGATAGGAGGAGAGTGTCTGGTCCGGACCTAAGTGTGAACGATCTGGTATGGTTGTCTACCAAAAATATAAAACTTAAGGTTCCCTCCTGGAAACTGGGTCCCAGGTTCATCGGGCCATACAAGATCAGTTCTATAATTAATCCGGTTGCATTCCGTCTTGACCTCCCTCCTACATTTAAAATTCATAATGTGTTCCACAGATCGTTGCTTAAGAGGTATGTGGCGCCGGTGATACCTTCACCTTTACCTCCTCCTCCTGTGGTGGTCAATGGTAACTTGGAGTTCCAGGTGTCGAGAGTCATCGATTCACGTCTGAATCGCCGATCCCTTCAGTACCTTGTTCATTGGAGGGGGTATGGTCCTGAGGAGAGGACGTGGGTTTCTGCGTCGGATATTAACGCAGACCGATTGGTTCGGGCCTTCCACACTACTCACCCAGATAAACCCGGCCCTCGTAGAAGGGGGGGTACTGTCACGGGTGTGTCGCTGCGAAGATCGTCGCGATTGCACACCCTGACTTCTCACAGCTGAGTTTCTGGTGCTGGGTGTTTTTCGGCAGAGAGGGAGTTAATTCTTCCTCTCTCTGTGCTGGACTAGACCAGCCTCGCTCAGCTGCAATTAATGTTGTGGTAATTGGTTTCCTTCAAATACCTGCCTGTCTGCTGGGGAAGCGTCGGTGAAAGCATTCATGCAGACCAGCAGAGCGGATCGTTGTATGGTGAAGGCTGAAGTTAAGAGTACCTGTGTGGTCTTTTTTCCCCTCCTCGCTTTATCATTTATCTCCGTACCCATTGGTGTCCCCTCTGTTTCCTGTGGTATGACTTTTGTATGCAAGGTGGATTTTAGTTTACCCCTTGTACTGTCTCGTTCGTTTATTACTGTGTTTAGGCATATACCTACCAGTCCCCGGTGTTGTGATCAGGGTCCTTCTCAGGACTGGATCACTGAGGTTCAGGGATCCTCAGGAGGTAGGGATTACGCTGGCGACCTGGACCTCTGTACCATCAACAGTACCTCCAGGTAGAGGGATTAGTCAGGACCCCAGCTTAGGGTCAGCATAGACCCCAGACCTCCTGTATGCAGTAACAGCGTGACAGCAGGAAGGTGAAGTGCAGAGCTGAGATTGAGAGGCTGCAGAGCTATTCAGTTCACAAGTAAGTGGAGTCTAGTAAAGAGTGAGACAGCAATCACTCCAGCCTAGTCAGAGCTGAATCTAGGAGTGCAGCTCCATGAGAAGCGTGCCGACGCTTAAAGAGCGGTGAAGAGGCAAACCACCAACTGCCAGTGTGTGATCGTGTGAGGATCCGGGTAGGCCGAAGGCGAGTGGAAAGTTAAGGAGGTAGAAAAGCCTTTATAGCTTACCTCAGAAAGTATTCACCGGACACCGGGGTCCGAGCCTATAGGGATCTCCACGACCCATTAGGAGAACACCGGAGTTCCTGGAGGACTACAAGTCCCAGGAGTACCACAGAGCTGATATGAGTCGCACGTAGCAGGGCTTTGGGATACTCGGCACCGAGCCCGTTCACTTCACTGGGGGATGTCACGGGTAGCACAGCTCGGTCCGTTGCCCTGGGCGATCACCATAAAAATGTGGGAATATTTACAGGGGATTTAGAAATGTTCGTGACGCCACCTGTGGTTCCTGGTCAGGGTGACCAGCGCTGCAGGGTGAATCCTCTGAGGGGTTTTTATTGGGCAGCAAGGTGTTAAGTCTCCCACAGGCGAGACTGATCCCTCGAGATATATGGCGGTGCAGGGGTGCAGGACAATGAGGCAGACACACACAAGACAGTCTCTTTCTGTACCTTTACTGGTGTATTTGCAGGCACGTCCCGGGAAGCTGCTCAGGGTGGAGGATGCACGTCCAGTAATCACTGAGTAGGTGTAGGGCCTCCTTACGTCTTTATATGTGTGAGTTTCTGACTTGCATGAAACAAAGCCTAACTCCGTGTGAAACAGCTATGCCCGGCTGACATTGTGGTAGAGCCTTCTTTTGGACAGAACTAAGTCTCTATCTGCAGCGTCCTGCTAGACTCCTGTTCTTCCTGACCCCGGTTACGTATCAGCACTGTTGGGCCCCTCTGTGACCTGTAGTCCAGCAGGGTCTCCGGTTTTTCCCACTAGCCGTGAGGTACTAGCAAGCTCGGACCCGGTGTCCGGTGGTGCAGAGTGGAGGTAAGCTATGGTTGCTATTTCTCCTCAGTCACTCTCTCTTTCCCTTTCTCCACTCGCCTGTCGTCCTACTCACACCTTTAACATAAGCACAGGCAGCAGTAGATGTCAGCTTTCTTCTCTTCACCGCTCTCCAAGCGTCGGCACGCTCGCTCTCTAACAGTACCTCAGTTGACTCGGTGTTACAAATACTGCAGTTCCCTTTCCTTCACTTCCTTCTTAGGCTCTGTCCGAAGTAGCTATCAGGACATTCCGTCAGACTGATCTGTGCACACTCCGAGAGTCACTTTCCACTTTCCTAGGGAACTATCAGTCCGCACGATCTGAGGTAACTTTCCTCTCAGCTCTTCAACACGCTCTGACACAGACTAGTGTAATCTGAGCTCTGACAGGAATCCTCTCACTCCGGTGTTCTGAGGAGATCTGATCTGTCTGAGGTACAACCAACAACTAGCTAACGTTCAGCTAGACTGTCTTCATCCCACTGCTCTATCTCTCCACACCCTTATATACTCTAAAGGGCTCCCTCTGGTGGTACCAGGAAAATGTGAAGTGTGAATGAATATCGGGTGATTGTGAATTACCTTTCCATGCATCCTCCTGGGTGACATGTGGCACCAAGCGCAGCTGGGCTACACATCCCCCCTAGTTAATATCAGCACTCCCGGGCTGAAAAAGAAAACCATTTTTATACATAACATCAACAAAACATAACTCATCCCTTGCGGGAGGTAAGGACACTTCAAACGTTACAATGTGTACAAATTAGCAAATATGAAAATATCAAAATACTTTCACACAATAAATACAGAATTCTTGTGGAGGACCCGTACCAAACCTCCCACGGTGGTCCTGGGTGGGCTGCAGGACTTCTTTGCTGCAGACCTCACTCAAGGCCACACCATACGGGTTTTTCTTCAGAGGTAGAATGGCTTTACGTAAAACCAAGATGGGGCACTGAGTGCCAACTATTTACATTACAGTTCTGTGCTGCAAGAGTCCTCAGCACGCAGTCCTTCAAAATAGCATTTCACATATCACTATCACATTACCCAACTGGGGTATACTACTTCAGCATGTAAACATTATCAACATATAACATTCTCAATAAAGTGCAATTCCTTGGCAACTTTGTACAGTTACAGTAAACCCTGTCTGGATCCTACTGTTCTTCAGCAAATATAGTGGCACCTTCCACACCTGGGGCTGGAAGCATGCGGTGCGCTCTGGAACGCATCACTAAGAGATCGTGTCCTGCTACCAGTGTCTGAGTAGGTACAGTCCTCTTTTCAATTTTGCGATTTGCTGGAGGCCTTACAGGTGCCTCTTCTAAATACAGATTTGGCTCAATAGGGATCGCTGTAGCAGTCGCTATGCTCTGCAGCGTTTCCAATGGTGACGCATGCACATGCAATGGCTCAGTAGGGGGCGCACTTGCAACTGTTGCGCTCTGTTGCGTTGCAGAATAGGACGCAGGATAGGATGCAGGTGCGCGGCCGGGCGCTGATGTGGCTGGGGCTTGGGACGCTGAGACACGGGGTACGTTTCCGGCTTCAGGGACGGGGTCGCTGACTCGGGAGACATTCAGGGCATACCACCCTTAAGACCCCAGTGCCGCGTGTAGGTGACAACATCCCCAATAATTAGATCCCTTCCCGGGTGCCCCTCTGGCAGGTGAGACTCCACATCCCAGCGATTAACAAAGACCTCCTGGTACAGGCCTGGTTCATGGATGAACCCCCAGCCTCCCTGGAGTTTGAAGTCTCTAATGGCCCCCTGGCGCTGCGGTTCCCGGATCGTACCTTTGTCTCGCCTGACGTTCTCTTTGTCAGCAAGATCCTTCTCACGGTACCTCTGGCGAAGTTGCTGCGCCTCTCGCTGCTCCTGCTGCTGTCGCTGCTCATACTCCCGGCGTCGCCACTCGTTCTCTTTCTGGGCGGCGTATTCCACGTCGTTCAGGTACTCCATCTCCTCCCAATCAATCTCCATTGCATCAGGCAGGATTCCTTCCGTCGTCCCCACCGGGGGACTGCATTCCGCTGCGGCCTCTGGTTCCAGGCCTGGCTGGCATTTCGGTCCGGGCAGGGCCTCCTCAGCCTCCTTCCCTCCCGCCGCGTCCTCTGCGGAGTCAGGATCAGCTCTTTTGGGGCTGGCCTCCGGTTGTTCATCAGCCGCTGGGTCCAGTGGTGGTGCGGGTGGCATTTGCACATCTTGAGGGGAGAGCAGTGGGTCCCACAGCAGCCGCTGTTTCAGGGCACGCCAGCTTTGCTCCATCGCCTCCATCTCTGCGCGGTGTCGGGCCATGTCCCTCAGCGCCGCGTCCAATTCATCCACTCTCTGCGTCCTCCAGTCGTTCTCCAGACCTGGGGACGGTTCAGGCTCAGGCTGCAACACTTCAGAGGAACGGGGTCTGCGCACCGCCATTCCTCCACATAGTGACTCCTGTCCTTCCGCCATCTCACTCCAGGCCAGACTGTGTGTTTCATCTGGAACACTCTGGATTTTTCCGTGGAGGCGGGACTTTCGCTTTCTCTTCTTAGCATAGAGGATGAAGAGGAGGCTGATCTCTCTTGCAGAGGGGCAGGCTCGGACATTATAATAGCACTTAGACAGGGCGCCCATTACTTTCGCGCCACAGGGGGGGGCACGCCCACGAATCCACGCCCCTCTTCTTCACCAGCGCCTCAGGGCGCGAAAATGGCGGAAGATGGCGCCAAAAATCACAAAAACAGCACACAGTCTTTTTGCATAAAACAGTCCATTCAGGCACACAGGACTCGCAGATTGCGAGCTTCGGATCCTGTTTGTGACGCCAAAGTTAGATGAGTCGCACGTAGCAGGGCTTTGGGGTACTCGGCACCGAGCCCGTTCACTTCACTGGGGGATGTCACGGGTAGCACAGCTCGGTCCGTTGCCCTGGGCGATCACCATAAAAATGTGGGAATATTTACAGGGGATTTAGAAATGTTCGTGACGCCACCTGTGGTTCCTGGTCAGGGTGACCAGCGCTGCAGGGTGAATCCTCTGAGGGGTTTTTATTGGGCAGCAAGGTGTTAAGTCTCCCACAGGCGAGACTGATCCCTCGAGATATATGGCGGTGCAGGGGTGCAGGACAATGAGGCAGACACACACAAGACAGTCTCTTTCTGTACCTTTACTGGTGTATTTGCAGGCACGTCCCGGGAAGCTGCTCAGGGTGGAGGATGCACGTCCAGTAATCACTGAGTAGGTGTAGGGCCCCTTACGTCTTTATATGTGTGAGTTTCTGACTTGCATGAAACAAAGCCTAACTCCGTGTGAAACAGCTACGCCCGGCTGACATTGTGGTAGAGCCTTCTTTTGGACAGAACTAAGTCTCTATCTGCAGCGTCCTGCTAGACTCCTGTTCTTCCTGACCCCGGTTACATATCAGCACTGTTGGGCCCCTCTGTGACCTGTAGTCCAGCAGGGTCTCCGGTTTTTCCCACTAGCCGTGAAGGTACTAGCAAGCTCGGACCCGGTGTCCGGTGGTGCAGACTGGAGGTAAGCTATCGTTGCTATTTCTCCTCAGTCACTCTCTCTTTCCCTTTCTCCACTCGCCTGTCGTCCTACTCACACCTTTAACATAAGCACAGGCAGCAGCAGATGTCAGCTTTCTTCTCTTCACCGCTCTCCAAGCGTCGGCACGCTCGCTCTCTAACAGTACCTCAGTTGACTCGGTGTTACAAATACTGCAGTTCCCTTTCCTTCACTTCCTTCTTAGGCTCTGTCCGAAGTAGCTATCAGGACATTCCGTCAGACTGATCTGTGCACACTCCGAGAGTCACTTTCCACTTTCCTAGGGAACTATCAGTCCGCACGATCTGAGGTAACTTTCCTCTCAGCTCTTCAACACGCTCTGACACAGACTAGTGTAATCTGAGCTCTGACAGGAATCCTCTCACTCCGGTGTTCTGAGGAGATCTGATCTGTCTGAGGTACAACCAACAACTAGCTAACGTTCAGCTAGACTGTCTTCATCCCACTGCTCTATCTCTCCACACCCTTACATACTCTAAAGGGCTCCCTCTGGTGGTACCAGGAAAATGTGAAGTGTGAATGAATATCGGGTGATTGTGAATTACCTTTCCATGCATCCTCCTGGGTGACATGTGGCACCAAGCGCAGCTGGGCTACACAGATACGTAGCAGGATCAGGAGGATGGAGTCTAGCAGTGCACTGCAAATAGAGACTGTGTACTTCAAGAAGAGGTCCAACCACAAGATCAGCCAGGTACAAGACGGAAACTAAGTTAGGCCCAGCTACACGCAGGCCAAGACTTCATTACAAAAAGGCAGAGCACAGGAGGCCACACACCTACTCAGTGGAGGAATCTGGATGTGCACCCTTCACCCTACAGTGCTCCGGGAAGCGCCTGCAACATCTTCAGTAAAGGTACCAAAGTGACTTATGTGTGTGTCTCCCTTATTGCCCCTGACGGCCGGGTCCCCGTCTGTCCTGCATTCCTATACATCTATCTGCCCTGGAGGAATCAGCCTTACTTGTGGAAGGCTTAACATCTAGCTGCACAATATTAACCCTTCAGTGGATCTGCATAGCAGCGCTGGTCATCCTGACCAGATACCACAAGTGGCGTCACGAATCCCCATATCAATGTACAATTCACCTGTAAATATCCCCCATTTTCAGTGAGCGCCCAGGGCAACGGACCGAGCTGTGCTACCCGTGACATTCCCCCATAGAAATCAACGGGCTCGGTGCCGAGTACCCCACGGCCCTGGCGGACGACTCATCTTTGGCGTCACGAACAGGATTGCGTGCCCTGCAGCAACGGAGTAATTTGTGCCCGTTGCCACCGGGTACTGTGTGCCTCACTAAAAGACTGTTGTATATAGTGATGAAGGTTTCCCGCCATTTGCCCGCTATTGCCCGCCATTTACAGGGCCATGGCGTGAAAACTAGTGGGCGTACCTGCAAAAGCGCGCTGAGTCCTGGACACGCCCCCAAAGCTGACGCGGCGGCAGGTCCTGTGGAGAGCTTCAGTGAACGCTCTGACGTCAGAGCGCCAGCGACGCAGGTCCTTATACATCGCTGTGCCCTGCAGAGCTGCAGCCTTCAGAGAAGGTAGGCCACGCTTAACTAGGGGGGCGCAGACATGTCGCAGCCGCAAGCTGACAGCGCGGCCGAGGGCGACCGCCCCAATGACTTACCCATTGGCGCTGCCGCACAGGCTGGAAGTGCTGGCCCCTCACCTGGTCCTGTGGCCCCGATAGTACCGCTAACGCTGCCATACATGCCTGGAGCGAAGTGGCTCCCTCAGTACAGTGGCAAGCCAGACACCCTGTCAGGGTTCAAGCGAAAAATATGCAGCATAATAGACATGTACCCTATGACAGAAAAGCAGAGAGCTGCAGTGGTAGTGGGACAATTGACTGGTGCTGCAGAGAGGGAAGTAGAGACTTGGTCAGCTGCAGACCAGGAATCAGTGCTTGCAATTTTCTTAAAGCTACAGACTATCTTTGAGGATCGCACTGAAACAGATCTCCGGATGAGGTTTTACCAATGCTCCCAGAAACCAGATGATAGCATTAGGGACTATGCCTGCCGACTACAAGGGGCCCTGCGAGCTCTCAAACAGGTTAACCCCATACGTGTTATCAATGAAAATAAAATGTTAAAGGAACAATTTGTACGGGGACTGAGGTCCCAAGCTGAAAGCAGGACTGTGCACTGGTGGTCCTTGGATCATCCTGATGCTACCTTTGATGCCCTTAAGGATATGGCTATAAAAGGACTGCGACCCCTGGAAACACCCGAGATGGCAACCCAGTGTCACCCGAGTGAAGCCACCCTAAAGCCAGCAGCATCCACCTTTTCCCCGCTGGTTGTGGAAGCCAAAACGCAAGTGGCGCCCCCTACTGAGCTGGACTGTCTGCACTCAGAAGTGCGCCAGCTGACCAAAAACCTGGCCACTGTAATGAGTGCCCTGCAACTGCCGACGGAGGAAGAAGGAAAGATCCTGCTAGCTGACTGCCCAGAGGATGTCCCTTGGATGAACCGGAGGAGAAGGAGGACGTCGCCCCACCGGAGGAGGACAACGCCACCTCCAGGAAGGACCCGCGACCGGGATCATCCTCGCCGAGAGATCATCTGCTACCGCTGCCACAGAGAAGGTCACCCAGCACGTCGGTGTCCTTTAAACGAGCAAATCCTGGGTCCGAGGGCCAACACCCAGGAATAGACTCCTCAGGCCCCTCAGACTGGAACCGCAGGTTTGTGGGAGGAAGACCATACCTGTCCATCATACTGGACGGGATCGCAATCCCTGCCCTGCTGGACACTGGATCTCAGGTAACCGTCATACCTGATGTTCTTTACAATAGATACTGGTCCAGTGACGGTCTCCAACCCCCAAACCCTGACTTTGTCGTATACGCCTCTAATGGCCTCCCTCTTGACTTACTGGGGGCTAAAAACGTAGACGTAAAAGTGGGGAGAGTGGAGCTAAAAGATCAAGGACTTCTTGTAGTGAAGACTGTTAATGAGGAAAATGGGTTGAATGTGGTTCTAGGCACTAACATTATTAGTAACTGTTTGGAGGAGGTTGTGTTTTTGCTCTAACAGCTCGCCGATATTGCCAGATCAAAGCACAAGGGAGCGATCCAGAAGGAGATCCGGGCCCTGATGTGCCAGCAGCAAGTGAAACTGACCGGTGGTGAGATTGGTAATGTACGGGTAACAGAGCCGAACCCCATTGTGATACCCCCAATGAGTGAAATGCTTATTTGGTGTAGAGCAGCAATAGGTCTGAGAGGACAGAACTACCAAGCAGTAGTAGAGCCCCATTGTTCAGAACACAGACCTACACTCTTGACTGCCAGAGGGGTAGTGGAGGTACGAAATGGGAGAGTGCCAGTACGTCTTCTCAACTGGGGAGAAGATGAAGTCAAATTACCACGTTATGCCACTGTTGCTAAGTTACATGCTGTGGATAATAACTCCATTCACACAACGGAGCCCTTAACCTCCCCACAACCAGTGGAGGATAACGGTCCGACCACCCAGGTGGAGGATTGGTGTCAGCAGCTCCATGTCGGGACCGACACCACTCCAGCCCACCAGAAACAAGGAGTATACCGAGTAGTTCAGGAGTATGCACAGGTATTCAGCAAACACCCACTCGACTTTGGGAAAATTAAAGGGGTTCAACATCACATCCCCACAGGCAATCATCCTCCCATTAACCCCTCTCTGACATTAGACGTACTATCCCGTCCATAAAACCCGTGCCATTCTGACCATGGACGGGATAGTACGTCATAGGCGATTAGCTGCGCTCCCGGAGGGAGCGCAGCTAATCGCCGCCGGGTGTCAGCTGATTATCACAGCTGACACCCGTGACTGTGTGTCAGGAGCGGTCACGGACCGCTCCCGGCACATTAACCCCTTGCACACCGCGATCAAACATGATCGCGGTGTACTGGGGGCACAGGGGAGGATCGCGCAGGGTGGGGGCTCCCTGCGCGCCCCCCTGAGACCCTCAGAGCAGCGCGATGTGATCGCGCTGCTCTGAGGGCTTCCTCCCTCCCAGGACCCGGATCCAAGATGGCGCTGGGGTCCTGGAGGGAGGCGGCTTCCTCAGTGCCTGCCGAGAGCAGGCATGAGGAAGCGTCCTGCACTGCCTGTCACATCGCTGGTGTGACAGAGTGCTGTGCACACTGTCACACCAGCGATCTGATGAAATACAGTGATGTCCCACCCTGGGACAATGTAAAAAAGTTAAAAAAAAGTAAAAATAAACATGTGTAAAAAAAATCCAAATAAAAAAAAAAAAAAAAAAAATATTCCCCAATAAATTCATTACTTATTGTAAATAAAAAAAATAAAACAATAAAAGTACACATATATGGTATCGCCGCGTCCGTAACGACCCCCCCTATAAAACTGTCCCACTAGTTAACCCCTTTTGTGAACCCCTTAAAAAATAAAAAATAAAAACGAAGCAAAAAATCAGTGCTTTATCATCATACCGCTGAACAAAAAGTGGAATAACACGCGATCAAAAAGACGGATATAAATAAACATGGTACCGCTGAAAACGTCATCTTGTCCCGCAAAAAACGAGCCATCACACAGCATCATCAGCAAAAAATAAAAAAGTTATAGCTCGCAGAATAAAGCGATGCAAAAATAATTATTTTTTATATAAAATTGTTTTTATTCTATAAAAGCGCCAAAACATAAAAAATTATATAAATGAGGTATCGCCATAATCGTACTGACCCGAAGAATAAAACTGCTTTATCAATTTTACCACACGCGGAACAATAAAAACGCCTCACCCAAAAGAAATTCATGAATTGCTGATTTTTTTCATTCTAACCTCCCAAAAATCGAAATAAAAAGCGATCGAAAAATGTCACGTGCTCAAAAATGGTACCAATAAAAGCGTCACCTCGTCCCGCAAAAATTAAGACCTCACATGACATTGTGGGCCAAAATATGCAAAAATTATAGCTCTCAAAATGTGATGATGCAAAAACTATTTTTACAATAAAAAGCGTCTTTTAGCGTGACAGCTGCCAATCATAAAAACCGCTATAAATAGTAAATCAAACCCCCCTTTATCACCCCCTTAGTTAGGGAAAAATAATAAAATAAAAAAAATGTATTTATTTCCATTTTCCCATTAGGGTTAGGGTTAAGGTTTCGGCTAAAGTTAGGGTTAGGGTTGGCGCTAAAGTTAGGATTAGGGTTAGAGTTAGGATTAGGGTTAGGGTTGGGATTAGGGTTGGGACTAGGGTTAGGGATGTGTTGGGGTTAGGGTTGGAGTTAGAATTGGGGGGTTTCCGCTGTTTAGGCACATCAGGGGCTCTCCAAATGTGACATGGCGTCTGATCTCCATTCCAGCCAATTCTGCGTTGAAAAAGTCAAACGGTGTTCCTTCACTTCTGAGCTCTGCCATGCGTCCAAACAGTAGTTTATCCCCACATATGGGGTATCAGCGTACTCTGGACCCCAAGAGTTATTGTGAAATTTGTCCTATTTCTTCTGTTACCCTTGGGAAAATAAAAAACTGGGGGCGAAAATATTATTTTTGTAAAAAAAATAAGATTTTTTTGTTTTTACGGCTGTACATTATAAACTTCTGTGAAGCACTTGGGGCTTCATAGCGCTCACCACACATCTAAATAAGTTCCTTGTGGGGTCTATTTTCCAAAATGGGGTCACTTGTTGGGGATTTCCACTGTTTAGGCGCATCAGGGGCTCTCCAAATGCGACATGACGCCCCCAGACCATTCCATCAAAGTCTGCAATCCAAAACGTCACTACTTCCCTTTCCGAGCCCTGACATGCGCCCATACAGTAGTTTTCTCCCACATATTGGGTATCAGCGTACTCAGGACAAATTGGACAACAACTTTTGGGGTCCAATTTCTCCTGTTACCCTTGTGAAAATAAAATATTGGGGGCGAAAAAATCATTTTTGTAAAAAAAAAAAGGATTTTTTATTTTACGGCTGTGCGTTATAAACTTCTGTGAAGCACTTCGGGTTCAAAGTGCTCACCACACATCTAGGTAAGTTCCTTGTGGGGTCTATTTTCCAAAATGGGGTCACTTGTGGGGGGTTTCCACTGTTTAGGCGCATCAGGGGCTCTCCAAATGCGACATGACGCCCCCAGACCATTCCATCAAAGTCTGCAATCCAAAACGTCACTACTTCCCTTTCCGAGCCCTGACATGCGCCCATACAGTAGTTTTCTCCCACATATTGGGTATCAGCGTACTCAGGACAAATTGGACAACAACTTTTTGGGTCCAATTTCTCCTGTTACCCTTGTGAAAATAAAATATTGGGGGCGAAAAAATAATTTTTGTAAAAAAAAAAAGGATTTTTTATTTTTACGGCTGTGCGTTATAAACTTCTGTGAAGCACTTCGGGGTTCAAAGTGCTCACCACACATCTAGATAAGTTCCTTGTGGGGTCTATTTTCCAAAATGGGGTCACTTGTGGGGGGTTTCCACTGTTTAAGCGTATCAGGGGCTCTCCAAATGCGACATGACGCCCCCAGACCATTCCATCAAAGTCTGCAATCCAAAACGTCACTACTTCCCTTCCGAGCCCTGACGTGCACCCATACAGTAGTTTTCTCCTACATATTGGGTATCAGCGTACTCAGGACAAATTGGACAACAACTTTTGGGTTCCAATTTCTTCCGTTACCCTTGTGAAAATAAAATATTGGGGGCGAAAAAATCATTTTTGTAAAAAAAAAAAAGGATTTTTTATTTTAAGGCTGTACGTTATAAACTTTAGTGAAACACCTGGGGGTTCAAAGTTCTCACCACACATCTAGATAAGTTCCTTGAGGGGTCTAGTTTCCAAAATGGTGTCATTTGTGGGGGGTTTCCACTGTTTAGGCAGATCAGGAGCTCTCCAAACACAACATGGCGTCCAGCCAATTCTGCGTTGAAAAAGTGAGACGGCGCTCCTTCCCTTCCAAACTCTGCCATGCACCCAAACAGTGGTATACCCCCACATATGGGGTATCAGTGTACTCAGGACAAATTGCACAATAACTTTTGGAGTCTTGTTACCCTTGGAAAAATAAAAATTCGGGTGAAAAGATCATTTTTGTGGAAAAAATATGATTTTTAAATTTTACGGCTCTACGTTATAAACTTGTGTGAAGCACTTGAGGGTTCAAATTGCTCACCAAAGATCTAGATAAGTTCCTTAGGGGGTCTAGTTTCCCAAATGGGGTCATTTGTGGGGGGTTTCCACTGTTTAGGCACATCAGGGCTCTCCAAATGCAACATGGCATCCAATCTCAATTCCAGCCAATTTTGGTTGGAAAAAGTCAAATGGTGCTCCTTCCCTTCCGAGCTCTGCCGTGCGCCCAAACAGTGGTTCCCCCCCACATATGGGGCATCAGCGTACTCAGGACAAATTGGACAACAACTTATGTGGTCCAATTTCTCCTGATACCCTTGGGAAAATAAAAAATTAGTGACTAAAATATAATTTTTGTGGGAAAAAAATAGGATTTTTTATTTTCATGCCCGGGCATTATAAACTTGTGTGAAGCACTTGGGGTTCAAAGTGCTCACCAAAGATCTAGATAAGTTCCTTAGGGGGTCTAGTTTCCAAAATGGGGTCACTTGTGGGGGATTTCCACTGTTTAGGCTCATCTGGGGCACTGCAAACGGAACATGACCCCCATCAACGTCTGCATTCCAAAACGTTACTACTTCCTTTCCAAGCCCTGCCGTGCGCCCAAACAGTTTTCCACCCCCACATATGGGGTATCAGCGTACTCAGGACAAATTGGACAACAACTTTTGGGGTCCAATTTCCTTGGGAAAATTCAAAAATTTAGGACTAAAAAATCATTTTTGTGGAATTTTTTTTTTTTTTTTTTTCACACCCAGGCATTATAAACTTTTGTGAAACACTTGGGGGTTCAAAGTGCTCACAACAGATCTAGATAAGTACCTTAGGGGGTCTAGTTTCCAAAATGGTGTCACTTGTGGGGGGTTTCCACTGTTTAGGTGCATCAGAGGTTCTCCAAGCGCGACATGGCGTCCAATCTCAACTCCAGCCAATTTTAGTTTGAAAAAGTAAAACGGCGCTCCTTCCCTTACGAGCTCTGCCGTGTGCCCAAACAGTGGTTTTCCCCCACATATGGGGTATTGGCGTACTCAGGAGAAATTGCATAACAACCTTATCTGTCCATTTTCTCCTTTTACCCTTGTGAAAATAAAAAAAAAGTTTGTAAAAGATCATTTTTGTGGCTAAAAAGTTAAATATTCATTTTTTCCTTCCACGTTGCTTTAGTTCCTGTGAAGCACCTGAAGGGTTAATAAACTTCTTGAATGTGGTTTTGAGTACCTTGAGGGGTGCAGTTTTTAGAATGGTGTCACTTTTGGGTATTTTCTGTCATGTAGACCCCTCAAAGTGACTTCAAATGTGAGGTGGTCCCTAAAAAAAATGGCTTTGTAAATTTTGTTGTAAAAATGAGAAATCACTGGTCAACTTTTAACCCTTATAACTTCCTAACAAAAAAAAATTTTGATTCCAAAATTGTGCTGATGTAAAGTAGACATGTGGGAAATGTTATTTCTTAACTATTTTGTGTTACATATTTCTCTGTTTTAAGGGAATAAAAATTCAAAGTTTGAAAATTGCTAAATTTTCAAAATTTTCGCCATATTTGCATTTTTTTCAAAAATAAACGCAAGTTATATGGAAGAAATTTTACCACTAACATGAAGTACAATATGTCACGAGAAAACAGTCTCAGAATCGCGAAGATCCGTTGAAGCGTTCCGGAGTTATAACCTCATAAAGAGACAGTGGTCAGAATTGTAAAAATTGTCCCGGTCATTAACGTGCAAACCACCCTTGGGGGTGAAGGGGTTAAAGAACGGTACAGGCCTATACTACCAGCACACTACCAGAAAGCCAAGGAGATGTTGCGTGACATGAAGGAAGCAGGGGTGATAAGGGATAGTTGTAGTCCCTGGGCAGCACCTCTAGTCCTAGTCAGGAAAAAGGATGGAAGCATGAGAATGTGTGTAGATTACAGACAAGTAAATCGCTTTACACATAAAGATGCATACCCTTTACCACGCATTGAGGAATCCTTAGCTGCACTAAAGACTGTTAATTACTTTTCCACCCTTGACCTCACTAGTGGGTACTGGCAAGTAGCTGTGGCTGAGGAGGATCGGGAGAAGACGGCTTTCACCACCCCGATGGGACTCTGTGAGTTCGATAGGATGCCGTTTGGACTCAGCAGTGCCCCTGGAACGTTTCAGAGAGTGATGGAGAGCTGCCTGGGACATCTCAACTTTGAAACTGTGTTGCTGTACCTGGACGACGTAATTGTGTACTCCAAGACGTATGAAGATCACTTGAAGCACCTGGCGGAGGTATTCGAGTCACTGTCCAAGTATGGGATGAAACTGAAGCCTTCAAAGTGCCATCTGCTCAAACAAAAGGTACAGTATCTGGGACATATTGTCAGCTCAGAAGGAGTAGCGCCAGACCCCGAAAAGATCACCGCCATCCAGAAATGGCCAGAGCCGAAAAATTTCAAGGAGGTGCGACAGTTCCTGGGACTGACAGGATACTACCGGAGGTTTGTGAAGGATTACACCAAGAAAGCAGCGCCTCTGCAAGACCTCCTGGTGGGACAGTCCCTCAAGAGCAGAAATTCTCCATTCCACTGGGGTAAAGAACAGGCAGAAGCATTCAAGGAAATGAAGGAGATCCTGACAGGTGATGAGATCCTAGCTTACCCTGACTACAGCCAGCCGTTCCTGCTGTATACTGATGCCAGCAATGAAAGATTGGGAGCAGTCCTCAGTCAGAAGCAAAATGGCCTGGAGAAAGTCATCGCCTATGCAAGCAGGAAGCTCCGCCCGACCGAGAGGAACCCAGAGAACTATAGCAGCTTCAAGTTGGAGTTCCTGGCACTGGTCTGGGCCATCACGGAGAGGTTTAAGCACTACCTAGCCTCCAGCAAGTTCACTGCCTACACCGATAATAACCCCTTGACGCATCTTGAAACAGCTAAGCTGGGAGCCATGGAACAACGATGGATGGCTCGGCTGTCAAACTACCAATTCACAATCAAGTACCGAGCGGGCCGCAAGAATGCCAACGCTGATGCCCTATCCAGGATGCCTCATGAATCAGACACAGAAGAAGAAGTGGATGATCTGGAAGAGATTGAACTACCTGCCTTTCACAGGAATGGGATGATCCACGAGCAACAAGCCTGCAGGAGGCCGCGTGGTAAGACGTTAAATCCTTTACCTCACCACAGCTGGAAGGAAATTCAGGACAGCGATCCAGTTGTCAACCGAATCAAGGAGCTGATAACTCAAGAAGGTTCCTCCTTGGAGAAGGATGCGCCTCTACAAGCAAAGCAGCTGTGGAATGAGAGAAGCCGGTTGTTTATCTACCGTGAGAAGCTGTGCCAGAGGTACGTCAACCCAAGGACCCATGAGATGGTATGGCAGATAGTAGTCCCCAGAGCAGACATCCAGATGGTGTTAGAAGCCTACCACGATCAAGCGGGACACTTTGGCTGGAAGAAGCTGGAGACCCTGTTGAAGTGTCGTTTCTATTGGGTGGGAATGCGCAGCTCCATCGAGAGGTGGTGCCAGAACTGTGGACCCTTTGGCCTCAGAAGAAAGGACTACAGCAGTCAGAAGGCACCCCTGCAACCCATCAAGACGACTCGTCCCTTGGAGATCGTGGCCCTGGACCATGTCAAGTTGTCACCCAGCCGGTCAGGATACTCCTATGCCCTGACTATGGTGGATCACTACTCCAGGTTCCTGGTGGTCGCCCCTGTCAAAGATCTGACGGCAGAGACGGCAGCAAAGACGTTCCAAGCGTATTTCTGCAGACCACACGGATATCCTGAGCAGGTGCTAACTGACCAAGGCCCAGCCTTCGAGGCCGAATTGTTCAAAGAGTTCTGTCACTTGTACGGGTGTAAGAAGATAAGAACCACACCGTACCACCCCCAAACTAATGGTCTCTGTGAGAAGATGAACCACATCGTCATTGACCTGCTGAAGACTGTACCACTTGAGGAGAGAAATCGGTGGCCAGACTTACTACCTGACCTGGTAGATCTGTACAATCACATACCTGTGAGTTCCACCAATTGCACCCCAGCTTATCTCATGCGGGCCAGACCAGGAAAGCTGCCCATGGATCTGGAGCTTGGTGTTGTAGAACCAGAAGCAGATGTGACTACTGAAGACTGGGACACCAACAGACAGGAACAGTACAGAAAAGTACAGGCCTGTGTTGAAGATAGTCTCAGTCGAGCAAGGGATAAACAAGAAGATCGCTACAACAAAAGTGCACCAGCTGAACCTTTCACACCTGGTGAAGTCGTACTGAAAAGAAAGAGGAGGATACACAAACTTGACGATCAATGGGAAAGAGAGCCCTACATCGTACAGAATTCAAGGTTTGACAACAAGAAAACGTGCATAATTAGCAAGGATGGAGGAAGAACGACTGCAACTGTATCCAGAGATCACCTAAAGTTGTGTCCGGATCCGTTAAAGCTTCAAGAGGAAGAACCTGTTGTCAATCAGGAAGAGCGTGATGAAGCAGTCATACATACAGACTTAGGAGATTTCCCCGCGGATTGGCCCAGAATTGGAGAAGCTGTAATCATTCCTGTGCTTCAATTCTATCAACCACAAGGAGAACCTCTACATTCAGTTGCACCGGTTGTTGCAGTAGAGTCAGTTCCAGAAGAACCTGCCCCAGCAGAATCCCAAGAAGCGGAATCCCAAGAAGTTGAACCTCAGGAAGAAGGATCCCCTGTAGAAGTCGAGCCAGTTCACCCAGCTCACAGTATACTTGCCAGATCCCTAGAGAGGCTAAGGCAGTACTACAACCTACCTGCACGCAGGAATAACATGGTAACTGACACCTCACCTACCACTACACCACGTAGGTCAGTACGCATAACAAGGGGGCAATTACCTGTTAGGTACAAAGAGTAGGACCTAACTCATGTAAATAATTATCAAGAACCACTGTACATAAATGTATATATTGTTGCTATAATAACCTATTTTTCCTTTTAAAATTGAAACAAGTGGAATGGACATTATTTTTACTTGTTTTCTCTACCCTTTTTGAGCATCCTTTTCCAAAAGAGACTGGGACTTTTATGGTTGCTCAATTCCTCAATTCCTCATTGTACTAATGTATTGTAAGCTTTCAGGGGATATAGCTCTGGGATCGCCGTCCGGGTAGACGGAGTGGCACGGAAACAGTTCATTCACAGACAGCAGTTCTGGTAAAAACTGGCCGCAACCAGTTTTATTAAAGTCTACAGCAAACAGAACATAATCAAAACCAAATCATAAACATAAGACCTGGGCTTGTCCAGCCACTTAATACACTTAGATAGATTTCCCTATCTATCCGGGACCAGACTCTAACAGCCTGGGCCAAAACAACACATATGTTCAGCATTTACCAGCATGGAGTTTCACAGAGTCTCCTCCTTGTGTCTGAAGGCACCTTCAACGTCCAGACTTGAGAGAGCTCCCCTTCTATTCAGCAGCTATCCACATGGATTCTCACAGAGACTACTCCTGTGTCTGGGGTACATCGAGCACCCAGACTGAGACAGCTCATACTCCTGGAGACTCCTTCTTGTGCCTGGACTCCTTGTCCAGACTAAGCGAGCTCTCTGTCTGTGTTCGCAGACACCTACTTCTGGTCTCCTAATTAACACCTGAGTAGTTTCAGGCCTGAGCTGCAAGTGTGTAATGAATGTAAGGTGTAGTGACCTTTCTCTACCACTAGGTTTACAAAGCCATACATTTCCCTTATACCAGTCAGCAAAGTACCTAGGTGAAATGTACACCCCATTCATCACACATACCCTCACTGTCTCACATATCCCCCCCCTCTTCTCCAGACCGGAGGGCTGGTCATCCAGACCGGAGGGCTGGTTAACAATCCAAAAGAGACAGTGAACTCTGGACCAGTCATGGCCCTCATCAGCTTCATCTTCAGTATTTTCATTTGTATATTCATCTGAGCCATAGCCAACATCAGCTTTCTCTTCATCTGAAGCATCCGTACTACCCTGTACCCTCCCAGGCCTATGCTCTCTGCGGGCCTCGGGTCTCCTGCACGGTTTCATCTTGACCTTAGTGCCGGGCTCAGTTTCGGTATAGTGCCTCCTCAGAGAAGTACGACCAGGCACGTCAGAACACCTCTGCTGATTCTTCTTCTTAAATATCGGGTGACTCATAAAGTCTATTTCACAGACCTTAAGCTCCTCTGCTATGGTCTCTGACCATTTTAAGCTACACTGTTCAAATGATTGGGACTGTAGAAGGAGCTGATCGTTTTTCTTTTGCAGTACACATAATTCATCCTCTAAGTCTTCAGCTGAATTGTAATGTTCTAACCGTGACAACAGCATTCTTATAAAGAGCCTTAGACTTATTGAGCAGCATTTGCTCTTGCAACGAAGAGATTCCCTGTATCCTTCCTTTTACTTCATTGACCTTCTCACGAAGATGCTCATGGCTTTCATCACACTTCTTCATCACAGTTGGGAGTTTTTTCTGAGAAGTAATCAATTCATCTGGTACCTGTTGGACGTCCTTTATGTCTGCGGCCCCTTCTTCAGGCTCTTCTGGTAGAACATGCTCAGAAGCCCTACCGTCAGTCTTACATTCTACCTCCTCAGTCACATCATTATGGTCTCCAATATCTCCATTTATTCCAGCTTTCAAGTTCTCCTTGATAGCTGCATCTGTATACTCAGAACCCCCGGATTCTTCTCTTCCACCACGTTCTGCATCCCATCTGAGCTCCCGTGTGTCTGCAGCGGCAACGGAGTGACACATCGCTTTTCCCATTCGTTGGGACGTGGCTCAGATGTAGACTCCATGAAAGTGCGCTTGAGCTCACCAATGCCAGCCTGATGTCTCAAAATCTCATCTTGTGATTTATCCAGATCCTTGGTGTCACTCGGAACACTGCTGGGGCTCCAGGCGCCGAACTTCCAGCCTGAGCTTCACGAGTTGCAGCTACTGATCCGGACCGTAACCCGTCCACGCCGCTGTCTCCGGCAGAAACAGATTCCTGGACAGAGTCAGTCCCCATATCTTCAGTCTTGTTCCTCACAGCTTCACTTGAGACCTCAGCTTCTAATGAGGCATCTGGCTTGGTGACTACCACTTCTATGGCTTTTTCCACCTCTGCAGCATCTCCCTCAGAGTCCCTGGCATGATGCAGATGTGTAGCCCTGGTACACAATACCAGGAGGATGAGTGGAGAGGTAAAGGTTAAGGGCTCCTCATGACATCACATACACTTAGACACACCCACAGGGAGTGTTCAGATTGGGTAGTGATTCAGCAGTCTAGCCTGGACCTGTGAGGAGGAAGGAGCAGAGTCTAGCTCGGTGGCTCAAGACTGAGTCATCCCACTGTTGTGCAGTTCAGTGAAGTGGAGGCCAGTAAAGGTGAGCCAGATTACCTCAGCCTGGTCAGAGCTGTGCCCCACTGGCAGACGGACTGAGACAGCTATTGAGAGTGTGAGCAAGTCGAAAGGCACAGTGGAAGGAATTGAGAAGTGCTTTAGGATTGAAGTATCCTGCACATTGTCACCGGTCACTGGAGACCGAAGCATCACTATAGCTGCACGCATAGTGGTAGAAGATCCAGAGGCTTACTGGACCTTAGGTAACAGCAAGCAGCCCCTGAAGTGTCAGCACGTAACAGGAGTCAGGTGGAATAGGAACTTTGAGCTAGGCCAAGCATATAAGAACCTAGTTTCATCACCGGAAGGCTCCACCACAAAACTGACCGGGCAGTACAGCTTGGAGAAGCTGGAGTTTATAGAGAGAACTACGCTTTATGCTGGTTGGACTCATCATCATTTTGAAAGTAAAGGAGGCCCCTGCCTTGCTCAACCATTGCCTCAAAACTCATCCTCCATCAACCCCATCAGCCTCCCTGGGACCTGCCTTACCATCTAACAAGTAAAAGGTATGGAAAGACGCTGACGGTGTGAGACTGAGTTATTTAATTGCATGCCTGCACAACCCCACCGACCTGAGGGAAAAGTCCCACCTGTAGGGGACCCGACATCTAGCTGCCTCACCATCCCCTCAGAGATCTACAGCAGCGCTGGTACAAATTACCAGAGACTACAGGTGGCGTCACGAACTGTAAATATATCTATCCCCTGTAAATATTTCCCCAACATACGCCAGACCGCCAGGGCCACAGACCGAGCCACCGCTACCTGTGACATCCCCATAGACTTCCATGGGCTCGGCTCTGAGTACCCCATTGCCCTGGTAACCCACAATTGTGGTGGCGGGTCGACACAAAACTTTGGCGTCACGAACAGGATACGAAACTTGCAGCATTGCGAGCCCTGTGTGCCTGTGGAGTGTTTTGGTGAAAAAGACTGTTGCTATTGTTTGGCGCCAAATACCGCCATATTTGCCGCCAGATTCGCGCCCTAAGGCGCTGGAGAAGAAGGTGGGCGTACCTGAAAGAGCGCGCAAAGTCTTGGACACGCCCCCGGCTCTGACTCAGCGGCAGGTCCTGCAACAGGAAGTGAACGCTCTGACATCAGAGCGCCTGCGACGAAGGTCCTGTTCCCACTGCTGTGCCTGTGAAATAGCAGCGTCTGAAACCGGTAGGCTCCGTTTAACCAAGGGGGCGCTAAGATGTCACAACAACCGGCTGACAGTGCGGCCCCAGCCGGAGGCCCCAATCCCGCACCGCCTGGTATTGTAGCGCCAGATGGGGGTGCAGGTCCAGCACCCAGTCCGGTAGTCCCGATCATGCCACTAACGCTTCCATATATGCCAGGGGCGAAATGGCTTCCCCAGTACAGCGGTGAGCCAGGCACATTAGCAGGCTTCAAGCGGAAGTTATGCAGCATCCTAGAAATGTACTCCATGCCTGAGAGACAAAAAGCTGCTGTGCTAATAGGGCAGCTAACTGGCGCTGCTGAGAGGGAAGTGGAGACTTGGGATACCGTTGATCAGGAGTCGGTACCTGCGATCCTCCTTAAGCTGCATGCCATATTTGAAGACCACACAGAAACGGATCTCCGGATGGCCTTCTATCACTGTTCACAACAGCCAGGTGACAGCATCCGGGACTACGCTTGCCGACTACAAGGAGCCCTGAGAGCTCTTAAGCAGATTAATAATTTAAATGCTATCGATGAGAATAAAATGCTGAAAGAACAATTTATACAGGGATTGAGATCCCAAGAGGAACGCAGAACTGTAAATTGGTGGTCCTTAGATCATCCGGATGCTACCTTTGATGCCCTAAAAGACATGGCAATAAAAGGGCTGCGACCCCTGGGCAAACCTGAAGTGGCAACCCAACATCATCAGGCTGAAGTCACTCTGGAACCGGCAGTAACCCCCTTTTCCCCGCTAGTGGCCGAAGCCAAAGCGCAGGTGACACCTCCCAGTGAATTGGATTGTCTGCGCTCAGAGGTGCGCCAGCTGACTAAAAATCTGGCTGCTGTGATGAGTGCCCTGCAGCTGCGGAAAGAGGAGGAAGGGAAGATCTTGTTAGCTGACTGCCCAGAAGACGTCCCGTGGATGCACCGGAGAAGAAAGAAGACGTCGCCCCCCCGGAGGAGGACAACACCACCCCCAGGAGCGACCTCTGATCAACACCCTCCTCGTCGAGAGATCATCTGTTACCGATGCAACCGGAAAGGTCATATGTCTCCACAGTGTCCTTTAAACGGGCAGAACCTGGGTCCAAGGGCCAACACCCAGGAGAATACCCGTCAGGCCCCCTAGACTGGAACCGCAGGTATGTGGGTGGGCGACCCTACCTGTCTATCATCTTAGATGGTATTGCAGTTCCGGCATTGTTAGACACTGGGTCCCAGGTGACCCTAATACCTGATGCCCTATATACTAAGTTCTGGTCTATGGACAGTCTTAAACCCCCGAGCCCTGACTTTACCGTATATGCTTCTAATGGTCTTCCTGTAGAAGTACTCGGGACAAAATGTGTAGATGTAAAGGTGGGCAGAGAGGAGTTGAAAGACCAGGGCTTCTGGTAGTAAAGACTGCAAATGAGGAGAACTGTTTAAATATAATTTTGGGCACTAACATTATCGGTAATTGTTTGGGAGAAGTTGTGTTCTTGCTCCAACAGCTCGCTGAGATTGCCCGACCAAGGCAGAAAGGAGTAATCCAAAGAGAGATCCGAGCCCTGGTGTGTCAGCAGCAAGCGAAGCTTACAGACGGCGAAATTGGTAATGTACGGGTCACTGACTCGGATCCTATTGTGATACCCCCAATGAGTGAAATGATCATCTGGTGCAGGGCAGCCATAGGTCTGAGAGGACAGAATTACCAAGCTGTAGTAGAACCCCACCATTCAGAACATAGACCTACACTTATGACTGCTAGGGAGTAGTAGAAGTGGTGAATGGAAGAGTACCGGTACGGCTTCTCAATTGGGGAGATGATGAGGTAAATTTACCCCGTTATGCAACCATTGCTAAACTTCATGCCGTAGACAATAATTCTATTCTCCCGGCTGAGTCCTTAGACTCCTGTCAAATAGCGGAGGATAACGACCCGGCAACCCAGGTGGCGGAATGGTGTCAGCAACTCCATGTTGGGATGGACACCACTCCCGCTCACCAGAAGCAAGGGTATTACGGGTGGTGCAAGAGTACGCCCAAGTGTTTAGCAAGCACCCACTTGATTTTGGGGTAATTAAGGGAGTCCAACATCATATCCCTACAGGCAGTCATCCTCCCATCAAGGAGCGGTATAGGCCTATACCCCCAGCCCATTATCAGAAGGCTAAAGAAATGTTGCATGATATGAAGAAAGCCGGGTGATAAGGGATAGTTGTAGCCCCTGGGCAGCCCCTCTAGTTCTGGTTAAAAAGAAAGATGGTAGTATGAGAATGTGTGTGGATTACAGGCAGGTGAACCGCATAACACACAAGGATGCATACCCGTTACCACGTATAGAGGAATCATTAGCTGCTCTGAAAACGGCTAACTACTTTTCTACCCTTGATCTGACTAGTGGTTACTGGCAAGTGGCTGTGGCTGAGGAGGATCGTGAGAAAACGGCTTTCACCACCCCAATGGGGCTCTGTGAGTTCGACAGAATGCCGTTTGGGCTCAGCAGTGCCCCAGGAACATTTCAGAGAGTGATGGAGAATTGCCTGGGACATCTCAATTTTGAAACCGTGCTGCTATACCTAGACGACGTCATCGTGTATTCCAAGACATATGAGGACCATCTGAAGCACCTGGCAGAAGTATTTGAGTCTCTGTCCAGGTACGGGATGAAATTAAAACCCTCAAAATGCCATCTACTCAAACAGAAGGTACAATACTTGGGGCACATCGTCAGTTCGGAAGGAGTAGCGCCGGACCCAGAGAAAGTCACTGCCATCCAGAAGTGGCCGGAGCCGAAGAACCTTAAGGAAGTGCGACAGTTCCTGGGACTAACGGTTACTACAGGAGATTCGTGAAAGATTACACGAAGAAGGCAGCTCCTTTACAGGACCTCCTAGTAGGACAATCCCTAAAGAGCAGAAACCCTCCCTTTAATTGGGGTAAGGAACAGGCTGAAGCATTCCAAAAGATGAAAGAGATCCTTACAGGTGATGAGATCTTAACCTATCCTGATTACAGCCAACCGTTCCTGTTGTACACCGACGCCAGTAATGAAGGGTTGGGAGCAGTTCTCAGTCAGAAGCAGAATGGCCAAGAAAAAGTCATCGCATATGCCAGCAGAAAACTCAGGCCAACTGAAAGGAATCCGGAAAATTATAGCAGCTTCAAGCTGGAGTTTCTGGCGCTGGTCTGGGCCATTACTGAAAGATTTAAGCATTATCTGGCCTCCAATCGGTTCACTGCGTTTACAGATAACAACCCCTTAACGCACCTGGAAACCGCCAAGCTGGGTGCCATGGAGCAGCGATGGATGGCTCGGTTGTCCAATTACCAGTTTACTATCAAGTACCGGGCAGGTCGAAAGAATGCTAATGCTGACGCATTGTCCCGAATGCCGCATGACTCTGATACGGAAGAAGAATCGGACGACCTGGAAGAAATTGAGCTACCTGCGTTCCATCGAAATGGGGTAGTCCACGAGCATCGAGTCAACAGAAAGCAGTATGGTGCAACATTAAATCCTTTACCCCATCACAGCTGGAAAGAGACTCAGGACAGTGATCCAGTGGTCAGCCGCATCAAGGAGTTGTTAAGACAGGAAGGCTCCTCTTTGGAAAAGGATGCACCTATGTCAGCCAAGCTCCTGTGGAACGAGAAAAGCAGGTTGTTCCTATACCGTGAGAAGTTGTGCAGGAGATACGTCAACCCCAGAACCCATGAGATGGTCTGGCAAATCGTGGTCCCCAAGGCAGACGTCCCAATGGTGTTGGAAGCATACCACGATCAAGCAGGACACTTTGGCTGGAGAAAGCTGGAGACCCTGTTGAGATGCCGGTTCTACTGGGTAGGGATGCGCAGCTCCATTGAGAGGTGGTGTCGGAACTGTGTACCCTGTGGTCTCAGAAGGAAGGACTACGGTAGTCAGAAGGCACCCCTGCAACCTATCCGGACGACTCGCCCCCTGGAGATTGTGGCCCTGGACCACGTCAAACTGTCGCCAAGTAGATCTGGATACTCATACGCCCTGACCATGGTGGACCATTACTCCAGATTTCTGGTGGTTGTTCCAGTTAAGGACCAGACCGCAGTGACGGCCGCGAAAACCTTTCAAGCAAGCTTCTGCAGACCGCATGGGTATCCGGAGCAAGTATTAACCGATCAAGGACCTGCTTTCGAAGCTGATTTATTCAAGGAATTCTGTCACATGTACGGGGGCAAGAAAATTAGAACAACGCCATACCACCCTCAAACCAACGGTCTTTGCGAAAAAATGAACCATATTGTCCTTGACTTGTTGAGATCCATACCGTTGGAAGACAGAAATCGATGGCCGGACTTACTACCTGATTTGGTTGACTTGTATAACCATATACCTGTAAGTTCTACTAACTGCACTCCAGCCTATCTTATGAGAGCAAGGCCCGGAAGACTACCAATGGATTTAGAACTTGGAGTGGTAGAACCGGAGGCAGACGACGCCATTGAAAACTGGGACATCAATCGGCAAGAGCAGTACAGACGAGTGCAAACCTGTGTAGAAGAAAGTCTCAACAAGGCACGGGAGAAACAGGAAGATATTTACAACAGAAATGCTCCTGCCAAGCCTTTGATGCCTGGAGAAGTGGTATTAAAAAGGAAAAGGAAAATGCACAAATTGGATAACCAGTGGGAACAAGAACCCTACGTTGTACAAGATTCTAAATATGACAACAGAAAAGTTTGTATCATCAGTAAGGACGGAGGAAGAACAATAACCACTGTGTCCAGAGACCATTTGAAATTGTGTCCAGAACCCTTAAAGCTTTGTGAAAAGAACCCTGTCATCAATCAAGAGGAAGGAAAGGAAGAGGTCATACACACGGATCTGGGAGATTTTCCTGCGGATTGGCCCCGACTGGGAGATGCTGTAATAGTTCCGGTGTTGCAGTTTTATCAGCCACAAGAGGAAGTTCTACCTCCAGTTGTGCCCGTGGTGCCAGTTGAGCCAGTTCAGGAGTTACCCATTCCAGCAACACCTCAACCTACGGAATCTCAGGAAGGATCATCAGAAGCAGCGCCCCATACTATGGGATCCCCTGGTGAAGCTGACTCACACCGCCCAGCCATCAGTACGCTTCCAGATCCATAGAAAGATTGAGGCAGTTCTATAGTTTGCCGTTACGCAGTGCAGACAGATCACAACTTAATATACCTGAAGCTACTCCACGTAGATCAGAGCGAATCACAAAAGGGAAGATACCCATTCGGTACCAGCAGTAATTATAACAAATTAATGTGAATATTGTAAAAAGTATATATATATATGTGTCTTATAATGGACTGAGAGGCTGAGGACTGTGCCAGCCCAGAACTTATCTTGTAAATAGTTGCACTAAGGTGCCTTATAATGGTTTCACACGAAGCCTTGACTTACCTCTGAACATAAAACCCGTGTGGTGTGGCACTGAGTGAGGTCTGCATTCATATGTCCTGCAGCCCACCCAGGACCCACGTTGAAGGTTTGGTGCGGGTCCTTCACAAGAATCTTGCCGTTTATTATATGAACATGTCTATTTAATATTTTGTATTTTTCTATGTTTAATGTTTTGTTTGCAACGTTCAAGAAATCCTTACCCCCCGATGGGACGAGTTAATGTTAATGTTTAATGCATAAACAAAATTGTCTCTTTGTATTTCACAGCCCGGGAGTGCTGTCGTTTACCATGGGGGAATGTGTAGCCCTGGTACACAATACCAGGAGGATGAGTGGAGAGGTAAAGGTTAAGGGCTCCTCATGACATCACATACACTTAGACACACCCACAGGGAGTGTTCAGATTGGGTAGTGATTCAGCAGTCTAGCCTGGACCTGTGAGGAGGAAGGAGCAGAGTCTAGCTCGGGTGGCTCAAGACTGAGTCATCCCACTGTTGTGCAGTTCAGTGAAGTGGAGGCCAGTAAAGGTGAGCCAGATTACCTCAGCCTGGTCAGAGCTGTGCCCCACTGGCAGACGGACTGAGACAGCTATTGAGAGTGTGAGCAAGTCGAAAGGCACAGTGGAAGGAATTGAGAAGTGCTTTAGGATTGAAGTATCCTGCACATTGTCACCGGTCACTGGAGACCGAAGCATCACTATAGCTGCACGCATAGTGGTAGAAGATCCAGAGGCTTACTGGACCTTAGGTAACAGCAAGCAGCCCCTGAAGTGTCAGCACGTAACAGGAGTCAGGTGGAATAGGAACTTTGAGCTAGGCCAAGCATATAAGAACCTAGTTTCATCACCGAAGGCTCCACCACAAAACTGACCGGGCAGTACAGCTTGGAGAAGCTGGAGTTTATAGAGAGAACTACGCTTTATGCTGGTTGGACTCATCATCATTTTGAAAGTAAAGGAGGCCCCTGCCTTGCTCAACCATTGCCTCAAAACTCATCCTCCATCAACCCCATCAGCCTCCCTGGACCTGCCTTACCATCTAACAAGTAAAAGGTATGGAAAGACGCTGACGGTGTGAGACTGAGTTATTTAATTGCATGCCTGCACAACCCCACCATAACCATCGACCTGAGGGAAAAGTCCCACCTGTAGGGGACCCGACATCTAGCTGCCTCACCATCCCCTCAGAGATCTACAGCAGCGCTGGTACAAATTACCAGAGACTACAGGTGGCGTCACGAACTGTAAATATATCTATCCCCTGTAAATATTTCCCCAACATACGCCAGACCGCCAGGGCCACAGACCGAGCCACCGTACCTGTGACATCCCCATAGACTTCCATGGGCTCGGCTCTGAGTACCCCATTGCCCTGGTAACCCACAATTGTGGTGGCGGGTCGACACACAGATCCCCACCACACGTCGACAACTTCCCACTTCCAACAGCCTCCACTTGTGCTGTGTTCAGTCTCAGAGTCCTGCCTTCAAAGCTCAGCTCTCCTCCTTTCACCTTAGTCTTCGCCAGGGAACCGGCCAACTGTAAAACATCTTCAGATGCCATCTTCTGTCCGGCTGTAAGGTCAGCATCAGCTTTCTTCTCAGGACTCTCAACCTCCTCTACTACCATGCCTTCCTCATTTGCACTGGTTACTTGATTGTCATCAGATGATTCACTATCACTACCACTATCCCTGTCTGACCCCTTTTTCTCAGCCACATCCGGCTTACTTTCAGGGTTATACACTTCATTTTCATTCACATCCTGCTCACTTTCAGGGTTATACAATTCATTCTCATTCACATCTTGATCTGGAACTTTAGTTAACATGTCATCCACAACATTAACTTCACCATCTGGTCCCTGGTTTCCCTCAGGTGGTCCCTCAAGTATGTGACTATGTGAAAACCCCAGCACTATACTTCTATATAGCTCAGGTACTAGGAGCTGGCTCACGAACTCTCCCTGGACTTCAGTGTCCCTATACAACAGGTGAGTGTTTATGGCAACATGAGGAAACCTCTCCTCAGAGCCAGGCTCTTGGGAAACCTCATTTAGAACAATTATATTTTCCTGTGCCGTTTTAAGAGTGGGGTCTCGCCATTGTTCACTCTCAAAATTGTCACAGGACACAGGTAAGTCAGGGACACTCGGTTCCCGAGAACCACCATCCTTGTCTCCCACCATCACCTGCAAAGGAATTTCATCTCTATCACAGTCATCATCATTATCATTATCAGCATCAACATCATTATCATGGTCATCATCATTATCATGATCATCATCATCATTATCATTATCATCATCATTATCACATAAGTTTAACGGCCCACTAGCATTGTGTTCCGCCCCTCGGGACTGCGCACCCTCAGTAGGAGCTTCATCACACTGTCCATCAGAAACATTTTTCCCCCAGAGATCCTTAGACCGGGGAAAGTCATTACCCAATATGACGGGGTGCACCAGGTTCTTCACTACCCCCACTTCACATGAAACCTCCCCGCGTTTGGGGATCAAGTCCACGGCAGTCTCTGGGTAGACTTTGGTGTCTCCATGGACGCACACCACACTCAGGTGTTTATCAGGGATAAAGTTCCTATCAATCAGGCTGTCCCATACGGAAGTCACTGGACTCTCTGAGTCCAAGAGGGCCTGTGCTGGGCAGTCATTTACAACCACCGGGGACCCCTGTGGTCCAGTCTCTTCGGCTGAGGTGGACACACACACAGGCTCTGCGCAGGGAGAGAGGGATCCGCCAACATCACAACACATAGGCTCCCCCTCTACTGGACAGTTGGCTGCAATTTCACGACATCTCCAACACTGTCCATCACACTCTCCCACCCACACGACCCCAACAGCTGGAACGCTCTTACCGGGAGAGTTCGGCGTCCAGGAACTCCGAAGTGACGACCTCTCAGACGGCTGGTCACGGAGGCAGTCCTTGGTGGCGAAGGCCCTCTCCATCAGGCTGACCAGACGATTGGCGTCCTGGTGGTCTCCTTGTCCGACCTCTGGCTGTACCTCAGGAGGACGTGCTTGGGTGTAGCGGTCCACTATCACCTTTTCAACTCCATAATCAGGTTTGCTGACTGCAGACTCCCAACTGCATCTCCAGTCATGGACTCCTCTGGCACGGACTGCCACCGTAACACCCAGCCGGGCAAGAATCTCCGCTTTCAGCTTGGCATAGTCTTGGCTGTCCTGCTCGCTCAGGTCAGCATAGGCCCTTTGGGTTCTCCAATCAGATAGGGTGCGACCATCATGGCCCATTCAGATAGGGGCAGATTCTCCTTCTCTGCCAGTCCCTCAAACCTAGTGAGATATACCTCCACATCGTCACGAGGTGTCATCTTTTTCAGGGACCGTCTTACCGCCTTCTTTACAGCCGACAATGCAGGTGATTTTGCAACATTACTTTGGGACGATGCGCTGCAAGTCTTTTGTAGTGCTGCAACCTGCTCAAAAAACAACCGGTTATTCTCCTGCTGCTGCTGCAGGAATTGCTGCTGGGCCTGCTGCATGCGCTGCTGGTGCTGCAGGCGCTGCCGCTCCATGCTCTGCTGCATGCTCCGCTGGGCCTGGACCAGGTACTCAACGAGCTCCTCCATACTGCCGGACTTATCTGTCTTAACCACGGCAGTCTTATGTTGCACATTAACTTGTGCCATTTGTTCAAACAGCGCCTCCATGCTGTCATCCATGCTGTCAGACTTCTCTGTCTCAACAACGGCAGTCTTCACTCAAGACATACACACTCCACAGTCTTTTCCACAGAAAATTCAGCCTTGCTGTGCAGACACTTTTTTTTTTTTCTCTGCAAACTCTATTAGGGCCACTGTCTCTTTAAGACTGCTCCAACAGACGTTTCTCCTTTATTGACACACTTTTTTTTTTTTTTTTCTTTGCAAAGTCTATTAGGGCTACTGTCTCTTTAAGACTGCTCCAATCAGACGTTTTTGCTGACACACTTTTTTTTTCTCTGCTGCTGCTTCAACAGACTTCACCTTTATTGCTGTCTCTCGCCACTGTGCTGCACGCACATTCCAGCACCAATTGTAAGCTTTTCAGGGGATATAGCTCTGGGATCGCCGTCCGGGTAGACGGAGTGGCACGGAAACAGTTCATTCACAGACAGCAGTTCTGGTAAAAACTGGCCGCAACCAGTTTTATTAAAGTCTACAGCAAACAGAACATAATCAAAACCAAATCTTAAACATAAGACCTGGGCTTGTCCAGCCACTTACTACACTTAGATAGATTTCCCTATCTATCCGGGACCAGACTCTAACAGCCTGGGCCAAAACAACACATATGTTCAGCATTTACCAGCATGGAGTTTCACAGAGTCTCCTCCTTGTGTCTGAAGGCACCTTCAACGTCCAGACTTGAGAGAGCTCCCCTCCTATTCAGCAGCTATCCGCATGGATTCTCACAGAGACTACTCCTGTGTCCGGGGTACATCGAGCACCCAGACTGAGACAGCTCATACTCCTGGAGACTCCTTCTTGTGCCTGGACTCCTTGTCCAGACTAAGCGAGCTCTCTGTCTGTGTTCGCAGACACCTACTTCTGGTCTCCTAATTAACACCTGAGTAGTTTCAGGCCTGAGCTGCAAGTGTGTAATGAATGTAAGGTGTAGTGACCTTTCTCTACCACTAGGTTTACAAAGCCATACATTTCCCTTATACCAGTCAGCAAAGTACCTAGGTGAAATGTACAACCCATTCATCACACATACCCTCACTGTCTCACAGTATATAGTTGTTCATTTGCCGTTATGCAACAGTTCAAGAGTGCCTTACCTCCTGTAAAGGAAGAGTTATTTATACAATGTTTATTGTTCTTTGTTTTGTATTTCAGCCCCGGAGTGCTGAGTTCTACTAGGGGGGAATGTGGAGCCCAGCTGCGACTGAATCCATATCTCCCAGAAGGGTGCACTGAAAGAATATCCCACTAGAGGTCATTATACACATACACACACGTTCACTTATCTCAAAGACCACCAGAGGGAGCTATTTTAGACATATAAAAGACAGTTACACAGGAAACATCTAGTTAGTTCAGTGCAGCCATCTTAGAGGGCTCAGTCAGTCAGTCTGCAGGAAGGTGAAGTGCAGAGCTGAGATTGAGAGGCTGTAGAGCTATTCAGTTCACAAGTAAGTGGAGTCTAGTAAAGAGTGAGACAGCAATAGTCAGCCTAGTCAGAGCTGAATCTAGAGTGCAGCTCCATGAGAAGCGTGCCGACGCTTAAAGAGCGGTGAAGAGGCAAACCACCAACTGCCAGTGTGTGATCGTGTGAGGATCCGGTAGGCCGAAGGCGAGTGGAAAGTTAAGGAGGTAGAAAAGCCTTTATAGCTTACCTCAGCAAGTATTCACCGGACACCGGGGTCCGAGCCTATAGGGATCTCCACCACCCATTAGGAGAACACCGAGTTCCTGGAGGACTACAAGTCCCAGGAGTACCACAGAGCTGATACGTAGCAGGATCAGGAGGACGGAGTCTAGCAGTGCACTGCAAATAGAGACTGTGTACTTCAAGAAGAGGTCCAACCACAAGATCAGCCAGGTACAAGACGGAGACTAAGTTAGGCCCAGCTATACGCAGGCCAAGACTTCATTACAAAAAGGCAGAGCACAGGAGGCCACACACCTACTCAGTGGAGGAATCTGGATGTGCACCCTTCACCCTACAGTGCTCCGGGAAGCGCCTGCAACATCTTCAGTAAAGGTACCAAAGTGACTTATGTGTGTGTCTCCCTTATTGCCCCTGACTGCCGGGTCCCCGTCTGTCCTGCATTCCTATACATCTTTCTGCCCTGGAGGAATCAGCCTTACTTGTGGAAGGCTTAACATCTAGCTGCACAATATTAACCCTTCAGTGGATCTGCATAGCAGCGCTGGTCATCCTGACCAGATACTACAAGTGACGTCACGAATCCCCATATCAATGTACAATTCACCTGTAAATATCCCCCATTTTCAGTGAGCGCCCAGGGCAACGGACCGAGCTGTGCTACCCGTGACATTCCCCCATAGAAATCAACGGGCTCGGTGCTGAGTACCCCACGGCCCTGGCGGACGACTCACAGTGATCTGTACAAGAAGCAGAGGAGTAGTGGGGGGTGGAGAATGAGAAGATCCTAAGCCCCCACATCCCGCCCAGAAGCACACAAGGCATCATTTTATGAAAACTTGACAAGGTGGGTATTCACCAGCCACTGAGGGGATCCTGTCACATCAGGTACCATATTAATCAGCACCACAGCACTATTATAGCCAAGCCTTTAGTTTATAGGGCTAAATCCTGCTGACCGGTTCTCTTTAAAGGCACTGGCACCTCTTACTTTTGCATCAAGAGGTAAGAGTCACTGACAACTGGTAGGCATCATTTTCCCACACAATTCAGTGTACAGTGCTCTTACATCTGATGTTTCTGAGTGATTTATGCAATAGGCAGTAATAATCCTAAAATAATCTGTACTGTTACAAGTCATCCTTAATGGGCTGTTCATTTCCAGTAAGCTGTAGGTTATTCTAAAGAAATTATCGCCTTCGCCAGGTCCAACAGCACATCTTTGCTGCTGCTCCCACGATCTGGTGTTGACTGCGTCACTGATGTCACGACAGAAACCATTCAGTGCGCTCTTCACTAATAGAGTGCACTGAGCACATAGAGCCGCTGATCACACTGAGTGGCTGCCGTGGTGTCAGTTCCGCAGCCAATGCCAGACACCAGGAGGAGTGGCGGCAACTGTATGATAACTTGCAGCTGGGGATATTCATTTGATATTCTTTTAAAGTACAGTCATCACTTCAATACAGGAGTAGCATGGTCAGACATATACTTGCAGTTTAGACCATGCGCCATTTACTGTATAAACTGTATAATATTGTACCTACTAGAGCTCCAGATTTTGCTTTTTTTTTGCATTTTGGGTGTTCACAGACTATAAGAAGCCCCCCTGCCCTTCCTGTTTCTACTTTCACAATGACATGTATCTCCGGCCATCCAATGCTGTTTCCTAGGGCGGGGACACAACCGCATGAAATGATGAACAGAGGCTTTGAGGATGCTCTCTAGAATACTTCCTTTTGGTCTTTTTCATAGAGCTCATCAAGCATGTCCATGCTATAATATGTGATCTAGAACGCAAAAATAAACCTTCCAATAATGTTACAGGATCCCCCCGAGCAGTAAAAGTGGTGGTGGTATAATGGCTTTAGTAACTCTCCTTACATGCCTTCTGATCTCTATCCTAAACCCAACTAATATTGTAAATAGTAAATCTCAATCTAACCGGCAATCAAAAATAATTTGCAATTGTAAAAACATCAAATCTATATGTTCATCATGATCAAGGTGCAAACTAGAAAAGAGATTTTATAGTGCAATCCAACTGATTGTGCCATCTACCATTAGATTGGCAGGAACCAAAAATACTGATTAGGGTGCTTTCACATTGCATTTAGGGACACGCTCAGTGGCCCCTTCTGGGAAATACGTACTAGACCCCTGCAAAACATGATATGGACATATGCGCCGATGGAACCATAGACAGTAATGGTGCCGACAGAGCGAACGTGTGCTCTGACATGCATCATTTTTGGGAGTGTACGCCTACTGGAGGCGGACACTCAGATGTAGTAAATTATGTAATAACCCTATGTGGTAGGATTCGGAAGTATGCCCCAAGGGAGCCATGTCCCTAAATGCAATGTGAAAGCACCCTTAGCAAGCTCTCATAGGAAAGTCTGACCAGTCAATGTAACACCAAAATGTACTGAGTCGCACGCCAGGGCCGTGGGGTACTTAGCACCGAGCCTATTAACTTCTATGGGGGATGTCACGGCGACACAGCTCGGTCCGTGGCCCTGGGCGCTCACTGAAAAGGGGGATATTTACAGGGGATTAAAGTATTTGTAGGATGTTCGTGACGCCACCTGTGGTACCTGGTCAGGGTGACCAGCGCTGCTATACAGATCCGCTGAAGGGTTGGTGTTGGGCAGCAAGGTGTTAAGCCTTCCACAGGCAAGGCTGGGGTCCTTCAGGGTAAACGGAGTGTAGGGGTGCAGGATGGAGGAGGGGAGTTCAGCAGCGGGAGTAATAAGGTAGACACACACAAAAGTCTCTTTCTGTACCTTTACTGATGGAATGGCAGGCATGTCCTGGAGTGCTGGCAGGGTGAAGGATGCACGTCCAGTTCTTCCCACTGAGTAGGTGTAGGGCCTCCTCTCTCCTGTAATGTGAGCCTCTGACCTGTATGAAACAAGGTCTAACTCTGACTTCAACTTTACACCCGGCTGATTTTGTATAAGGCCTTCTATTGGAAGAACACAGTCGCTAATGGCTGTTCCTGCCAGATTCCTGTCTTCCTAACCCAGCCACGTATCAACACCTATGGACTCCTGCGACTTGTAGTCCCGCAGGGTCTCCGGTATCTCCTGCTAGTCGTGAAGGATCCAGCAAGCTCGGACCCGGCGTCCGGTTAATTAGAGTAGAGGTAAGCTATCAATGCTATTTCCACCTCTGTCACTCTCTTCTTATCCACTCGCCTTTCGTCCTACTCAACCCTCACATAAGCACACGCTAGGAGATGGTGGACTGCTTTTTTCCTTTCTTCACCGCTCTCAAAACGTCGGCATGCTTGCTCACTGAACTGCACTCAGTTGACTCAGTTCTGACTAGGCTGGAGTGGCTACCTTTCCACTTGTACTAGCCTCCACACGTTTGAACTAAGCTAAGAGCTGCAGATTTCAGGTTTTTTCAACAACAACTGTTCTCTCTCTCTCCTCTCCAAGAGAACTAAACTCAGACTAATCTGCTCTCTGTGTCTTCACCATCCTTATATACACTACAAAAGGCTCCCTCTGGTGGCTCTAGGGATTGGTGAAGATGTGTGTATGCATATTGGGTCCTCTAGTGGTCATTACCTTCGGTGCATCCCTCTGAGAAGTAAGAATCCAGGCACAGCTGGGCTCTACATTCCCCCCTAGTAAACATCAGCACTCCTGGGCTGAAAGACATTTTTGAATAAACGTTAGCATTAAATAACAAGTGAACTCTTCCCTTACGGGAGGCAAGAATCTTTAACAGTTGCTAACAGGTAACATATATACATATATTTACACAATAATTTATATTACATTTATACACACTGTGACTCTAGTTAACTGCTTATATTTGTTAGGCCTACTCTCGGTACCTAACAGGTAACTGTCCCTTTGTCATGCGTACTGACCTACATGGTGTTGCGTTAGGTGAGGTAGCAATTGACCTGTCTGTCCTTCGTGCAGGTAAACTGTAATACTGCCTTAACCTCTCTAGTCTCTAGGGATCTGGCAAGTATACTTGCAGCTGGGTGATGCGGTTCTGTCTCGCCAGGGGATTCTTCTTCCTGAGACCCAACATCTTGAGATTCCACTTCTTGAGATTCTGCTGGAGCAGGTTTCTCTTGAACTATTTCTTCTGCAACAACTGGCTCAACTTGACGTTGGAGTGCTTCTTGCGGTTGATAGAATTGGAGTACGGGAATTATTACAGCTTCTCCAATACGAGGCCAATCTGCGGGAAAATCTCCTAAGTCCGTATGTATGACTCCACCTTGCTTCTCTTTGTCAATGACAGGTTCTTCTTCTTGAAGCTTTAATAGATCTGGACATAGTTTTAGGTGATCTCTGGATACGGTTGTAGTCGTTTTTCCTCCATCTCTACTAATGATACATGTTTTCCTGTTGTCAAACTTCGAATTTTGCACGACATAGGGCTCTCTTTCCCATTGAACATCTAATTTGTGCATTCTCCTTTTTCTTTTCATCACAATTTCTCCAGGCACAAAAGGTTCAGCTGGCGCACTTTTGTTGTAGTTATCCTCTTGTTTTTCCCTTACTTTATTGAGACTATCTTCCACGCAGGCTTGTACTCTCCTGTACTGTTCCTGTCTGTTTGTGTCCCAATCTTCAGTAGTAACATCTGCTTCCGGTTCTACAACACCAAGTTCCAGATCCATGGGCAGCTTTCCTGGTCTTGCCCGCATAAGATAGGCTGGGGTACAATTGGTGGAACTCACAGGTATGTGATTGTACAGATCTACCAGATCAGGTAGTAGGTCCGGCCACCGATTCCTCTCCTCAAGTGGTACCGTCTTCAGCAGATCAATGACAATGTGATTCATCTTTTCACAGAGACCATTTGTTTGGGGGTGGTACGGTGTGGTTCTTATCTTCTTGCATCCGTACAAATTACAGAATTCCTGGAATAATTCGGCTTCAAAGACTGGGCCTTGGTCAGTTAACACTTGCTCAGGATACCCATGGGGCCTGCAGAAATACGCTTGGAACGTCTTTGCTGCTGTTTCTGCCGTCAGATCTTTGACAGGGGCGACCACCAGGAACCTGGAGTAGTGATCCACCATGGTCAGGGCATAGGAGTATCCTGACCGGCTGGGTGACAACTTGACATGGTCCAGGGCCACGATCTCCAAGGGACGAGTCGTCTTGATGGGTTTCAGGGGTGCCTTCTGGCTGCTGTAGTCTTTTCTTCGGAGACTACAGGGTCCACATTGTTTACACCATTTCTCAATGAAACTGCGCATTCCCACCCAGTAGAAACGACACTTCAACAGGGTCTCCAGCTTCTTCCAGCCAAAGTGCACCGCTTGATCGTGGTAGGCTTCCAACACCATCTGGACATCCGTTCTGGGGACTACTATCTGCCATACCATCTCATGGGTCCTTGGGTTGACGTACCTCCGGCACAGCTTCTCACGGTAGATAAACAGCCGGCTTCTCTCATTCCACAGCTGCTTTACTTGTTGGGACGCATCCTTCTCCAAGGAGGAACCTTCTTGGTTATCAGCTCCTTGATACGGCTGACAACCGGGTCACTGCCGGGTCACTGTTCTGGGTCTCCTTCCAGCTGTGGTGAGGTAAAGGATTTAACGTCTTACCACGCTGCCTCCTGCAGGCTCGTTGCTCGTGGATCATCCCATTTCGGTGAAAGGCAGGTAGTTCAATCTCTTCTAGGTCATCCAATTTCTCTTCCGTGTCGGACTCATGAGACATTCTGGACAGGGCATCAGCGTTGGCGTTCTTGCGGCCCGCCCTGTACTTGATTGTAAATTGATAGTTCGACAGCCGAGCCATCCAACGTTGCTCCATGGCTCCCAGCTTAGCTGTTTCAAGATGTGTCAAGGGTTATTGTCAGTGTAGGCTGTGAATTTGCTGGAGGCTAGGTAATGCTTGAATCTTTCAGTAATGGCCCAGACCAGTGCCAGGAACTCCAACTTGAAGCTGCTGTAGTTTTCTGGGTTCCTCTCGGTCAGCCGGAGCTTCCTGCTTGCATATGCGATGACTTTTTCTAGACCATTTTGCTTCTGACTGAGGACAGCTCCCAATCCTTCGTTGCTGGCATCAGTGTACAGCAGGAACGGCTGGCTGTAGTCAGGGTAGGCTAAGATCTCGTCGCCTGTCAGGATCTCCTTCATCTCCTTAAATGCCTCAGCCTGTTCTTTACCCCAGTGGAATGGAGAATTTCTGCTCTTGAGGGACTGTCCTACCAGGAGGTCTTGCAGAGGCGCTGCTTTCTTGGTGTAGTCCTTCACAAACCTCCGGTAGTATCCTGTCAGTCCCAGGAACTGACGTACCTCTTTGAGGTTCTTCGGCTCCGGCCATTTCTGGATGGCGGTGACCTTCTCGGGGTCTGACGCTACTCCTTCTGAGCTGACAATATGTCCCAAGTACTGTACCTTTTGTTTGAGCAGATGGCACTTTGAAGGCTTCAGTTTCATCCCATACTTGGACAGTGACTCGAATACCTCCGCCAGGTGCTTCAAGTGATCTTCATACGTCTTGGAGTACACTATTACGTCGTCCAGGTACAGCAACAAAGTTTCAAAGTTGAGATGTCCCAGGCAGCTCTCCATCACTCTCTGGAACGTTCCAGGGGCACTGCTGAGTCCAAACGGCATCCTGTCGAACTCACAGAGTCCCATCAGGTGGTGAAAGCCGTCTTCTCCCGATCCTCCTCAGCCACAGCTACTTGCCAGTACCCACTAGTGAGGTCAAGGGTGGAAAAGTAATTAGCAGTCTTTAGTGCAGCTAAGGATTCCTCAATGCGTGGTAAAGGGTATGCATCTTTATGTGTAATGCGATTCACTTGTCTGTAATCTACACACGTTCTCATGCTTCCATCCTTTTTCCTGACTAGGACTAGAGGTGCTGCCCAGGGACTACAACTATCCCTTATCACCCCTGCTTCCTTCATGTCACGCAACATCTCCTTGGCTTTCTGGTAGTGTGCTGGTGGTATAGGCCTGTAACGTTCTTTAATGGGGGGTGGTTGCCTGTAGGGATATGGTTTTGAGTGTGGTGCTCCATATCCTGTGTGTCTTTGACCTCATCTAGCAATACCATCCATTAATACCATCATCTCGACCCACATGTGACTACGTGCAAATGACCTACCCAAGGGTCCATCTAATTGACATTTAATTTTGTTATTATTATTTTTTTATTATAATTTTTTCGATTATTCTTTTTTTGTTATTTTTATTTTATTACTTTTTTTCTTCTTTCTTTTTTCTGCTGTACGGGATCTATTATATACTCTGTTAGGGATGTCACTTTGATTATTAGAGACATTTGATATCAGTTAGGCACTATGCCATCATATGTAAAAGGTGTCTTATAATCGTCACGCTGTGATATTTGTTATATTCGTTATAGGTCATCTGTACTCCTTTATATATCATATATTTGTTATGGATATTGCTGATGCACATGTCAGTCTGGATAGTTTATCATAACGATATATATAAAAAATTTTCCTCTATGGCTATGTCAACATGAGTGTATTACATGTTCATGACATGTGAAAATTATGAATTAATGAGGTCTTTTTGATTCTATGTATATGATTCCTCTGCCCACACTCTAGTTAGGGTTGTGTTTATATATATGTATGTCTATTGTGTTTTTATTTTTTGGTTTATTTGTTTATTATGATTATTATATGTCTTTTTTGTCCATTTGGTTGTCACTACATTATGGTTTTTCTATTCACTTTTAATACAGTCACCGTCTAGTATTGCCCTGTGTACATGTAATATTCTCTATCGGCTTCCATCTGTTTATAAATACATCTCTTTTAGACAGTGATAATAGTTCCGCATCTGCCTTTAAAGAAATGGTTGCTGGTAACGTCACTGCGCATGTCTGAACGAACGGCTGACATTATGAGATCATTGCATTTAGTCTTCATAGAAATGGCCGCCGCTAACACTACTACGCATGTCCTGAACAAATGTTCATCACATGTAATCACTGCGCTATTGCGCATGCCTGATCCCGTACTTCCGGTATCCCGTACCGCTGAACTGAGGTTGCTTGTCCACATGGGGCCCCATGTGTTCCGGCGTTCTTCAATGATAGCGGGGGGGTCCGGTTGTTATGGTTACGGCGTTAACAATTGGATATGCCATATTCTGGTTCTAAATGCAAGTATGTTTTGGTGTTTTATAATTAATGAAAAGGTGTGTGTGTCGACCCGCCACCACAATTGTGGGTTACCAGGGCAATGGGGTACTCAGAGCCGAGCCCGTAGAAGTCTATGGGGATTTTTGTCACAGGTAGCTGTGGCTCGGTCTGTGGCCCTGGCGGTCTGGCGTATGTTGGGGATATATTTACAGGGGATTGATTTATGTACAGTTCGTGACGCCACCTGTAGTATTCTGGTAATTAGTACCAGCGCTGCTGTAGATCTCTGAGGGGATGGTGAGGCAGCTAGATGTCGGGTCCCCTACAGGTGGGACTCTTCCCTCAGGTCGGTAGTTAGGTAGGGATTGTGCAGGCATGCAATAATAACTCAGTCTCACACCGTCAGCGTCTTTCCATACCTTTACTTGCAAGATGATAAGGCAGGTCCCAGGGAGGCTGATGGGGTTGGTGGAGGATGAGCTTTGAGGCAACAGCTAAGCAAGTTAGGGGCCTCCTTTACTTTCAACACAATGAAGATGAGTACGACCAGCCTGAAGCGTAGTCCCCTCTATGATTCCAGCTTATCCAAAGCTGTGCTTCCCAGTCAGTTTAGTGTTAGGAGTCTTTCTATGAGGGAGCTGAATTCTTATTTTGTCCTGCAGAGACTCAAAGTCTTCACTTCCCCTGACCCCAGTTACGTACTGACTAAAGGGGGTGTTTGCCGCGACCTAGGGTCCGGTAAATCTCTGGTTTTCTCTTCACTATGCTTGTAACAATAGTGATTCTTCGGTCCCCAGTAACCGGTAGCAATGTGCAGGACTTTTCCAAGCCAAACGCACTTTTCCAATAATCTTCCTTCCACTTTGCCCTTCGATTTGCTCAACTCTTAATAGATAGTTCAGTCTTTCTTCCAGTGGGGCACAGCTCTGACTAGACTAAGGTGAATTAGACCACCTGTACCAGCCTCCACTTTCTGAACTGAAGACAGGCTCAAACTGGACACGTCTACTCTGTCCAAGGACAGGAAACTGACTGACTAGAAAATCACTCCCTTCCACACCCCTGCTGGGTGTGTCAGAAGTGTACATGATGTCATGAAGAGACCTTAACTGTTACCTCTCCACTCATCCTCCTGGTATTGTGTACCAGGGCTACACATTCCCCCATGGTAAACGACAGCACTCCCGGCTGTAAAATACAAAAGAGACATTTTTTGCTTATGCATGAAAACATTAACAATAACAGTAATGCGTCCCATCCGGGAGGTGAGGATATCTTGAACGTTGCAAACATTATAGAAAAATACAAGTATTAAATAGCATTCAATAAATATACAGTATACTTGTGAAGGACCCGCACCAAAACCTTCAACGTGGGTCCTGGGTGGGCTGCAGGACATCCAAACGCAGACCTCACTCAGTGCCACACCACACGGGTTTTTGGTTCAGAGGTAAGTCAAGGTTTCATGTGAAACCATTAAAAAGGCACTTTAGTGCAACTATTTACAGGATACAGTTTTTGGGCTGGCTCAGTCCTCAGCCTCTGAGTCCATTGTTAAACGAAGACATAATAGGGAAAACACATTTATATATATAGACTTTTTACAATGTTCACATAAATTCGTTATAACTACTGCTGATATCTAATGGGTAATTTCCCTTTTGTGATTCTCTCTGATCTACGTGGTGTAGTTTCAGGTATATCAAGTTGCGATCTGTCTGCACTGCGTAACGGCAAACTATAGAACTGCCTTAATCTTTCCATGGATCTGGCAAGCGTACTGATGGCTGGGCGGTGTGAGTCAGCTTCACCAGGGGATCCCATAGTATGGGGCGCTGCTTCAGATGATCCATCTTGAGGTTCCACAGGTTGAGGTGTTGCTGGGATGGGTAACTCCTGAGCGGGCTCAACTGGCACCACAGGCACAACTGGAGGTAAAACTTCCTCTTGTGGCTGATAAAACTGCAACACTGGAATTATCACAGCATCTCCCAGTCGGGGCCAATCCGCAGGAAAATCTCCCAGATCGGTGTGTATGACCTCTTCCTTTCTTTCTCCTTGATTGAGGACAGGGTTCTTTTCACAACGCTTTAAGTGTTTCTGGACACAACTTCAAATGATCTCTGGACACAGTGGTTGTTGTTCTTCCTCCGTCTTTACTGACGACACAAACTTTCCTGTTGTCATATTTAGAATCTTGTATGACGTAGGGTTCTTGCTCCCACTGATTATCCAGTTTATGCATCTTCCTTTTTCTCTTTAATACTACCTCTCCAGGCATCAAAGGCTTGGCAGGAGCATTTCGGTTGTAAACATCTTCCTGTTTTTCTCCCGTGCCTTATGAGACTTTCCTCTACACAGATTTGTACTCTCCTGTACTGCTCTTGCCGATTGACGTCCCAGTTTTCAACAGCGTCGTCTGCCTCCGGTTCTACCACTCCAAGTTCTAAATCCATTGGTAGTTTTCCGGGCCTTGCTCTCATAAGATAGGCTGGAGTGCAGTTAGTTGAGCTACAGGTATATGATTATACAAATCAACCAAATCAGGTAGTAAATCCGGCCATCGATTCCTGTCTTCCAACGGTATGGATCTCAACAAGTCAAGGACAATATGGTTCATCTTTTCACAAAGACCGTTGGTTTGAGGGTGATATGGTGTTGTTCTTATTTTCTTGCACCCGTACATATGACAGAATTCCTTGAATAAATCGGCTTCAAAAGCAGGTCCCTGATCGGTTAAGACTTGCTCCGGATACCCATGCGGTCTACAAAAGCTTGCTTGAAAGGTCTTCGCGGCCGTCACTGCGGTCTGGTCTTTCACTGGAACGACTACCAGAAATCTGGAGTAATGGTCCACCATGGTCAAGGCGTATGAGTATCCAGATCTACTCGGTGACAGTTTGACGTGGTCCAGGGCCACAATCTCCAGGGGACGAGTCGTCCGGATAGGTTGCAGGGGTGCCTTCTGACTACCGTAGTCCTTTCTTCTGAGACCACAGGGTCCACAGTTCCGACACCACCTCTCGACGGAGCTGCACATCCCTACCCAGTAAACCGGCATCTCAACAGGTCTCCAGCTTTCTCCAGCCAAAGTGTCCTGCTTGATCGTGGTACGCTTCCAACACCATTGGGACGTCTGCCTTGGGGACCACTATTTGCCAAAACCATTTCATGGGTTCTGGGGTTGACGTATCTCCTGCACAACTTCTCACGGTATAGGAACAACCTGCTTTTCCCTCGTTCCACAGGAGCTTGGCTGACATAGGTGCATCCTTTTCCAGAGAGGAGCCTTCCTTTTCTTAACAACTCCTTGATGCGGCTGACCACTGGATCACTGTCCTGAGTCTCTTTCCAACTATGATGGGTAAAGGATTTAATGTTGCACCATTCTGCTTTCTGTGGACTCGATGCTCGTGGACTACCCCATTTCGATGGAACGCAGGTAGCTCAATTTCTTCCAGGTCGTCCGATTCTTCTTCCGTATCAGAGTCATGCGGCATTCGGGACAACGCATCAGCATTAGCATTCTTTCGACCTGCCCGGTACTTGATAGTAAACTGGTAATTGGACAACCGAGCCATCCATCGCTGCTCCATGGCACCCAGCTTGGCGGTTTCCAGGTGCGTTAACGGGTTGTTGTCTGTGTACGCCGTGAACTTATTGGAGGCCAGATAGTGCTTAAATCTTTCAGTAATGGCCCAGACCAGCGCCAGAAACTCCAGCTTGAAGCTGCTATAATTTTCCGGATTCCTCTCCGTTGGCCTGAGTTTTCTGCTAGCATAAGCGATGACTTTTTCTTGGCCATTCTGCTTCTGACTGAGAACTGCTCCCAGCCCTTCATTACTGGCGTCGGTGTACAACAGGAACGGTTGGCTGTAATCAGGATAGGTTAAGATCTCATCACCTGTAAGGATCTCTTTCATCTTTGGAATGCTTCAGCCTGTTCTTTACCCCAATTAAAGGGAGGGTTTCTGCTCTTCAGGGATTGTCCTACTAGGAGGTCCTGTAAAGGAGCTGCCTTCTTCGTGTAATCTTTCACGAATCTCCTGTAGTAACCCGTTAGTCCCAGGAACTGTCGCACTTCCTTAAGGTTCTTCGGCTCCGGCCACTTCTGGATGGCAGTGACTTTCTCTGGGTCCGGCGCTTACTCCTTCCGAACTGACGATGTGCCCCAAGTATTGTACCTTCTGCTTGAGTAGATGGCATTTTGAGGGTTTCAACTTCATCCCGTACCTGGACAGGGACTCGAATACTTCTGCCAGGTGCTTCAGATGGTCCTCATATGTCTTGGAATACACGATAACGTCGTCTAGGTATAGCAGCACGGTTTCAAAATTGAGATGTCCCAGACAGTTTTTCCATCACTCTCTGAAATGTTCCTGGGGCACTGCTGAGCCCAAACGGCATTCTGTCGAACTCACAGAGCCCCATTGGGGTGGTGAAAGCCGTTTTCCTCACGATCCTCCTCAGCCACAGCCACTTGCCAGTAACCACTAGTCAGATCAAGGGTAGAAAAGTAGTTAGCCGTTTTCAGAGCAGCTAATGATTTCCTCTATACGGGTAGCGGGTATGCATCCTTGTGTGTTTATGCGGTTCACCTGCCTGTAATCCACACACATTCTCATACTACCATCTTTTTTTTAACCAGAACTAGAGGGGCTGCCCAGGGGCTACAACTATCCCTTATCACCCCAGCTTTCTTCATATCATTCAACATTTCTTTAGCCTTCTGATAATGAGCTGGAGGTATGGGCCTATACCGCTCTTTGATGGGAGGATGACTGCCAGTAGGGATATGATGTTGTACTCCCTTAATTGTCCCAAAATCAAGTGGATTTTTGCTAAACACTTGGGCGTACTCTTGCACCACCCGTAATACCCCTTGCTTCTGGTGAGCGGGAGTGGTGTCCGTCCCAACATGGAGTTGCTGACACCATTCCGCCACCTGGGTTGCTGGGTCATTGTCCTCCTCTATTTGACAGGAGTCTAAGGACTCAGCCGGAGAATAGAATTATTATCAACAGCATGAAGTTTAGCAATGGTTGCATAACGGGGTAAATTTACCTCATCATCTCCCCAATTGAGAAGCCGTACTGGTACTCTTCCATTCACCACTTCTACTACTCCTCTAGCAGTCATAAGTGTAGGTCTATGTTCTGAATGGTGGGGTTCTACTACAGCTTGGTAATTCTGTCCTCTCAGACCTATGGCCGCCCTGCACCAAATGATCATTTCACTCATTGGGGGTATCACAATAGGATCCGAGTCAGTGACCCGTACATTACCAATTTCGCCGTCGGTAAGCTTCGCTTGCTGCTGACACACCAGGGCCCGGATTTCTCTTTGGATTACTCCTCTCTGCCTTGGTCGGGCAATCTCAGCGAGCTGTTGGAGCAAGAACACAACTTCTCCCAAACAATTACCGATAATGTTAGTACCCAAAATTATATTTAGACCATTCTCCTCATTTACAGTCTTTACTACCAGAAGCCCTTGGTCTTTCAACTCCTCTCTGCCCACCTTTACATCTACACATTTTGTTCCGAGTACTTCTACAGGAAGACCATTAGAAGCATACACAGTAAAGTCAAGGCTCGGAGGTTTAAGACTGTCCATTGACCAGTACTTGGTATATAGAGCATCAGGTATTAGGGTCACCTGGGACCCAGTGTCTAACAATGCTGGAACAGCAATACCATCTAGAATAATAGACAGGTAGGGTCGCCCGCCCACATACCTGCGGTTCCAGTCTAGGGGGCCTGACGGGTATTCTCCTGGGTGTTGGCCCTTGGACCCAGGTTCTGCCCGTTTAAAGGACACTGTGTAGACAGATGACCTTTCCGGTTGCAGCGATAACAGATGATCTCTCGACGAGAAGGGTGTTGATCAGAGGTTGCTCCTGGGGGTGGCGTTGTCCTCCTCCGGGGGGGCGACGTCTTCTTTCTTCTCCGGTGCATCCACGGAACGTCCTCTGGGCAGTCAGCTAACAAGATCTTCCCTTCCTCTTCTTTCCGCAGCTGTAGGGCACTCATTACAGCAGCCAGATTTTTAGTCAGCTGGCGCACCTCTGAGCGCAGACAGTCCAATTCACTAGGAGGTGTCACCTGCGTTTTGGTTTCTGCCACTAGCGGGGAACAGGGGTTACTGCCGGTTCCAGAGTGACTTCACCCTGATGATGTTCGGTGGCCACCTCAGGTTTGCCCAGGGCCGCAGCCCTTTTATTGCCATGTCTTTTAGGGCATCAAAGGTAGCATCCGGATGATCTAAGGACCACCAATTTACAGTTCGGCGTTCCTCTGGGGATCTCAATCCCTGTATAAATTGTTCTTTCAGCATTCTATTCTCGTCGATAGCATTTAAATTGTTTAATTTGTTTGAGGGCTCTCAGGGCTCCCTGTAGTCGGCAAGCATAGTCCCGGATGCTGTCACCTGGCTGTTGTGAACAGTGATAGAAGGCCATCCGGAGATCCGTTTCTGTGCGGTCTTCAAATATGGCATGTAGCTTAAGGAAGATCGCAGGTACCGACTCCTGATCAACGGTATCCCAAGTCTCCACTTCCCTCTCAGCAGCGCCAGTTAGCTGCCCTATTAGCACAGCAGCTTTTTGTCTCTCAGGCATGGAGTACATTTCTAGGATGCTGCATAACTTCCGCTTGAAGCCTGCTAATGTGCCTGGCTCACCGCTGTATTGGGGAAGCCATTTCGCCCCAGGCATATATGGGAGCGTTAGTGGCATGATCGGGACTACCGGACTGGGTGCTGGGCCTGCGCCCCCATCTGGCGCTACAATACCAGACGGTGCGGGATTGGGGACTCCGGCCGGGGCCGCACTGTCAGCCGGTTGTTGTGACATCTTAGCGCCCCCTTGGTTAAACGGAGCCTACCGGTTTCAGATGCTGCTACTTCACAGGCACCGCAGTGGGAACAGGACCTTCGTCGCAGGCGCTCTGATGTCAGAGCGTTCACTTCCTGTCGCAGGACCTGCAGCTCTATTTTGCGATGCAATTTGCGATGCAGATTGCAATGCAGATTGTGATGCAGTTTGCTATGCGGATTGTGATGCAGATTGCTATGCAGTTTGCGATGCGGTTTGCTATGCAGTTCGCGATGCGGTTTGCAAAGCAGATTGCTATGCAGTTTGCGATGCGGTTTGCGACGCAGATTGCTATGCAGTTTGGTATGCAGGTTGGGGGCGTGTCCAAGACTTTGCGCGCTTTTTCAGGTCCGCCCACCTTCTTCTCCAGCGCCTGAGGGCGCAAATATGGCGGCAAAATGGCGGATTTTAGCGCCAAAAATAGCAAACAGTCTTTTTCACTAAAACAATTCCATAGGCACGCAGGGCTCGCAATTTTGCGAGTTTCGCATCCTGTTCGTGACGCCAAGTTTTTGTGTCGACCCGCCACCACAATTGTGGGTTACCAGGGCAATGGGGTACTCAGAGCCGAGCCCGTAGAAGTCTATGGGATTTTTGTCACAGGTAGCTGTGGCTCGGTCTGTGGCCCTGGCGGTCTGGCGTATGTTGGGGATATATTTACAGGGGATTGATTTATGTACAGTTCGTGACGCCACCTGTAGTATTCTGGTAATTAGTACCAGCGCTGCTGTAGATCTCTGAGGGGATGGTGAGGCAGCTAGATGTCGGGTCCCCTACAGGTGGGACTCTTCCCTCAGGTCGGTAGTTAGGTAGGGATTGTGCAGGCATGCAATAATAACTCAGTCTCACACCGTCAGCGTCTTTCCATACCTTTACTTGCAAGATGATAAGGCAGGTCCCAGGGAGGCTGATGGGGTTGGTGGAGGATGAGCTTTGAGGCAACAGCTAAGCAAGTTAGGGGCCTCCTTTACTTTCAACACAATGAAGATGAGTACGACCAGCCTGAAGCGTAGTCCCCTCTATGATTCCAGCTTATCCAAAGCTGTGCTTCCCAGTCAGTTTAGTGTTAGGAGTCTTTCTATGAGGGAGCTGAATTCTTATTTTGTCCTGCAGAGACTCAAAGTCTTCACTTCCCCTGACCCCAGTTACGTACTGACTATAAGGGGGTGTTTGCCGCGACCTAGGGTCCGGTAAATCTCTGGTTTTCTCTTCACTATGCTTGTAACAATAGTGATTCTTCGGTCCCCAGTAACCGGTAGCAATGTGCAGGACTTTTCCAAGCCAAACGCACTTTTCCAATAATCTTCCTTCCACTTTGCCCTTCGATTTGCTCAACTCTTAATAGATAGTTCAGTCTTTCTTCCAGTGGGGCACAGCTCTGACTAGACTAAGGTGAATTAGACCACCTGTACCAGCCTCCACTTTCTGAACTGAAGACAGGCTCAAACTGGACACGTCTACTCTGTCCAAGGACAGGAAACTGACTGACTAGAAAATCACTCCCTTCCACACCCCTGCTGGGTGTGTCAGAAGTGTACATGATGTCATGAAGAGACCTTAACTGTTACCTCTCCACTCATCCTCCTGGTATTGTGTACCAGGGCTACACATGTGCACCCAAATTGGATACAGATGATACTTCCGGGTATATGTGTATTTAAACACGGCTGTTTAAGCTGTAACCTTGCCCCTGAAGAAGGAAGGAAGGAACCATCCGAAACGCGCGTTGGGGTGGCAGGGGCAGCCTGTGTGGTGTCACATTTGTGACTATATTGGTATGTACTGCATTACCATCTACTATTTACCTTGTATATGTACATCTATGTATTATAATTATGTTGAATACTATTCGATATAAGTAGTATGAGGTATCATTATACCTATTCTACCACACGTGGTGTCCCTTGCCGTATTTTGTATTCTGTATTGTGGCACATACAGGATTGATCTGTTGTGCAATCCTTTTATCCATTTATATCAATAAAGTTTTTTCTACTTTCTCTATATTTGACCTTCGACTGCTTATTTCTCTCGGTGTTTCTCCATATTGTATATGCAGTTGGTCTGTTACAGTCCGGTATCTTTTCAGTCTACTAACTTGTACACTATGTCAGTATACTTTTCATGATGATATGGTACTCTTAGTGACTGATATGTTGATCTATTGTTCTATTTGTAGGGATATGGTGTTGCACTCCCTTAATTGTCCCAAAGTCAAGTGGGTGTTTGCTAAATACCTGTGTGTACTCCTGTACCACTCAAAGTACTCCCTATTTCTGGTGGGCCGGAGTGGTGTCTGTCCCGACATGGAGCTGCTGACACCAATCCTCCACCTGGGTTGCTGAGCCGTTATCCTCCGCTGGTTGTGGGGAGATTAAGGACTCCGTCGTGTGAATGGAGTTGTTATCTACTGCATGTAATTTAGCAACAGTGGCATATCATGGTAAGTTCACTTCATCTTCTCCCCAGTTGAGAAGACGCACTGGCACTCTCCCATTATGTACCTCCACTACCCCTCTAGCTGTCATTAGTGTAGGTCTATGTTCTGAACAATGGGGCTCTACTACTACTTGTTAGGTCTGTCCTTTCAGACCTATTGCTGCTCTACACCAAATAAGTATTTCACTCATTGGGGGTATCACAATGGGGTTCGGGTCTGTCACCCGTACATTGCCAATCTCACCACCGGTCAGTTTCACTTGCTGCTGGCATATCAGGGCCCGGATCTCCTTCTGGATCACTCCCTTTTGCTTCGGCCTGGCAACATCGGCGAGCTGTTGGAGCAAAAACACAACTTCCTCCAAACAGTTACTGATAATGTTGGTACCTAAAACCACATTTAAGCCATCTTCTCTCATTTACAGTTTTTACTACTAAGAGTCCCTGGTCCTTCAGCTCCAATCTACCCACTTTTAAGTCCATGTTTTTGGCTCCGAGTATATCAACAGGAAGGCCATTAGAGGCATATACTGCAAAGTCAGGGCTCGAGGCTGGAGACTGTCCATGGACCAAAATCTATTATACAGGACATCAGGTATGATGGTTACCTGAGATCCAGTGTCCAGCAGGGCAGGGATTGCGATCCCGTCCAGTATGATGGACAGGTATGGTCTTCCTCCCACAAACCTGCGGTTCCAGTCTGAGGGGCCTGAAGAGTCTAGTCCTGGGTGTTGGCCCTCGGACCCAGGATCTGCTCGTTTAAAGGACACCGACGTGCTGGGTGACCTTCTCTGTGGCAACGGTAGCAGATAATCTCTCGGCGAGGATGGTGCTGGTTGGGGGTCGCTCCTGGGGGTGGCGTTGTCCTCCTCCGGTGGGGCGACGTCCTCCTTCTCCTCCGGCTCATCCAAGGGACATCCTCTGGGCAGTCAGCTAGCAGGATCTTTCCTTCTTCCTCCTTTCGCAGTTGCAGGCCACTCATTACAGTGGCCAGGTTTTTGGTCAGCTGGCGCACTTCTGAGCGCAGACAGTCCAGCTCAGTAGGGGGCGCCACCTGCGATTTGGCTTCTGCAACCAGCGGGGAAAAGGTGGGTGCTGCTGGCTTTAGGGTGGCTTCACCCGGGTGACACTGGGTTGCCATCTCGGGCGTCTCCAGGGGTCGCAGTGTTGTGAATAGGCTGGAAATGAGTTCTGAGCAGAAGCTCCCTCTGGTGGTTACAAACGGTACTGGACTGTCCAGTGAAGATTGTGAGGATTGGGAATCAGGTGTTATTGACTGGTCTTATATAAGGGAGTCGCCTTCCCATCAGGGTTGCCGGTGATCAATTGTTCTGGTCTCAATCCTTGATTCCTGTTTCCTTGGTAGCCTGCTGTGTCGTGTCTGAATCTCCTGCTAACAGATAAGACATTTTCTTCTTTTTGTTTTTGTGCTTGATTTTTGCATTTTGTCCTGCACTTCTGTGGGGGCCTTCAGGGTCCCCTCTGGGGGCTTTTTGCCCTCTCAGTTCAGTTCAGCCACTGATGTTTGTACATTTGCTTTTTCCAGTTTTTTCAGTGGCTGCTGTTTTGTTTTCGGTTACACCAGAGAACTAATTTAGGTGGTAGAGGTCGTGTGATCTCAGGTGTTTTTGAAATTAGTAGTGTTGGTGCTTTTCAGGGTTTTTTGGGATTGCAGTAAGTGCCCTTCCTATCCTATTCTATTTAGTAAGTTTGGGCCCCAGCGTTTGCTCATACTATTTTCTGTCTGTGTCAGTATTTCTTCTTGTCTAACCGCCATTACATGTTTGGGGGCTTTCTATGTTCTTTGGGGATCTGCTCCGGGGCAGATAGCTTTCCTCTTTCTATCTTTAGGTGTAGTTAGTTTCTCAGGCTTGACGAGGCGTCTAGGACCAACGTAGGAACGCTCCACGGCTGCCTCTAGTTGTGGTGGTTAGTCAGGGTACTGCAATCTCATAGTTTCCAACTGCTCTGGTGTATTTCCTTTTTGCCTGCTCTCCTCAGCTACCAAATCATAACATCGCAGTCCTTTTATAGCCATATCCTTAAGGGCATCAAAGGTAGCGTCAGGATGATCCAAGGACCACCAATGCACAGTTCTGCTTTCAGCTTGAGACCTCAGTCCCCGTACAAATTGCTCCTTTAACATTTTATTTTCATTGATGACACTTATGGGGTTAACCTGTTTGAGAGCTCGCAGGGCCCCCTGTAGTCGGCAGGCGTAGTCCCTAATGCTATCATCTGGTTTCTGGGAGCATTGGTAAAACCTCATCCGGAGATCTGTTTCAGTGTGGTCCTCAAAGATAGTCTGTAGCTTTAAGAAAATTGCAAGCACTGATTCCTGGTCTGCAGCTGTCCAAGTCTCTACTTCCCTCTCTGCAGCACCAGTCAGTTGTCCCACTACCACTGCAGCTCTCTGCTTTTCTGTCATAGGGTACATGTTCTTTATACTGCATAATTTGCGCTTGAACCTGACAGGGTGTCTGGCTTACCGCTATACTGAGGGAGCCACTTTGCTCCAGGCATGTATGGCAGCGTTAGCGGTACTATCGGGGCCACAGGACCTGGTGAGGGGCCAGCGTTTCCATCCTGCGCGGCAGCGCCGAGGGGTAAGTCATTGGGGCGGTCAGCCTGGGCCGCGCCGTCAGCTTGCTGCTGCGACATGTCTGCGCCCCCCTAGTTAAGCGTGGCCTACCTTCTCTGAAGGCCGCAGCTCCGCAGGGCACAGCGGTGTAGAAGGACCTGCGTCGCCGGTGCTCTGACGTCAGAGCATTTACTGAAGCTCTCCACAGGACCTGCCGCCGCGTCAGCGTTGGAGGCGTGTCCGGGACTCAGCGCGCTTTTTACGCCTCCTTCTCTTTGCGCCGTAACGCTGCAATTTGGCGGGCAATGGCGGACAATGGCGGGAAATCTTTACAAATAGCTATACAGTCTTTTTGCACAAAACAGTCCAACTTAGGCACACAGGACTCACTTATAATGAGCTTCAGAATCCTGTTCATGACGCCAAAAGATTAGTCGCACGCCAGGGCCGTGGGGTACTCGGCACCGAGCCTATTAACTTCTATGGGGGATGTCACGGCAACACAGCTCGGTCCGTGGCCCTGGGCGCTCACTGAAAAGGGGGATATTTACAGGGGATTAAAGTATTTGTAGGATGTTCGTGACGCCACCTGTGGTACCTGGTCAGGGTGACCAGCGCTGCTATACAGATCCGCTGAAGGGTTGGTGTTGGGCAGCAAGGTGTTAAGCCTTCCACAGGCAAGGCTGGGGTCCTTCAGGGTAAACGGAGTGTAGGGGTGCAGGATGGAGGAGGGGAGTTCAGCAGCCTGAGTAATAAGGTAGACACACACAAAAGTCTCTTTCTGTACCTTTACTGATGGAATGGCAGGCACGTCCCGGGGTGCTGGCAGGGTGAAGGATGCACGTCCAGTTCTTCCCACTGAGTAGGTGTAGGGCCTCCTCTCTCCTGTAATGTGAGTCTCTGACCTGTATGAAACAAGGTCTAACTCTGACTTCAACTTTACACCCGGCTGATTTTGTATAGGGCCTTCTATTGGAAGAACACAGTCGCTAATGGCTGTTCCTGCCAGACTCCTGTCTTCCTAACCCAGCCACGTATCAACACCTATGGACTCCTGCGACTTGTAGTCCCGCAGGGTCTCCGGTATCTCCTGCTAGTCGTGAAGGATCCAGCAAGTTTGGACCCGGCGTCCGGTTAATCAGAGTAGAGGTAAGCTATCAATGCTATTTCCACCTCTGTCACTCTCTTCTTATCCACTCGCCTTTCGTCCTACTCGACCCTCACATAAGCACACGCTAGCAGATGGTGGACTGCTTCTTTCCTTTCTTCACCGCTCTCAAAGCGTCGGCACGCTTGCTCACTGAACTGCACTCGGTTGACTCAGTTCTGACTAGGCTGGAGTGGCTACCTTTCCACTTGTACTAGCCTCCACACGTTTGAACTAAGCTAGGAGCTGCAGATTTCAGGTTCTTTCAACAACAACTGTTCTCTCTCTCTCTCCTCTCCAAGAGAACTAAACTCAGACTAATCTGCTCTCTGTGTCTTCACCATCCTTATATACACTACAAAAGGCTCCCTCTGGTGGCTCTAGGGATTGGTGAAGATGTATATATGCATATTGGGTCCTCTAGTGGTCATTACCTTCGGTGCATCCCTCTGAGAAGTAAGAATCCAGGCACAGCTGGGCTCTACAGTACCACTTTGCACCTTGGTCACCATGAACAAATAGATGTGATGTTTTTTTAGTTGAGCGGGTAATCATACTCTGTGATTGTCAAATAATACCCTTTATAAAGATCTATCTTTAAACCCTAACCACTTTTGTAATTTGCTTATTATAAGCTGCACTACACTTCTCCCAATACAGCTAATCTCAACATCTGTTATTTTTACTTTGCTTCCTGTGATGCTTCAATTGAGAGGAGTCTCAAGACAGGATATCACAGGAGGCTGGCCCTGCAGTCACATCCCCACAGTTGCCATCAACCCTCCCCTTCATTAAACAGCACGTCATCACGGAGACAGCATTTTGATCACTTACCACATCTACTCTCATTTGGGGTGATGGAGACGTAACTGCAGCTTTAAAGGCCTCTCAGATCTTCAGTAGCCGCCCATATCTTCAATGGCTACTAGCACAGTCCCAGCTTCCGAACTCCGCAGTTTTCTTTCTCTGAAATGAGACATCATCAGGAAGCGGTAATAGAAGCAGGGTAAGTGACAGCAGTATCGCCCCATGATGACGATTTGTTTGAGTGCGGTGATCAATGCTGTGGCTGGGGAGCAACTGCTGTCATTCACCCTGCTTCTATTATCACCCCCCGATGACAATTCATTTGATGGTGGTGATAGAAGCTCTGGGATGGCACTGTTGTCACTCACACTGCTTCCATCACCGCCCCTTGACATGTCTCATTTCAGAGAAAGATTGCAGTGTCAGAAGAAGTAACTGTGGCAGCGACCATTGAAAATACACATGGCCAGGACAGAAGTATGCCTGTGGCCACTGAAGCTGCGGTTACTTCTACATCACCGCTCCTTAAACAGGACGTCATCAGGTAACGGCAGGGACAAAGTTGTAGTAAGGGAGCGCAGCGCTGCTTTCTGATGACATCCTTTTTCCGGAAGCTGCAGAAAATGGAGAGCAGGACCTTCCTCCTGTAATGTCACAGGAAATAAAGAAAAAAAATGACAGACATAGGGAGCACAGTAGGGAATTTTATAATAAAGCAAATCACAAAAGTGGTTAGATATTTATAAAATGGCATTATAGGTATCAGGCCACCATACACAGACTGATGTTGGCGGAACCTGCCGATATCAAAGGGTTCATCTGACACTAATGTGTATGTGGTTGCTGGCAGACTGATCATCAGGGGGGTTTTATGGTTGGACATGTCCCAATTTGAGATTAGATTGCCTAGTTCTCCAGGAGAGAAGCATCTGGCAGAGATTTCTGGGGATGGCTTTCTCAGAGACTATCAAGATGGCTGTCGGTTGTCTAATGTGTATGGCCAACTATTCCACCAATACAAAATACAAAGTTGCATCATGTTCCATTATGTAACGCAGCTCCGCTTGATTTTCTGACAAACATTACAATCTAATCACCTGTGTCGACCCGCCACCACAATTGTGGGTTACCAGGGCAATGGGGTACTCAGAGCCGAGCCCGTAGAAGTCTATGGGGATTTTGTCACAGGTAGCTGTGGCTCGGTCTGTGGCCCTGGCGGTCTGGCGTATGTTGGGGGGATATATTTACAGGGGATAGATTTATATACAGTTCGTGACGCCACCTGTAGTCTTCTGGTAATTAGTACCAGCGCTGCTGTAGATCTCTGAGGGGATGGTGAGGCAGCTAGATGTCGGGTCCCCTACAGGTGGGACTGGTCCCTCAAAGTCTATGGGATTTGTGAAGTCGAGTGCAGATAAAGAACACAGTCTCACACGGTCAGCGTCTTTCCATACCTTTACTTGTAAGATGTTCAGGCAGGTCCCAGGGAGGCTGATCCAAGGAGAGTGTATCTTGAGACAGCAGCTGGACAAGTTAGGGGCCTCCTTTACTTCCAATACAACGAGTACAACCAGCCTGAAGCGTAGTTCCCTCAATAACTCCAGCTAATCTATAGCTGTACCGCCCAGTCAGCTTTGTGTTAGGAGCCTTCCTGCGAGGGAGCTGAATTCTTATCTTATCGTGCACTGATTCAAAGTCTTCACTCCCCCTGACCCCAGTTACGTACTGACTATAAGGGGCTTGTTTGCCGCGACCTAAGGTCCGGTAAATTCCTGGTTTTCTTACCACTATGCTTGTAACAGTAGTGATCCTTCGGTCCCCAGTGACCCCCTTTTCCTTCACTTCAAAGTTAGTTACAGATGCTCAGTTATCAATAGGCAGGAGCACGTCTCTGAACCTTATACCGTCCTTTAGACAGGATGCTGAAGACTTTCTGCACTAAACTTCTTCTTTCCTTCCAGTGTATGCTGATGAGGTACAGCTCTGACTAGGCTAAGGTGAATTAAAACACCTATACTAGACTCCACTTTCCGAACTGATGATAGAGCAATCTGGACTCCTTCCTCCCTCCAGACGTCCTCTCTCTCTGAAGTCAGGAACTAAACTCTCTAAATCACTCTAACACATACATCATGACCACTCCCTCAAGAGTAAACTCCACTACCCTAAGGGTGTGTCTAGTATATGTTGAGTGAATGGATATTTAGCATTAAACTGCTGTCTCGCCACACACTCTCCAGGGTACTGCGTGTGCCTAACACCAGGGCTACACACACCGACCAACAAACAATGTACAACACAGCAAAACTTTCAAGAGACACCAAAGATAAAGTTTCTTATCTTTACATGTAAGTGTACTTTATTGTTACCCATTTACAGCCTGGTCAGTGTTGGGTTTACACTGACCAAAGTGTTTTTCAAAGGGATTGATGAAAAGTTTAAAAATAAAATCTGGTCGTTTGATCACTAATAAGCTGCACTGTTATTATAAAACTTAAGTTTATAAGGACAAAAAAAAAAAAAACAACTCACACCCTTAACTGACCAACTTTCCACTTTAGGCCGGCGTCACACTGGCGAGTTTGATGCGAGTAAGTCACACGACTTTCTCGCATCAACACCCTGCACGGCCGCCCGCTCTCGGAGCCGAGTGTGTGGCTGCATGTATTTCTATGCAGCCGCACACTCGGGTCCGAGAGCGGGCGGCCGTGCCGGGTGTTGATGCGAGAAAGTCGTGCGACTTACTCGCATCAAACTCGCCAGTGTGACGCTGGCCTTAGCCTAAAAAGTGTAGCACAGATTGAATCACTCGCCACTTTTTTTTTGTTCAAAAGAAATGTAAAGGAACGGAAAGTCAGCAGCTCTATAGTTCTTTAACGCCTTCCGTCTGTAGCCAATTTTTGTTTTATATGGCTTTGTTTTTTCTTCCCCTTTTTTCAAGAGTTAGAACTTTTTCATTTTTCCAGCAACATATTCATAAGAGGGCTTGTTTTCTCTGCAGGGAGATTTGTAATTTTGAATGACTTAATTTATTTTAACATTTAAATTACTGGAGGAAAAATGGCTTTTTACCTATTTTGTTACATTACAACCTGTATTTATATACAGTATTTTTGTAATTAATGCGATGTGTGTGATGCATCAGCATTAAATCATCTAAGTTGGTGAAGTAAGAATTATATAGGCATAAATTACATTTATCTGATCAAATAACTAAAAATTGACATGTGCATATGTATTCACCAAATTTGCATGAAAGCCCTAAACATTTCTGGTGCAAGCAATTACAAAAGTCCCAAGCTTAGTGAAAGGAAGCCCACCTGTGTCACATGTCTGTCAGTATGTACACTTTACCTTTTCTGAAAGGCCACAGAGGCTGCAACACCATTAAGCAAGAGGCTCCACTAACCAAACACCATGAAGACCAAGGAAATCTTCAAACAAAGCAGGGACAAAGTTATTGAGAAGTACAAGTCAGGGTTAGGTTATAAATCATTAATCAGAGAGGCAGCACAGAGACCAAAAGGTAATCCTGAAGGAGTTGCAAAGTTCCCAAGCAAAAACTGGAGTATCTGTCCATATGATCAGCATATAGCCAAGCTTCAGAGGAGGACCAAGATGACAGCATCAGGGACCTTCAACAGGCCCCTGGCTGTCCTATTAGAACATTGGTGCCTTGCAATCACATCACGGGGCACTGATGGAGTCGGCAAGCACCAGCGCACATTCCATTTAAGCACCACTGTTAGACAGCAGCATTTAAATGGTTAAGTCATGGCCGGTGGTCCTCTTTGGCTGCAGCTGTTAGGTACCGGCTCTCTGTCGTGTGTGGAGCTCAGCTCCTGAGCCACCTCCATACGCGGTCGCCCCCACAATCACATACACGAATATTAAACCCTTAGAGCAATATCACATACAGTTATTCAGCGCTATCCATCCTTCAACAATGGTGAGGAGCTACCGTAGTTTGTGGTTTCCTTCCACAGTCCAACCTGCTAAATAATGGCCAACAATAGTGTAAATGTAAGATTTTTTTTATTATCAAAAATACAAAACATGAAGTTAAAAAGCACTCATCCTATAAAAGCGATAAAATCTAATACAAGCAATATCCAAGCACCTCGTGGTACGCCAATCCACAAGCTCACCCTTTACCCTTGTTAAGTCATACAAACAAAATGTAACGAGCCATATACTCCTCTGACCTATTTTACATTTTTATCCTAATAAAATTAGCACGGTCAATTGTTTTTTTAATTTAGGTCCTGATTTTTCTTCGCGGACTCTAAGGATTGATCCCATTTTTTAACCAATTCTTTTTGGGGTAATTATATGATTCGTAGAGGTATCACGAGTACGGTGTTTGTTTAAAAGTTGCCCTTTAAATATAAGAATTAAACTGAATTTTCTAAAATAAAATAGGAATGATACAGGGGACCGAGCACTCCTAATAATGAGAATCTGCCTGACTTCTCTGCATTAGTGATGAGCGAGCGTGCCCTTATAATGTGTTAGCCGAGTGTGCTAATAGTATTTGAGCACGCCGAAGATACTCTATGTTCAAGTCTCCGCGGCAGCTTGACAGCTGCAACACACTGCCTATTTGTAAGGCAATCCCTCCATGTGTTGCAACTGTAGAGCAGCCGCGAGACATGCAGCCGCAGGGATTCGAACATAGTAGATGAGCACGCTGAAGACACTCGGTTAGCACCCGAGCATGGTCAGATTACACCTTACCCAAACACGTTCGCTCATCACTACTGTACAAGTAGAAGATGCCTTCCTGGTACATGAAAACGCAACATTTAACCTCCTCTGGGTAGTGCCATTTGGCGCCATATATATATAATTTTTACTCCCGATATGTCAGATAAATACGGAGGCGAGTATAACGTCAGTATATAAAGTGCCAACACACCTATGTCATGAATAAACTGGGAAGAGAAAGCGCAATAGGGTCTTATCCAATGACAGTGGAGTGTCATAAAAAGTGAGATACACTCACCTTGCCAATGGCAACACATGAACAATATATGACAGCTGCTGCACAGATACCAGTCGTGAGGACGATCACTGATACAATGGAACGAAGGGCGGTATCACTTATGCGCACTTACGCGTTCACTTGAAACCTGTTCCAATAAATTATTTGATTGTAAGGATTTTTCATCTCCGCAGCGCATAAGTGATACCGCTCTTCCTTTTCCATTGTGACACATCTATGTATCATCTGCAAAGACTAATCAGACGCATGTTCAGTTGTCCGGTTCATATGTATAGGGAGCGCCATGAGCCAAGCTGTTAATAGGGTTGGTTGTACGGGGTGTTTTTTGGAGGAAGGAGGTGCACATGTTTGCACTGGATAATAAAACAGATATAGATAGAAGCAGGACAAGTCGACTTCTTAGCCATCTGAAGTAATGGCCACCAACACAGCCACCCCTCTGTTGTAACTAGGAAGCCAAAATGTGTATGGTCGAGGCGCACTTACAACACTGTCATCATCCATCAAGTTCATAGTTTAAAATAAGTAGAAATGTTCCAGGAATGAGAACGGTCTTCTCTCAGTTTCAGCTGAAATAGACAAGGGGCGTTCCGAACAGAGGACCCCATATTAGCGTTGCAAACCCCATCAAAGGGCTTCAAGTGTTTGTTCATCCTCAAATTGCGCAGTGATCCTCGTAGATTTCTCTTTCACTGGATCCTCTTATTCCTCCTTTTTATTCTCTTTCACGAGTCTGAGGTAAACGAGTGGGATCAGGAACGAGACGGCACAGACTGTGAAGCAGGCTTCAGCTCCAATCAGCCAGTAGACTGTCAGGGGAAAAAAAATCACTATTAACAATGTATCACAGCAAAATGCTCCCCAACCAAGGCGAACCATCTAGCTTTTCATATGTTAAGGCTTTTGATCATCTTAAAAAAGGATTTTTCAGCCTTAGGATACCAGTTTGCAGTCACTATTTGGCTGCAGACTGGTGAATCCTTATAGTGTACCTAATGCGCACTGTGAGGATTCTCCCGGGCCAGTGCAAGGAGCAGGCGAATATATGTCACCACAATTATGTGATTTGCACACATTCAGTCACCTGCCAAGTAGATGTGCAAGTGAATAGAGCGAGGCCGAATACGTCTAGTCAGAATGTGGCTGGAAGTTTGTAAATCACATACTTGCTGTCACATGACCACCCGCTACCGGCACCGGAGAATCCACACAGCACATAGTGCTAGGTAAAAGTCCACAGTCACTGTAAGGCTGGACAACCCCTTTAACGTCTTCAGGTTTTCAAAGGATGTCAATGTGGAGCGCAGCTTCGCTCAGTTCCACAAATCCTAGAAGGGTGCATGAAGGATTGAACTACTAGAGGTCTAACTATGCATACACACACCTTCACCCGTCTCCTCAGTCCACCAGAGGGAGCCTGATAGCAATATAAAGAGGTTGAAGGCAGGAAGTCAGTGCAGTTCTGCTCAGTGCAGCTCAGTGCAGAGCAGACAGGTGTGAGATAGTCTGAAGTCTGCAGTACAGAGTAGTTTCAGTGGAGTTGAGCCTGCAGAGCAGAGTGGAGTTTGCAGTGAGAGACTCAATAGCTCAAGTTAGAGAGCTAGGAGCGTGCCGACGCTCTGAGAGTGGCAGAAGAGGCGGCCCACCAACTGCCAGTGTGTATAATCGCGTGAGGGCCCGAGTAGGCCGAAGGCAAGAGGGGAGTAGCAAAGGGGCAGAGGAGCCCAACCAGCTCACCCCAGCAAGTATATCCCGGACGCCGGGTTCGAGCCTACAGGGATTTCCACGACCCAGTAGGAGAACACCGGAATTCCTGGAGGACTACAAGTCCCAGGATCACCAAAGAGCTGATACGTAACAGGGCCAGGAGGACGGAGTTCAGGCAAGCAGGGACTGTGTACTTCAAGAGAAGGTCCAACCACAAGGTCAGCCAGGTGCAGGACAGAGATTAAGTTAGGCCCAGCTACATGCTGGCCAGCACTTCATTACAGAAAGACAAGGAATAAGGAGGCCATATACCTACTCAGTGGGAGGATCTGGATGTGCACCCTTCACCCTACAGTGCTCCGGGATGTGCCTGCAACATCTTCAGTAAAGGTACCAAAGTGACTTGTGTGTGTGTGTTCACCTTCTTGTCCCTACCCTGCCGGGTTCCCCTCCGCCCTGCATCCCTACTCATCTACCTGCCCTGGAAGGACACAGCCTCACCTGTAGGAGGCCTAACATCTAGCTGCACAACACCATCCCTTTCAGAGGACCTGCACAGCAGAACTGGTCACCCTGACCAGGTACTACAGGTGGCGTCACGAATCATCATACAAACATTTATTCCCCTGTAAATATCCCCCTTTTAAGGTGAGCGCCCAGGGCCACGGACCGAGCTGTGCTGCCGTGACATCCCCAATAGAAGTTAATAGGCTCGGATCCGAATACCCCACGGTTCTGGCGGGCGACTCATCAAGAAGTGAAAAGAAGTGAGCGTCTCATTCTTCAGACCTTTTCTGCTCTGAAGACGCTCTATATACTTTAAAAGGAGGAAGACGTCTGAGCGTAATCCCAGCATTTTTATTAGAAAAAAAAAATAGCGTCGTCTTAATTGTTGAAAAAATCAAAATCTGCAAAAATCCAGAAGAGATGCCGCAAAAACAATGCTTAAAAAATAAAAAAAACACTATCCAAAACATCGTAAAAGCGTTCAAAAAACAACCACAAACCACACCAGATTTGCAAATAACTAGAGATTATGAGCGTTTCCTAAAGTACCTTCCACTGGGAGAAAAAAAAAAACGTGTGCACTTACCTATAGTATGTGCAATTCAAGAAGGTGTAATTGGGGAAATTAACTGGGAATTCCGGATTTTTAGAACGCAGGCCTCCCTTTACTGTAATGCTGCAGATCATACGGCAGAGAAGTGAGTAACAACAATCTCTTCTGTGCCTTATTATCCATGATGGAAGGTGAATGTGGAGCACATTGGGTGGAGACATCCCGTGAGATTCGTGTGTTGTCAGAACGGCCATTAACTAGTAATGGATGATTTACTCTGGGGCTGATGTTTGGATGGAACGGTTCAGATTTGTGCTGACTGATAGTTTCCTGTTTTATGTTCTCCATAAACGCTCTGAAATCCTGGCGTCCCTCCAATGTGAGCACACCCAGCCCACCAGTGACACGAGAAGTTCTCCCAACGCCGGTACAGGGGTCTAATCTAATCATCCTGAGCTAAGTATAACGAGCGGACACTCACGGGTTGCTGATAAGATAGGCCCCACCGCTCGGGCGAGGGCCCCCAGGCTCCGGAGGATTCCCATCACTGTGCCCTTCTGACTGGCTGAACCTAGAAGAAGAAAGCAACATGATATAACAGCACACAAAATATTACCGGAATTCACTCGTCCCCTCCATAAAAAATGGGCAACTCTCTACTCCGCCATCAATTCTGGCCTTCTGCATTTCACTTTCTCAGCTCCGACCATTGGAGAGAGATTTTATGGCAGCATTATTTTGCCATATGTTTTACCAGAACAGTGTATGGCTGGTTATTTTTGCACTGTGGCATTATTCATTTACTGTATATTAGGGCATTTTATAGTAATATTTAGTAATTACATGGAGATCTACAGTAGGGAAGTGGCTCTGTGAAGTTACATGGCTGTGTGCCTTCTCAGTCCGGCCCTGCGGGTTGCTAATGAAACCAGTCAATGGCATGACATTTACATGCACCCAACGTAGCCAATGTCAGACAGTACAATGGTTGTTATAAAGACTACAGAAATCATGTTCTGTGCAAACACCAAACAAGGGAGTCATTTACTGTAAGAACCAAGCTCTGGCAGCAGCAGAATTATGAATGCAGCTCTATTATACTTTACCCAGAAAATTGCTGTAATTTCTAAAAGGAGACGATCTATCGTCCTGAAATTTGGACTGTACATACCCTGGTTCATAAGAAACTGATGTTTTAAAGTAGGTGTTGAAAATGTCCGCCGTTCACATCCAACCACACCTGCATGTGTCGGTCCGTATTGTTGAATGTATTACTCAGGAAGTCTGGGGTCACAGCCTGAATTTCTCCTGGAGTGCCTGTACGGTTTGTGGCTTCTTACTCTACCCCACGACCTTTCAAATGGCCCCAAGGGAAAAAATTCAGTGGTGTTAAATCAGTACAGTGACTGTGTACGGGCAGACACAACCTTTGTTGGCCGCTCATTGACATGTGGAATACGTGCCTGTCTCTGGGGAAACCTGTGCAGCGATTTATGTGGCGATGCCTGAAGTCGCAGTTTCACCTATTGAGTGGTTTCCGCAGACATTTTCGGACCTATAATGCCTATCCAGTAATGTTCCCATACATTCCACCATATAAAACAATGATAGAAAACACGGTTTGGATGGCGGATTTCGACCGCCAAACGTCTTTAGAAACTCACTTTCGCACCTCTAAGGAATGTTCCAATAAGTTTTTACAATGAAAACCCGCTTCTCCAACCTGTATCTGTACATTGCTAAGAAATGAAGAAGGAATTCAGCCGGACTGTAATGCAAACGCCACACAGACTAGCTGCACGCCTTTCTGCGTGTCGGCAGTTTCTAGTAATGGAGACAACTAGCGGGGCAACAAATCGGCGAAACCCCTCGGCGTGAGAAGGTTTGACATCATTGGAGTTCATTGCATGCTCACTTCTCATGAACCAAAGAATATACAGTGCAAATTTCAGTATGATAAACCGTCTCTTTTAGACGTTACAGCAATTTTTCCAGGTAAAGTAGTGAGTGAATCACCCTGTATAATACATGCTTTCATTCAGTAACAGTTTAAGAGAAGTAATCTCAAATCAGAATAGTGAGTGCAGCTCTGAGGTATAATACTGGATGTAACACAGGATCAGTACAGGATAGGTGATGTAATGTATGCACATAGTGACTCCACCAGCAGAATAGTGAGTGCAGCTCTGCTCAGCTGTTGCTCGCTGTGGTGATTGTGGGTGTGTTCGCTGCTGATCCTGCTGTGTGCTCCTGAGCTCCAGAGAACCACCACCTCTCCACCCAGGGAACCTGCTCTCTCTCCTACCCAAAGAGGGAGTGGGTTTCCTGGTATGAGTGAAGGAGCCAAGTCCCAGGCTTCTGTTTCCTAGGCCGGCACGGGGCAGAAGAAACCAGCAACCGGCCTTCACATTAGAGGACTCAGGGGTGAGACGCTCCACCAGGAGTCGCAGCAATGTTGCTCCTGCTCTCTCCAAGTCTGCAGAGACCCAGAGAAGCCATAAATTTTCCAACATGGAGGAGAAGCCTGCTAGCAGCGTGCAAGATGGCGGTCCTTCCGGAGGAAAGCTGAGTGCTCACGGAGGTGAGGCCGATCTCACAGAAGAAGGTTGGGGGCTGCAGAGACCCCGGGAGTCTGTGTCCACCTATGGCAGGAAGAATCAGCTCCAGGCGGAGGTAAAGAGACTAAAGCTTGAAATTAATGAGCTGGAGGTGAGAAAACCTTCAAAAGAGAGAAGAGTGGTCCCTTTAAGGAAAAACTTATGAATGAAGACAGATTTAGAGAAACGGCTGATAACCGAGAGCAAAGGCAGATGGGGCTGCAGCCGGAGAGCCAGGTGGATGATGATGATCAGCAGAAAGCCCCACCTGGCAGCCTGCAAAGTCACCCGCAGGCCACGTGCAGCTAGCTCCCTGCAGGACAGGAGACATTGTCATCTGGTTGCAGTTTTGCTGGCTCTGGGGAGGAAAGTGACAACAGCGGCCAGGGAGGGGCACTAATGGCGGAGATCAAACTCCTAGAGTCCCCGGTGTGCCTTCAAAACTTCCATCTTGGTGACGATTTACCAGAGGAGGAACCTGGGTGCCAGAAGAAAAAGGCAAAGAAAACCACCATGCCAAAGATTCAGGAAGCAGTAATCTACATATATTTCCCCCTCCCTGTACCCCGAGTCGGCTGCAGGGTCAGCTCGCTGTATAAACCCCGTTGCCCAGCCCAGCCTGGGTTCTGCTATGGATCTGGTGCAAAGATGCGGGGAGATTACAAAGCAACATAGTGAGGCGCAGAGCTCCATCTCTGCTTGTAGTAGTGGCGATGTAGCAGCAGGTGCATCAGCCAAGAGGCTGGACAATGAGGGTGGCCCGGCGGAGGGCGTAAGGTCAGGACACAATGCTGTGATGCACTCCTCAGTGGGAGGGGGAGAGCGGCCCAGTGTCGGGGGCAGCTTCGGTAGCCTCGGCACCCCTGAATACTGTTGCCGCTGATCACTTAGTTGAGAAGCGGCGGCAGTGTGAGGGGGTTGCAGGGGAGTTCCAGTCCTCCCAAAGTCCTATTTTGTGTTGGTGCCGCTGGTCAGCAAGATCCTGATATAAAGGATCAGTCGGCGCCTCACAGTGGCGAAAGATCAGTGGCGCCTGGTATCAACAGTTCAAGCAATGGAAAATATCAACTGATGATGTGGAGGGCACAGGCAAGTCCAGGGCTGAGGTCACCTCCAGTTCCAGGGAGGAGACTGAGCCCCTTGTGCCTGATGATGCGGAGGTCAAAATGTCACCCCCCTGTTGTCACTGGTCCAGCAGGAGTGAATGTGGTGGGAGGTATGGATGAGGAAAATTGTCTAGTGGTGTGGTTGCTGGTTTGGTGGAGGGTGACGGGGTTATGGAGGTGGCTAATAGTGAGACTGTTGGTGTTGATGTGGTCACTGGTCCGGTTGCCCCCCCGGTGGTGGCAGAACCCATCAGGAGTTATGCCACTGTCAACTCCGGGGGAAGTAGGGCATCCTCATCATCTCCGGGCTCTGTGGACGGCATGTTGCAGCGGCGTCTCCTGGAGGCTCTAAAGAAGGGGAAGAGATAACTAATGATAAAGGGTCGAGAGGTTGATCTATCCTACTGGATAGAGAAGCATAGCCTCAGGGCCTTCCGAGAGCAAAAGGGGGGATGCAGTGTGGTCACTCCCAACAGCCGTGCCGGGTAGTGTGCATAGGAATGTGGTCCGTCTTCGGTGGAGGGGCAGTGATGCATGGCCTCCAAGGTCTAAGGTTGTGGAGCTCCTGCTGAAGATGGGCTTCAAGGCAATTGACATCTATGCCTTGATACATCCGTATTCCACACCTGTGTTTGAGGTCAGCTTTGTTCGGCCAGAGGGGCTTGAGTTCTTCTGGTCGAATTATGAGTTGGCAAAAAATGAGTCTGGCTGGCGAGACTTTGCCATTCAGGTGGTGTCTTGTCAAGATAGTGACAGCGATGACTTGTAATGAGTCGCTTTCTTGTTATGACATCATGACGCTTGGCGATATGGAGAGGTTGTCGAGATGCCAAAGAAAAACCGTGACGAGTTTGGTATCTGGTCAGGGGCCTGGACCTTTATGATAAAACTTAAGCATTCAGGTGGTACAGTTGCCCACATTCCATAATCTGCCTTCATGGGTAGTGATCATATCCAGGTCTTCTACCAGGGGCAACCGTAGCTCTGTCACAGGTGCGGCGACCCCACACACTTCAGTGCAAACTGCACTATGCGGAAATGTGCATTGGGTAGGGATATCGGCCATCTTGCTGCATCTTGTGTGGAGATTAGGTGCCACCTGTGTGGTGACTTAGGTCACCCATTCAGTCATTGTCCTCGCTCCTTCGCTAATGCAGTCGAGACGCTGGTGGGAGAAAGCCGTGAGGCGGATTCTGCTGGGGAAGGGACTAGCAGGGGTGAGGGAGCTGAGGGACTAAGGAGGAAAAGCAATAAAAAGATGCCTGCCCAGCTGAGGAGTCTAGACAAGCGCAGATAGGAGAGGGAGCTGGGCGAGCCCCGGGCTACTGAAGTGGCCCCTGTCCTGGACGCGAGTCTTGCTGCTGAGGCCCGAGAGATGATGAGTTGGATGAGGAGGTCAGGAGGATCCACAGGGAGGAAAGTTCCATTGTCTCCGAATCCTCCCATCATGAAAGTATCTATGAGCATAATAGGCAGTGGCTAGGGCACAAGGGTAAGCTCGGCACCAAAAAGAAGAGAAAGAAGGGAGATAAAACATCTTCTCCCGCTCTGACCAAGGTACCTAATGAAGGAAAACCTGACTCCCCTCTGGTTGGTCTTTCTAACCGGTTCCAAGCCCTTGAAAACATCTCTTCCTCTGAGGCGGAAGCTGAGGGTGAGGTTCTAGCTTCGGCAGGGCTTACAGGGGGTGCAGAGTCTCCTTCTGTGAATGTAAGGTCCTTGGAGGGAGGGATAGGCCCAGAGTTCGGAGACGTGGACGATAAAAAGAAAAAACACGTGGGAATGGACACCTCTGTGTCGTTAAAGAGGGGAAGGATTCCTTCTCTGAGGCAGAGGATAAGGGGAGTGGGAAGAAGAAAGCCATCTAACTCAATCACCAATGATGGCGGTACTCACTCCGTTGACGCTGGCGGTCATTAATGTCGCCAGCATAAAGTCAAACACAGCTAGATTTGCGGCCTTTGATTTTCTCAGCCGGGTTGAAGCTGACATTTTCTTTTGGCAAGAGACCAGGCTGCCAAACATGGCAGACGTGTTTAAAGCTAAGAGGGAGTGGAGACTTGGGCCCTCCTATTGGTCTCTTGCGGCCGAACTTTATAGCAGAGTGGCGGTCCTTTTTACCACACCGGTGGAATGCCGACAGGTTATTGAGATAGAAATGGGAGGTGCCTGACTTTAGATGTCCTCATGAAGGGACAAGAGCTCAGGCTCATTAACATCTATGGTCCCCAATCTAAGCGAGACCGGAAGTGTCTCTTTATGAGGATCAAGCCCTACCTTTTTACAAGTCGGCAGGTTGTCTTTGGAGGGGACTTCAATACTGTCATGAGGCCCAGAGATAGAGGAGGTTCCAGAGACAAGCTGACTTATGATAGCGTTGCCCTTAATAGTATAGCTAATAAGGCTCGCCTGGTGGATGTCCACATTCAGCACACCCCAGGCCACGAGGGGTTTATCTACCAAATGTAACTGTAGGTCCAGAATGGATAGGTTTTATTTAAAGGAGGAAGCTGTCTCTTCAGCAGTTTCTGTTGTTGAGGTGGAGTTCTCCGACCACTGTTTAATTTTGTTTTTTTCTGAATGTTACAGAGACCCTCCGAATTGGAAGAGGTTTTTGGAGGCTCAATTCGTCTCTCTTGGAAGAAGCGGAAATAAGGCAGTCCTTTGAGGATTTTCTTCAGAGACAAGTACCCTTACTGGATCTGTGCAGTAGTAAGTCAGAGTGGTGCGAGATGTTCAAGAAAAGGGTAGCGCGATTCTTCCCCAGCTCTTGAGCCTCAGGAGTCTGAGCAGGTACCACCTGTATCAGGGTCTGAGGTTGAAACTCGAGCATCTTGTCTCAACTGGAGGTAGCCGCGAGGAGATCTCCAGAGTGAAATCTTTGCTTATGAGGTGTCAGTATGATAGACACGCATCTTTGGTTTTTGAGAGGGATTACGGGAAGTACCGCTCACTCGACCCTTACAGAAACTGCAAGATGTCAGTGAATAGTAAAGTGGTTACAAGACTGGTCGAAGCTACGGGGTCCCTAAGGCGATCGATCCAGATCAGGGATCCTGGAGGTTGTCAGATCCTTCTACTCACACCTCTTGGGAAGAGGGATCTTGATTGGAATAAGATGTCGGCTTTCCTGGCTGAAGCCGTCCCCGAACCAGGGGTAGACCCCTCTCTTGACGTTTTGACAGAGATGACCAGAGAAGAGGAAGTTAAGTTGGCGGTTGAAGGGCTTGCCCAAAAAAAAAAAAAATAAATAAATATTGCCCGGTCCAGATGGCTTAACATCTGAGTTCTATAAGACCTTTAAGGACGCTTTGGTTCCCCTCTTGACTAAGGTAGTCAAATGAGTGTCTTTCCTTGGGCACTCTGCTAAAGTCAATGAGAAGGTCTGCCCTGTTCATCTTGTCAAAGGGTAAGGACCCATCTTGCATTGAGAATTGGCGTCCCATAGCGCTTCTCAATGCAGACAGGAAGGTTCTGGCAAATGTGCTGTTTAATCGGCTGGTGAAATTTGTACAATAACTCCTTTCGGAGGCCTAGCACTGCTCTGTTCCAGGCAGCAGCACATTTAGTGGTGTGTTCAGTGTCTGAGAGGCAGTGGAGCAGGGTAGGGCTTGTCACTGGAAGGGGTACATGCTGTCACTGGACCTGGCAAAAGCGTTTGATCGGAATAATCATGAGTACCTCTGGTTTGTCCTTCTGAGATATGGCCTGCCGGGGGGGGGGTTTGTTGATTGGCTTAAGACCTTGTACTGGTGGGGCAGAGTTTCCCGCTTGTGAACTGTTGGATTGGCAGCTCTTTTGAGGTTGGATCTGGTGTTCACCAGGCTTGTCGCTTGAGCACGCTGCTGTACATGTTTGCGATTGACCCACTTCTTAGGAGGGTGGAGCGTGGACCGTTGGCTGGGATCGAGATGGACCGAACAGCACAAGAAGCCACTCTGAGGGTGGTGGCGTATGCCGATGATGTCACTGTTTTTGTTTGCTCTCAGGAGGAGGCAGGGTGGCTGACGTCAGAGGTAGATCGCTTCTCGGAGGCATCCGGGTCCAAGATCAACCGGGATAAGTGAATGAGTCTCTGGCTGGTTTTGATCTCCCGGACACCCTTCCAGGACTCAAAGTCTCTGCAAAAGTAATTGGCATCAAACTTGGCCAGGGGGATTGCCCCAAACAAAATTGGGACAGCAGGCTGGAGATCGCCACTTACAAGGTGAACAAATGGAAGGGTTGGTCTTTGACCCTAATTGAAAGGGTAAACCTGATCAAAAGTTACTTGCTCCCTTTACTGATTTATCTGGGCAGTGTGTGCATCTTGCCGGAGTCTCTCTGGACCCAGGTCTACAGTTTGTTTTTCCAACTGTTATGGGGGAATAGACTGATCCTGGTCAAGAGGGAGATTACTTACTGTACGAGGAGACTAGGAGGGTTGGGTATGGTCAACCCTGTGGTATTCCTTATGGATACCTTCATCAAGATCAATATTGCAAACCTCTGGAAAGAGAGGGCTCCTCCATGGGTATTCTCCTGTAGGGGATGGTTTCAGCCTTTCTTCCAGGAATGGGAGACAGGAGGGCAAGCGAAGGATCTTCGCACACCGCATGGACATCTTCTGGCTTACGCTACCTTGGTTCTGAAGGTAATTCGCTGGTGGGGTCTGGGAATGTGGAAGATCAGGACTCTGCCAAGGAAAGTCCTTGACAATAGGGTTCTGTTGACCCATTTCCAGAAGCCTCTGGCGCTCAGGAATTTCCCAAGTCGGGATCTTGGTGGGTTTGCATCTTCTGAATTCTATCAGGATCGACTTGGCAATGCTTACATGCGAAACTGTGTGTGAGGACAATCTGAAGTGTAGGAGCTCTGAGGACAGCAACTGTCCTCGGGAACATTGTGGTTTCATGCTGGAAAGCATGGACCATTTCCTGCTTTGTTGTCCCTTCAACACAGAGGTGTACAACAGAGTGGGCTGTTCTCGGTCGGCCGGTCTCTCCTTTGGAGAATGGGCCTATGGAGCATTCGGAGACCTTGGTGGTTGGAACCGCTGCACCTTATTTCTAGTTAGTGCAGTGGTTAGGTATCACACGTGGAACACACAGTGCTTAGTACTGACGCAACGGAAAATCCTCCCAGTGGACGATGTGCTTAGGACCATACTCGGTGACCTGGCGAAGGTGCGCTCTCTGTAGTATGAAAGACTGGGCACACGTAAGGCCGCTCTCCTCTGGAGGGGCTTTTCTCTTAGTGTGCCCTAGTCTGCTCTTCTCCTTTCCTGGTGGTGGGTTGCTGCTGACACTGTAGATTTTTGTTTTGTTTGATCATTATACAGTGATGTAGGGCTGCAGGCGCCGAACGTGGGCTTTGTGATTTATGGTTATTGTAGTGTTTGTTTCTGTATATATTGTATATAGGGATAAAGATTTAGGTGTAGGTGTTAGGTTAGGTGGTGGTAAAAGGGGGGAGTTGGGTTTATCTTGTGGGACTATGGGACACTGGGGTGTTTGGGGGAAAAACTGGCACTGCTTGATCTGGCCTACGGACATTGGACATGGACTGAGGCATAAGACGCAGGACCAGTTCTCAGGTCAGTGCCGGGGTTGGGGATGGTGGGCTTGAGTGTGGGGTGTTTAGTTTAGTCTTAATAATAATAATAATAATCTTTGTATGTAACCCCTTCTCATGTACAGTCATGGCCAAAAGTTTTGAGAATGACACAAATATTAATTTTTACAAAGTCTACTGCTTCACTTTTTCTAATGGCAATTTGCATATACTCCAGAATGTTATAAAGAGTGATCAGCTTAACAGCAATTACTTGCAAAGTCAATATTTGGCTAGAAAATGAACTTTGTCCCCCAAAACACATTTCAACATCATTGCAGCCCTGCCTTAAAAGGACCAGCTAACCTCTTTTCAGTGATTGCTCCATTAACACAGGTGTGGGTATTGATGAGGACATGGCTGGAGATCAATCTGTCATGATTAAGTAAGAATGACACCACTGGACACTTTAAAAGGAGGCTGGTGCTTGGCATCATTGTTTCTCTTCTGTTAACCATGGTTATCTCTAAAGAAACACGTGCAGTCATCATTGCAATGCACAAAAATGGCCTAACAGGGAAGAGTATCGCAGCTAGAAAGATTGCACCTCAGTCAACAATCTATCGCATCATCAAGAACTTCAAGGAGAGAGGTTCCATTGTTGCCAAAAAGGCTCCAGGGTGCCCAAGAAAGACCAGCAAGCTCCAGGACCGTCTCTTAAAAGTGTTTCAGCTGCGGATCGGGCTACCAGCAGTGCAGAACTTGCTCAGGAATGGCAGCAGGCAGGTGTGAGTGCATCTGCACACACTGTGAGGCGGAGACTCTTGGAGCAAGGCCTGGTCTCAAGGAGGGCAGCAAAGAAGCCACTTCTCTCCAGAAAAAAACATCATGGACAGACTGATATTCTGCAAAAGGTACAGGCAGTGGACTGCTGAGAACTGGGGATAAAGTTATTTTCTCTGATGAATCCCCTTTTCGATTGTTTGGGACATCAGGAAAATGCCTCATTCGGAGAAGACAAGGTGAGCGCTACCATCAGTCTTGTCTCATGCCAACTGTTAAGCATCCTGAAACCATTCATGTGTGGGGTTGCTTCTCAGCCAAGGGAATCGGCTCTCTCACAGTCTTGCCTAAAAACACAGCCATGAATAAAGAATGGTACCAGAATGTCCTCCAAGAGCAACTTCTCCCAACCCTCCAAGAGCAGTTTGGCGATCAACAATGCCTTTTCCAGCATGATGGAGCACCTTGCCATAAAGCAAATGTGATAACTAAATGGCTCAGGGAACAAAACATAGAGATTTTGGGTCCATGGCCTGGAAACTCCCCAGATCTTAATCCCATTGAGAACTTGTGGTCAATCATCAAGAGACGGGTGGACAAACAAAAACCTAAAAATTCTGACAACATGAAAGCATTGATTGTGCAAGAATGGACTGCTATCAGTCAGGATTTGGTCCAGAAGTTGATTGAGAGCATGCCAGGGAGAATTGCAGAGGTCCTGAAGAAGAAGGGTCAACACTGCAAATATTGACTTGCTGCATTAACTCATTCTAACTGTCAATATAAGCTTTTGTTACTCATATGTTTGCAATTATTATATTTCTGTCTGTGATAAAAACATCTGTCAAACACACATAAAAACTAGAGGGCAGCAGATCATGTGAAAATATAATATTTGTGTCATTCTCAAAACTTTTGGCCATGACTGTACAAACTCCTTGCAGATGTTGTCCTTGGTGGGATTTGAACTCAGGACTCCAGCACTGCAAGGCTGTAGTGCTATCCACTGAGCCACCGTGCTGCCTGTAAGTCTTGTATATATTTGTATAGTTTGTGGTTCTTTTATATATATATTTTGAAAAAAAAGTTTATGTATAATTTTATGTCGGCTTTTGTTTATTTTATTGTTTTTTATTATTTTGTGACCGGATCAGAAGGTGTAAGTTATTATTAGTTATTATTCTGTATATATGTATAGTGTATAGTATGAGTGTGAGGAGATAATGAGCGGCTGGACCAGTGTTCAGTATACTGATTTTTTTCTGGCTTATATGTCTGTTATGTTTCGGTTATTATTTTTGTTATGTTTTTCATTTTTATAATATACAGTAAGATCTACAGGATGTAACTCAGGATCAGTAATGGCATGTATTGTGTAATGTACCGTAATTACCCAACCTTTCCTATAGATTTATTCTATATCTGAACTGATGCAACGTGTCCTGTGTAAATAGCAGGTGTAGGAATTAGTACAAGGGACAATCCAATAAATCAATATGCAACTCCCTACTCAGAATATTAGATATGTATGACCTTGAAGACTGGCTATATTTCTATGATAAGGGCATTAAGATGCAAACTGGTAAACACAAGATTACAGATTACACAAGGATAAGTTTGCATTTTATGACTGGTTGCAGAGTGTACGGACCCGATATGGCAGCAGGCCTGGGCCCCATTCTGGGCCTATACACACTGCAATGCATTATGTAACCTCACACTTCTTCTTTTTCCTACGTTTGCCGCCAAATGTACCCAACATTTGTTATGTGTCAAGACTGTACATGGTATATATTGGGATTGTGTTGTGCGCTTCACAATACATCAGTCACGACAATACAATGTTGTATTCTGTAAATCACAGATATTCTATTAAGCGGTAATACAGTCAGAGAAGAGTGCAGAACTGTGGCTTCCTGCAAGTGGATGGAGGAGGCTCGGCCTGGCAATCCTCCATGAATAGCCCACAGTGTACACAGCACTGGTTTCTTTTAACCTATTACGTACTGTAACTTTGCAGCTAAAAGGCACAAAACAACGAGGAGGCTGAACGTGGTTTATAGCACCTTAATCCCACCATGAAGAGGCTGCTGCAGGGGCTAGGCAGAATAGGCAGACGCCTAGGGTCCCGCTGAGTGGAGGGGGTGCAAACTGTGGATTTAAAGAAACTTTCAAACCATTGTCCAGCCGCCTTTCTAAGCTTCACGAAAAAAGTCTACATCCCCCTTATAAGAGTCTCATATCACACTTACCATATGTTGAAACCAATAAGGATAAACAAGGAACCACAATGGCTGCCGCTGGAACAGAAAACAGAGAAAGGAAACTATACAATGTACAGATTTTATTAACTGGTGTATTCCTCTGCCATAGTAAGTCATTTTAAGTTACTGGAGGGCGTCCCACACAGGCTCTGGATTTGGCGCTCCTTTTATATCATTGCAAAAATTAATTTATGAATTGTTTTCACAACAAAACTCAATCGTGTGCCGGATCGCAATTGAAAAGAAGAAAACAGATGATGGCTGCAGTGCAGCGCTCTGGGTATCGGGGATCCTGGCTCAGTATAACGTGGCACATAATGATGCTTTATGGCTTTCCGCCACACACATGTATGCAGCTTGGCACGCTGTCATAGCAAACTGGCTGACGGATTCTCAGTTAACTCATTCTGAAGCCAGCGATAGACATATAGAAGGCAAACGGTGCAACGTTTATGTGACTCAATTGCAAAAAATAAAAAAAAAATCTCTTTAGGCTCAATTACAGGCATTTAAAAAAAAATTTGCTCCAAAGATGGACAACCCCTTTAACTATTTTTTTCCAGCCTTACTATGTTGCAATATATGTGCAATCTAATCCAAAAAAGTCAAACACGTAACCTCTTTTTTTCTTAAAGTTTCTTAAGAAAATAAGCCTTAAAAGCTTCTGTATTATTTTTGTTGTTGCCAATTAACTTTAAAATAGTTAAATGTGTTCAGCTCTTAGTAATAAAAATAATATCATAATAATAATAATAATAATAAATTATTATTAATATTAATATATAATATGATATTATGAAGCATCCTAATAAATTGGTAGCAAGCCGAGGTCTTGGAAACTAGGAAAAATTGAAAAGTAAAAATAATAATAAAAAAAAAGTTATCCAATTTTGTATTTTAGTTCATAGTAAATTATTATTCTCTGAAAACGCGACACTTCTGTAACTGCAATCATCGACCCTCGTCCAAGTTTTCAGCTATCATATAGTTTTCTGTTGCCACAGCAAATAATGGTATAGGACATAAATCTCCAATGACTGGAGGATTTCCTGCTCCTAAAAACACCATCAAATACAGACCCTTATAATGCAAGTACAGCAGACACTGCCCCCTGCTGGTACCAAAGCTGAATTAACCACAAAAATAGGAAAATCAAAATATTAGCAAAATAAATAAGGTATAAATGAATAAGCCCCATGCCGCTTTGTGTTTGTTTGATGCAGTAATAAATAGTTTCAAGGGAAAGGCGGATGATTACTGCTAAAAACGAGCACAAAGACAGAACGACTCCCAGGGAACGGCTTTGTCATATGTTCCAAATTAGCAGAGCTGGGCGTATACCGGTGGCCCGTCTCCAAGCCCCGAACACGGGGAGCTGAACCATTGCCATGGTAAGCCGGACCCCAGATAGAGAACAGTTAATAGTAGTAATGAGGTTTACTACCGAGAAGGCGGACGACCTCCATAATTACACACCCACACAAATCTATTATACAAGTTGATTCGCAACTGGGGGCGCCGGGTACAAACAAGAATGAGAAAAAGTAGCCCTATACTAAACGGAATCAGGTCTAGACTAGTGATGAGCGAATGTGCTCGGGTAAGGTGTTATCTAAGCATGCTCGGGTGCTAAGCGAGGGTCTTCAACTTGCTCGAATACTATGTTCGAGTCCCGCGGCTCCATGTCTCATGGCGGTTCAACAGCCGCAACACATGTAGGATGGCTTGTTTGTTAGGCAGTCCCTGCATGGGTTGCAGCTGTCGAACAAATAGGTATACTTTTTAAAATGTTTACATTTCTTAAAAAAAATAAATAAATAAACATACTTTTTTTTTTTAACAAAAAAGAGGTCCCCAAGCGGGACTTGCAATCAATCGTTTGATCACCTCTAACCCACCAGGATAACTACACTTAACCCCTTAACACCACAGCCAATTTTCATTTTTGCATTTCCGTTTTTTTTGTTCCACAGAGCCAAAACTTTATTTTTCAGTCAATATGGCCGTATGAGGGCTTGTTTCTTGCGGGACGAGTTGTGCTTTTGAATGACACCATTGCATTGGTTTTACCATATAATGTACTCAAAAAAGGGGGAAAAAAATTCCAAGTGCGTTGAAATTGCAAAAAAAAAGTGTAATCCCACACTTGTTTTTTGGGTTTGTTTTTTTCGCCATGTTCACTAAATGCTAAAACTGCCCTGCCATTAGGATTCTCCAGGTCATTACGAGTTCACAGACACCAAACATGTCTAGGTTCTTTTTATCTAAGTGGTGAGAAAAAATTCCAAAGTTCGTAAAAAAAAAAAAAGTTGCCATTTTCCGAGACCCGTAGCATCTCCATTTTTCGTGATCTGGGGCTGGGTGAGGCCTTATTTTTTGCGTGCTGAGCTGATGTTTTTAATGATACCATTTTGGTGCAGATACGATCTTTGATCGCCCGTTATTGCATTTTAATGCACTTTTGCGGCGACCAAAAAAACGTAATTCTGGAGTTTTTACTTTTTTTCTCGCTACTCTGTTTACCGATCGGATTAATTATTTTTATATCTTGCTAGATTTATGCGATTCTGAACATGGCGATACCAAATATGTGTATTTTTTTTGTAATTGTTTTATTTTGAATGGGGCGAAAGGGGGTGATTTAAACGTTTACATATTTAAAAAACTTTTTTTAATTTACTTTTCAATAGGGAGACTAGAAGCTGCGATCTTCTGATCGCCTCTACTACACACAGGCAATGATCACATCGCATGTGTGTAGCAGAAATGCTCACATGCTATGAGCGCAGACCGCTGGGCAGTTCTCATAGCAATCCAGTAATGACAACAAAAAGGGATCTGCTGCAGACCCCGGGTTGTCATGCCAACACATCGTTGATGCGCAGGACTAATGACGCACGGGCGCTGATGGGCAGGATTAGTGACGCACGGGCGCTGATGGGCAGGATTAGTGACGCACGGGCGCTGATGGGCAGGATTAGCGACGCACGGGCGCTGATGGGCAGGATTAGCGACGCACGGGCGCTGGTGGGCAGGATTAGCGACGCACGGGCGCTGGTGGGCAGGATTAGCGACGCACGGGCGCTGATGGGCAGGATTAGTGACGCACAGGCGCTGGTGGGCAGGATTAGTGACGCACGGGCGCTGATGGGCAGGATTAGCGACGCACGGGCGCTGATGGGCAGGATTAGTGACGCACGGGCGCTGATGGGCAGGATTAGTGACGCACGGGCGCTGATGGGCAGGATTAGTGACGCACGGGTGCTGATGGGCAGGATTAGTGACGCACGGGCGCTGATGGGCAGGATTAGTGACGCACGGGCGCTGATGGGCAGGATTAGTGACGCACGGGCGCTGATGGGCAGGATTAATGACACACGGGCGCTGGTGGGCAGGATTAGCGACGCACGGGCGCTGATGGGCAGGATTAGTGACGCACAGGCGCTGGTGGGCAGGATTAGTGACGCACGGTTGCTGATGGGCAGGATTAGTGACGCACGGGCGCTGATGGGCAGGATTAGTGACGCACAGGCGCTGGTGGGCAGGATTGGTGACGCACGGGCGCTGATGGGCAGGATTAGTGACGCACGGGCGCTGGTGGGCAGGATTAGGGACGCACGGGCGCTGATAGGCAGGATTAGTGACGCACGGGCGCTGATGGGCAAGATTAGTGACGCACGGGCGCTGATGGGCAGGATTAGTGACGCACGGGCGCTGGTGGGCAGGATTAGGGACGCACGGGCGCTGATGGGCAGGATTAGTGACGCACAGGCGCTGATGGGCAGGATTAGTGACGCACGGACGCTGATGGGCAGGATTAGTGACGCACGGACGCTGATGGGCAGGATTAGTGACGCACGGGCGCTGGTGGGCAGGATTAGGGACGCACGGGCGCTGATAGGCAGGATTAGTGACGCACGGGCGCTGATGGGCAAGATTAGTGACGCACGGGCGCTGATGGGCAGGATTAGTGACGCACGGGCGCTGATGGGCAAGATTAGTGACGCACAGGCGCTGGTGGGCAGGATTGGTGACGCACGGGCGCTGATGGGCAGGATTAGTGACGCACAGGCGCTGGTGGGCAGGATTGGTGACGCACGGGCGCTGATGGGCAGGATTAGTGACGCACGGGCGCTGGTGGGCAGGATTAGGGACGCACGGGCGCTGATAGGCAGGATTAGTGACGCACGGGCGCTGATGGGCAGGATTAGTGACGCACGGGCGCTGGTGGGCAGGATTAGTGACGCACGGGCGCTGATGGGCAAGATTAGTGACGCACAGGCGCTGGTGGGCAGGATTGGTGATGCACGGGCGCTGATGGGCAGGATTAGTGACGCACGGGCGCTGATGGGCAAGATTAGTGATGCACGGGCGCTGATGGGCAGGATTAGTGACGCACGGGCGCTGATGGGCAGGATTAGTGACGCACAGGCGCTGGTGGGCAGGATTGGTGACGCACGGGCGCTGATGGGCAGGATTAGTGACGCACGGGCGCTGGTGGGCAGGATTAGGGACGCACGGGCGCTGATAGGCAGGATTAGTGACGCACGGGCGCTGATGGGCAGGATTAGTGACGCACGGGCGCTGGTGGGCAGGATTAGTGACGCACGGGCGCTGATGGGCAGGATTAGTGACGCACGGGCGCTGATGGGCAGGATTAGTGACGCATTTCCGGCGCGATCACATTAAATGCCGCTGTCAGAGATTGACAGCGGCATTTAACGGGTTCGCAGCCGCGGGTGGATCACGGTTCCACCCGCGGTTGTTAGGGGCACATGTCAGCTGTTCAAAACAGCAGCAGCAGCTGCGGTCACTGGTAGCAGCAGGCTCTGGCGGTGTAACACAGGCGGCACCTGCCATGTGTGGAGCGAGCTCAACAGATGAGCCTGCGCCATACACTCACACCAGATGGATGTCCAACTTGGCTCAGGAGGGACTAACAGACACCAATATCTACATGGGTAATGAGTATTGGTTAGAGCACAAAAGACAAATTGGTGCTGGTGTCACAAATATTCGCTTTTATTTGAAGTTAAAAGTTCATCTGAACCGAGCGCGAGATGTAAAGATCTACAACTCTTACTTACGCTACCTTCATGATGACCTTTTAATAGATAAGATGGATATAGGATCATAGAATATTGGGTACTTAGATATAAAAAACACTGACCAGCACCTCCTAACAGAATGAAGAATAGGTGCAAGCTGCTGTGACTAATATATACATATCACAGAGTGCAGCACATTGCATATACGAGATAGAATACACTTGTTAAAAAGGAGGTACTTCATGCATGCACAAATTGGCCAATTTGTGTGTGCACACCAGCCATGACAATGCGACCCATCTCTGATGGGACACTAACCTTTTCTATTAGATAAGCCTCTCCCAGGCCAAATTTAAAGAGCTGGTTGGATCCACTGTCAATTAAAAACAAGGTTTGGGTCCAGGAGAGGAATTTTAGATATAAATTGTTAAGGTCTCATCAGAGAAAGGTCGCCTTGTCATGGCTGGTGGGCTCCCACAAATTGACAATATGTGCACCAAGTACCTTCATTTTATAAGTATATTCTACATAGCAGTAATATAGATTACATTTAACATTCAATTTTTTTCCTACATCTTGGCGCATACAGAGTGCTGCGGCCTCACTCTCTGGTTGGTAAGGGTTAATTTAAAGGTACTTAATTGACACATTGAGAAACCATTCTTTGGAGTATACGGAAATATTTTCTTTGCCTCATATTTTATGAAACGGTATGATATAATGACGGAAAATGAGTCTGGTCAGAACTTACCAAAAGAATAGAGGAGAAGTCCGCAGCCCAGCGTGGTCAGGCCGTTCGCCCATCCTATCAGCAGGAAGGCTGGGATGAGAAGAAGGATGGCCTGCAGAGCACAGGAGACAATCGCGTGTAAAGAGCATGGATATTAATGTACAAAGAGCTTAATTATTATCTTAAAATGTCAGGATTCGCTGTCTCTGCGAAAGAATAAATAAATCCAGATTTTACGTTTTATAAGCACCACCTACAGAAGCCACTTAAAGGGCAACTCTGGTAAGACTCAATTAGTCCACAATTATGTTTCATTAGATCTAGCATACTAATTAATATCCAGAATAGGGACGAGACTTATCGCCAGGTACAGCGGTGGGTGGGTGACCGTAACACCATCAGATCTCCACACCATGACATCACTTACTATACTGGCTAGGAGACCACGTAAGGTCTTCTGGACTCCCCATCATCCCATTGTATGGTGCCATAAGCGCTGTTGTAGATGCCTCTAATGTACCATGTTACAAAACGGAGAATATCTCCACCATAGACGATCTGGAGGAGAAGAGCGCTTTTTTTTTTCTCCCAGACTTCATGTGAATTCATACAGAGGTTTACAAAAAAAGAGACTCACAGATTTTGGGAATTACAGCCATGAAACCTCATCAACTAAATCTCTGAACATAATACCAGATAGTGACAATGTTGACGTTCCACTTTGCCAAGACCCAAAAACCTCCAGGTGTGACTGCACCAGTAGGGTACAGGAAGCTGCACCATTGAGGGCTTTTTATTAGGGTCTTCAAGCCTTCAGGTCTTTTATCTGTCCCTATCTGTCAGGGAACCCACTATACTCACCATTTTCTTTCCCTAAAAAAATAATGGCTCTAAAGGGAGAAAAAAAATAATTTACTGTATTTTTAACTTTTTGGTTGTAGAATTACATTATTTTTACTATCATACCTATTGTTTTATTGACCCATGAAACAGCTCTAGCCATAAGCGACTCAATTCGCAGGACCCCGGTCAAGCGGTCACATCAGTATCTGCTAAACTGGAGCCCTGTGAGTGGCCTCGCGCAACGTTATGTGTGCAACGCCGCAACGATGACGCAACACCAGGTCGGCTAATCGGAGAGGAGTCAAGGATGCTGTCAGGTAGGAAGCGGCTTGTAGGGCTTCCATTTAGCAGATTTGGACTACAGATGTGGCCCCTGGAACGGGCTCCTGCGAATGGATTCACGCCTTTCTAATCTCAAACTTTCAGTGAGTGCGACATGTGGCTTAATTTCTAGGTTTGGATGGAGTCGGACCTCAGTCAGGAGTCTGTTTTTCCTGTAAATGTTGTGTATTTCATATGGTTGACGGATCGTTCAGTTCCTGCAAATATCTTAACACATAAGTAGCCTTTTGGAATAAGGTCCCGTCCTCCTACTGAACGGCCAGATGTTGGCCGACCTCTAGAGGAGCTCCGAGAGGATACGGGCATCATGGCCCTCGTACGGTGACGTCATTGCATCGTTACCCGCTTCACAGCCTTCACTTCATTTCCCGGTTTGATTCTCCGAGCGTATCCGCCCTGGATCACAGCCATGGTAATTCCGATGAAGAAAAACATCTTCCCCTGCTGCATGCTGCCAGAGAAAAATCAAACAGAGCAGGTTATGGGGCTTCACAGCCGGGAACATTCCCATAATGTCCGCACAGTGTTTATCCCAGATCTGATCACTTCCAGATGTTCCCTGGACAACACAAGATCTCCACCCAAAACCACATGTTTAGATTATAGTTTGGGCCTCAATTTTTTTAGGTTGTTATCCAGCTTTCCCAGAAGCCAGAGAGTGAAACATTCTTCATGCAGAACTGCATGGTCCTGGGGGCAACTACCACTTCGACAACTTCAGCTACAACACTGCCCCCTTGTTGGAGCAGCAGTATGTGCTCAAGTGCTGCCTTTCTTATTGTAACTGGCCATAAAAAGGTGAAATATTAAAGGTTTTTTTTCACCCAATTTTGGAAAACGCACATACTCCAGATACAGTTGATTTGTTTTGTAAACTTATCTTTAATCACCCTCCCCAGGTCCAGCACTTAGTCTCAGGCGCTGCTGCCATTGTCTATTATTTTCTACAGCAGTGACGTTAAGTAGACAGTGCTGCAGGCAATAGCGGAAATAATCGGTTCTGAAAAGCTTATGTCGGACCTCCCAACAGGGAGCAGTGGTGGAGACGCCATGTCGGACCTGGGTAGGGTGAGTAAACAACAGTTTACTACTAGTGATGAGCAAACGTGCTGGGATAAGGTGTTATCGAGCATGAACGGGTGCTAACCGAGTGACTTCTGCGTGCTCGAAAGATATGTTCGAGTCCCCGCAGCACCATGTCTCGCGGCTGTATACAGCTGAATCACATGTATGGACTGTCTAACAGGTAATCCCTAAGGAGCGCCCGCCATGGCCGTGGGGATACTCCGTAGCGGGCCGGTTCTTAAGGGGATGTGTCACGCATGCATAATCATGTGTAAAGAACCCCAAAAAAATATTTAAAATATAACCTTTATTTTGTATATATTAAAAACGGACAAAAAAACCATCAGACATATTAAAAAGTGCACACTAAATATATACCCTAAGGATATTCCCTGTTCTGTACCCTGCCTTGCCGCGGAGGTTGGCACCTTAAGATAGCCCACACGAGATTGGCGCCCCCGCTCAATGTAGGCTGACCCTAGTGTCCTACAATTGCCCCTATAATAAGTGAGCCTTATATCTGACACAACAAATGAAGATACACCCCTCAAAGGCATGGGCGTACCCAGGATCAAAACTAGGGGGGGGCAAGCCATGGTCGTTCAGGTTGTAAAATATAAGAACAAAAAATGTGAATAAAACGAAAATGAACGCCATACACAACATAATTCCTTATACCAAGACCAATAATATCACATACAAGGAGAAATACCACCATGATCAATCCTATTATGTAAACAATTTATTGATTTTAGGCTTACCTTTGCAGTCTTCTCTTCTGTTCAGCAGGGGGACTTCAAGCTCATGCGTGTTTATCACACACTGACACTGAGCCATTCACACTGCCCTTTCTAAACACAGCAATTGGATTGATCTTTGGGGAAAAAAAATGAATGATAGATAGATAGATAGATAGATAGATAGATAGATAGATAGATAGATAGATAGATAGATAGATAGATAGAAAACCAGACAAATTGGAGGCAGCACATAGTTTGTAGTGAAAAAAAAAGCTATTTAATAAGGTCAAAAGGCGACATTTCGGTCCAAACAACACAAACCTTTCTCAAGCCTTGAGAAAGGTTCTGTTGTTTGGACCAAAACGTCGCCTTTTGGTCTTATTAAACAGCTTTTTATTCACTACAAACGGTGTGCTGCCTCCAATTTGTCTGGATTTCTATAATTGATGTTTGGTATTTGCCTGGGGGGCTCTGCACCAGGACTCTTTCTTTGTGCTGCTCTAATTTTCTTCTTTTTAGATAGATAGATAGATAGATAGATTTAAGCATGGAATGCAAGTAGATTCCACCCTGAAATATGCCCCATCATTGTCCCCTTCTTGTAGTAATATGCCCCATCATTGTCTCCTTCTTTTAATAATGTGCCCCAGACCAGCACCTGTATATACATCAGCCCCAGCCCAGCCTCTGTATGTCAGATATACAGTATATTACTGAAGATATAGACTGTACGGGCTCCTGTCAGGTATATATTACAGTAGATATAGACTGTACGGGCTCCTGTCAGGTATATATTACTGTAGATATAGACTGTATGGGCTCCTGTCAGGTATATATTACTGTAGATATAGACTGTACAGGCTCCTGTCAGGTATATATTACTGTAGATATAGACTGTACGGGCTCCTGTCAGGTATATATTACTGTAGATATAGACTGTACAGGCTCCTGTCAGGTATATATTACTGTAGATATAGACTGTACAGGCTCCTGTCAGGTATATATTACTGTAGATATAGACTGTACAGGTTCCTGTCAGGTATATATTACTGTAGATATAGACTGTACAGGCTCCTGTCAGGTATATATTACTGTAGATATAGACTGTACAGGCTCCTGTCAGGTATATATTACTGTAGATATAGACTGTACGGGCTCCTGTCAGGTATATATTACTGTAGATATAGACTGTACGGGCTCCTGTCAGGTATATATTACTGTAGATATAGACTGTACAGGCTCCTGTCAGGTATATATTACTGTAGATATAGACTGTACGGGCTCCTGTCAGGTATATATTACTGTAGATATAGACTGTATGGGCTCCTGTCAGGTATATATTATTGTAGATATAGACTGTATGGGCTCCTGTCAGGTATATGTTACTGTAGATATAGACTGTACAGGCTCCTGTCAGGTATATATTACTATAGATATAGACTGTATGGGCTCCTGTCAGGTATATATTACTGTAGATATAGACTGTACGGGCTCCTGTCAGGTATATATTACTGTAGATATAGACTGTATGGGCTCCTGTCAGGTATATATTACTGTAGATATAGACTGTATGGGCTCCTGTCAGGTATATATTACTGTAGATATAGACTGTACGGGCTCCTGTCAGGTATATATTACTGTAGATATAGACTGTACGGGCTCCTGTCAGGTATATATTACTGTAGATATAGACTGTACGGGCTCCTGTCAGGTATATATTACTGTAGATATAGACTGTATGGGCTCCTGTCAGGTATATATTACTATAGATATAGACTGTATGGGCTCCTGTCAGGTATATATTACTGTAGATATAGACTGTACGGGCTCCTGTCAGTATATATTACTGTAGATATAGACTGTATGGGCTCCTGTCAGGTATATATTACTGTAGATATAGACTGTATGGGCTCCTGTCAGGTATATATTACTGTAGATATAGACTGTACGGGCTCCTGTCAGGTATATATTATTGTAGATATAGACTGTATGGGCTCCTGTCAGGTATATATTACTGTAGATATAGACTGTACGGGCTCCTGTCAGGTATATATTACTGTAGATATAGACTGTACGGGCTCCTGTCAGGTATATATTACTGTAGATATATAGACTGTACGGGCTCCTGTCAGGTATATATTACTGTAGATATAGACTGTATGGGCTCCTGTCAGGTATATATTACTGTAGATATAGACTGTACGGGCTCCTGTCAGGTATATATTATTGTAGATATAGACTGTATGGGCTCCTGTCAGGTATATATTACTGTAGATATAGACTGTACGGGCTCCTGTCAGGTATATATTACTGTAGATATAGACTGTACGGGCTCCTGTCAGGTATATATTACTGTAGATATATAGACTGTACGGGCTCCTGTCAGGTATATATTACTGTAGATATAGACTGTACGGGCTCCTGTCAGGTATATATTACTGTAGATATAAGACTGTACGGGCTCCTGTCAGGTATATATTACTGTAGATATAGACTGTACGGGCTCCTGTCAGGTATATATTACTGTAGATATAGACTGTACGGGCTCCTGTCAGGTATATATTACTGTAGATATAGACTGTACGGGCTCCTGTCAGGTATATATTATTGTAGATATAGACTGTATGGGCTCCTGTCAGGTATATATTATTGTAGATATAGACTGTACGGGCTCCTGTCAGGTATATATTACTGTAGATATAGACTGTACGGGCTCCTGTCAGGTATATATTACTGTAGATATAGACTGTACGGGCTCCTGTCAGGTATATATTACTGTAGATATAGACTGTACGGGCTCCTGTCAGGTATATATTACTGTAGATATAGACTGTACGAGCTCCTGTCAGGTATATATTATTGTAGATGTAATATATACCTGACAGGAGCCTGTACAGTCTATATCTACTGTAATATATACCTGACAGGAGCCCGTACAGTCTATATCTACAGTAATATATACCTGACAGGAGTCCATACAGTCTATATCTACTGTAATATATACCTGACAGGAGCCCATACAGTCTATATATCTACAGTAATATATACCTGACAGGAGCCCATACAGTCTATATCTACAGTAATATATACCTGACAGGAGCCCATACAGTCTATATCTACAGTAATATATACCTGACAGGAGCCCATACAGTCTATATCTACAGTAATATATACCTGACAGGAGCCTACAGTTGTATCTACAGTAATATATCTGCTACAAGAATACCTGACAGGAGCCCATACAGTCTATATCTACAGTAATATATACCTGACAGGAGCCATACAGTCTATATCTACGTAATATATACTGGTAAGATATAAGAACTGTACAGGACTCCTGTCAGGTATATATTACTGTAGATATAGACTGTACAGGCTCCTGTCAGGTATATATTACTGTAGATAAGGAACATCAACCTTAATTATAATCTCTATGTCACTGAGGACTCTGACTGACCTCAGATTTCCCTCCTGCAGCAAGCACACGGCTTCTCTTCCTGGCTTCCTGGCTTTGCAGAACACGCCCCCGGGAACGATGTCACACCGCTGGAAAGAGCCCATACAGTCTAGTATGTGAGTCGCAGCCAGCCCAGAAGCACCTTTTAAAGGGCCGGCTGATGCGATGGCCTCATCTTGGCACGGGGCGCCCCTGCTCCTAGGGGGGGCAACGGCCCCCCCCTGCCCCACGGTGGGTACGCCCATGCTCAAAGGTGGGAAAAATTGCAGCGTACACCTGTATGTCAGGTTCAAGGGAATAGGGTTGATATTAAATACTTGATTTTATTGAATGTAAAACTTAGACCCCTCAAAAAAGTCTGAAAAGATAATTGCGGCTGATCCCTGCATAACAGCACCTCATTGTTATATAGATACACCATGAGCAGTGTCCTTTGCTCCTAAATGGCTAATGTTGCATGGCCCTAGAAATATGTATCTAATAACTTGATGATGGATACATAAAACAAAAATGCACACATCATAGGGACATCAGTTCCTTAATATCCAAATTGGTCCTAATAGACCTAATAGCTCTCCCATATAGCCAACAAAAAGAAGCCTCAGACTGAGGGGTACTCATCTATTTAGTTGTAGAATTTGCCTCTCATCTATTTAGTTGTAGAATTTGTCTCTACGCGTTTCGCCAACATGGCTCATCAGGAGGTCAGATAGGATGATAATGTATGATGTCCAGGGCATTTAATGAAATAAATAAACTCGGGCAATTCCTTTACCCCACCTCCAGGTATTGAGTGATAGACTTAAAACGTGGTATCCAAGATGTCCATGTAATGCGTGCACAATATGCCCATATGTAATGAGGGCGATGACTAGAGCTTAGGCTACTTGAAGATGGCCCCATAGCATTCACACTCCACAGTTACGCCAGAAAAATCACTCTAGATGTCTCATACCCAGCGCATGCACTCCACAACGGAACGCAAGATCAATTTCCGGGTCTGACGTCAGAGACCTCGTGTAGTCAGCGTGCGTTCCACCCTGGAATGCAGACTTCCTCCGGATATGACGTCTACGGCCAGGGAAGAGTCCCCTGTCACAGCCCGCCCAAGGGAAGCACCAACAGGCTGCCGTTCACCACATCGCCAGTGACAATCATTTATTACATAAATAAGAGATACCCCTTTGGCAGAGCACCTAAATAGAGTTCATCACGGCAATTTGAACCAAATTTCGTTTTGTGTTTTGGAAGTGGTTAAACCAAATCCAAGGGGAGGTGATTTTGATAGATTTTTGATACAAAGGGAATGTGAGTGGATATTCCGCATGAAATCCCGGGCTCCTTTTGGATTAAATGAACATATCTCATACGCCTGTTTTTTGTAACTTAACCATTATATGTGGACAGCTGTCCTTATGGCGTATAATACGGCCATTGCTTCTTTTTGGAGTCCCTTTTTCTTTTTGGGACCTGTCACTGATTGGGATGACATATTATTAATAAGTATCAATGTTGTGTTATATCATGCTGTCAATCAATTATTCTAGGACTTAATTGGATTTCAGGGTATTTTGTGTTAATAATCGCCACTGCTATATGTATGGAATTAGCTATAATGCTTCCAAGTTTTTTATATATGAGACAATGAAAATGATTGCACCACAAAGTGGCATTTTGATGGTATACATATGCATTATACGTATGGGCAGATCGTTTTCGTGCGCTCCATGGAGTGGAACGCACTCTTACTTGTGGGGATGTATTTGTGCACCCAGCGCTGCGCTCCACTGAGCGATATGTAATAAATGATTGTCACTGGCGATGTGGTGAACGGCAGCCTGTTGGTGCTTCCCTTGGGCGGGCTGTGACGGGACTCCTCCCTGGCCGTAGACGTCATATCCGGAGGAAGTCTGCATTCCAGGGTGGAACGCACGCTGACTACACGAGGTCTCTGATGTCAGACCCGGAAATTGATCTTGCGTTCCGTTGTGGAGCGCATGCGCTGGGTATGAGACATCTAGAGTGATTTTTCTGCCCTGACTGCGGAGCGTGAATGCTATGGGGGCCATTTTCAAGTAGCCTAAGCTCTAGTCATCGCCCTCATTACATATGGTATATTGTGCACGCATTACAGGGACATCTTGGATACCACGTTTTAAGTCTATCACTCAATACCTGGAGGTGGGGTAAAGGAATTGCCCGAGTTTATTTATTTCATTAAATGCCCTGGACATCATACATTATCATCCTATCTGACCTCCTGATGAGCCATGTTGGTGAAACGCGTAGAGACAAATTCTACAACTAAATAGATGAGAGGCAAATTCTACAACTAAATAGATGAGTACCCCTCAGTCTGAGGCTCCTTTTTGTTGGCTATATGTATCCATCATCAAGTTATTAGATACATATTTCTAGGGCCATGCAACATTAGCCACTTAGGAGCAAAGGACACTGCTCATGGTGTATCTATATAACAATGAGGTGCTGTTATGCAGGGATCAGCCGCAATTATCTTTTCAGACTTTTTTGAGGGGTCTAAGTTTTACATTCAATAAAATCAAGTATTTAATATCAACCCTATTCCCTTGAACCTGACATACAGGTGTACGCTGCAATTTTTCCCACCTTTGAGGGGTGTATCTTCATTTGTTGTGTCAGATATAAGGCTCACTTATTATAGGGGCAATTGTAGGACACTAGGGTCAGCCTACGTTGAGCGGGGGCGCCAATCTCGTGTGGGCTATCTTAAGGTGCCAACCTCCGCGGCAAGACAGGGAACAGAACAGGGAATATCCTTAGGGTATATATTTAGTGTGCACTTTTTAATATGTGTGATTGTTTTTTTGTCTGTTTTTAATATATACAAAATAAAGGTTATATTTTAAATATTTTTTTGGGGTTCTTTACACATGATTATGCATTTTTGAATACTCCATTTATCTTTACATGAAGGAAGAAAGGGGATGTGTCACGGCAGTAGTGACCCGGTCCGTGGCCCTGGGCGTCCAGTGAAAATGTTGAATAAAGTTTATAGGGGATGATTTAAAAGGGAATTAGTTTGTGAAGCCACCTGTGGTATTCAGCAAGTAAGGTGTTAGCCAACACTGCAGATTCAGTCCACTGGGGCAGTTGTTGATGCAGCAGAGTTGGTACAGCTCTCCACAGGTAGAGCTATTCCCCAGGACAGTTGTGGTATGTAAGATGATGGTGATTGTAGTGCAGGGCAAGTGACTCAGCAATAAATAGAGGACACAGCAGGGTGCAGTCTTTTCGTTTTACTCACAGTTCTGATGTTACAATCCCCAGCCGGGGTGCTGTGTCCTCCAGGGAAGTGGTCCAGACAGCTCTCAGGTAGCTTGGGGTGCACGTGGCCAGGGCTCCCTTAGATGTTCGTTTCCTGCGCTCTCCTGCCCTGCATCTTAACACAGTGTCCTGATCCAGCAGACTCGTACCTTGTTGGGTGACGTTTGTCAGACCCCTGGATTCTATATGTCTGCCTTTTCAGTGAATGTGTTGGATGTGGCTGTAGCACTTGCAATGCCTACAGCCTCCGGATTGCTACCTGAGTCCTTAGTTTCTCCACTAGCTGGGGCCGGTCCCCTAACTGCGACCTAGTCCCTCCACTGACCACGTCGTTGGATGCGGGTCCCACGGATGGATTCCTCACTATCCGTGCCCCTGAGACCTCTTCTTCCTCTCCTCCTCTGGAGCCTCTTTCTCCCTTCTCTCTCTATCTGTCTGTCGTCTGGGGACAAGCTCCTCACAGCTTAAGCTCCTCTTACAGACTCTTTCCAGAAGCTTCTCTCTGTGTCTTTCCTTCAGGAGCTTCTCTCTGCTCTTCACTTCTCCTCTCCGTCCAGCAGACATGTCTCTCTGGTCTCTCAGACCACTGTACACCACCCTCTGACTCCTCCGTCTTCTCTATTTCTCCACCCACACCCTCTACCTAGTCCCTTCCTGGTCCTGAGAGGTCTGGTGTTGTGTGTGAGTGTGTGAGTCCTGGCAGTGCCCCTTCCTTACCTGAGAGCAGAGCACCACACCTCAGATGAAGTGCAGTACCCTGTGGCAACTGGGACCGCAGGGGCGCCACACCTGCCTGTGTTGCGGCTGTTGAACAGCCACGAGACATGCAGCCGCGCAGACGTGAACGTATTATTCGAGCACGGCGAGGTCACTCGGCTAGCACATGAGAATGCTCGATAACACCTTATCCCAGCACGTTTGCTCATCACCATTTACTACACCTTCGTCATGTCATGTCTGGCAAAATCATGCACAAGGAGTCTTTGTACGGCTCCCTATTCTGCCATATGGCATCGCCACGTAGCATGGGATTATGGAGATCCCGTCTGGTAGGAATACAGTTACTGGCGGGAGCAGAGGTGCAGTTAGATGCTGTAATACAGATCCATTTACTCCGGTCATCTTTATGGCTTATGGGCCTGAAGGTGTTATGGCACAGTAAAACCACTGTCACCTGCCATACATTATTATGCATATTTTATTTTTTTAACCGTGTGTAAATGCCGCTCTTCTCCTAAGTATGGCATCTTTTTTTTTTGCTCCTGAGCCTCACGGTTTCTGTGATATGGCCACCTTTTTCCTGTATGTAACTCTAATATTTTAGCCAAGTGGGCATTGTCCTCAACTCTTCTCTGAACCATGCCCACTTGGCTAAGAAACCGATTCACATACAGGGAAGATGGGGCCATACTTAAGGAACAAAGAGGTGCAGGAACAAAAGAAAAGCTATGGTTTCTTGTGATCAGCGGCATTTAGACTGAGGAAAAAATTACTTATTTATGGCAAATGACATGTCCTCTTTAAGCAGAATAAGCCAAACCTTTTTGCGGCCTGACATAAATCATGATCCCTCCTCCCTTGAATTGAGCTGGGGAGAGAGTGTAGGGATGCTGTCCGGAAAAGGTGCCAGCAACGTTCTCATCTCATCCAATGGAGGGTATAACTTTGGCCTGGAGTTAGAGACGGCACCCCCTGACAGCCCACAAGTGCAAATATAGTATTTATGTACACTCCTCGACATTAAGACCGCGACACCAAGACAGAAAAGTCGAGGAATCGTGAAAATCACAGGATGGATAGAAATGTTGATCATCTGCAAATGACTAAAAAAAAGAGAACATTTTCAAAATATCTCGATTTATTCAATATCTAGTACAAGCACAGAAATCCCCGCACTTACAGCCTCAGCTACCATCAGTGAGGTTATTAATGGTTGTCTGAGGAATGTTCTGCCGCACTGAATGCACCTGGGCAAATCATCAAGATCCACTGCTGGCAGCTTCTTTTGCAATTGCAGATTAATGATGTCACAGATGTGCTCGATGAGAGACAAGACTGGAGACACTGCAGACCATGGCAGCACATTAAGGTTACGCAGGCTGCTCATTGTAGCACGAGCAACAGACGGTCTACAGGTCCAGTTACAGAATTATACAGTAGTGTAATGTTCAGTGGTGTCGAGTAATACTTCTAATCCATCCCCTGAGAGGTGGCAAGGTAAGAGTTAACCGTAGAAGTCTACTGAACCGGTATGGCCTGTACTGCATCCTCAACACATTTTGTGACATATAATCCCACCCCATTCATTTAGGAATAAGGAATAAGCTGACGGCAGGTTCTGCTAATCGTGCACAAAACAGAGCAGCAAATTCATCCAAATCCAGACGAGCGCTCGGGGTTACATTCCGGGAATTACACTACAGCTGCTCTGGACATGGAGGGAGAGGTGTCCTCTGTACGAGGAGTCATCCCTCCAAATAGGGGCTGAATAAAAGGTCAAAATAGGAAGAAAGTACAGGATGTGCAAGTAGAGAGAAAAGACCCCAAAGAAGGGAGGACCTGAGGACAGGTCCCTGTTATGTTTCGGTAGCTGAGGAGAAATAGCAAAAAATAGCCAAAGTAGCAATACACCAGAGAGGCTGGAAACTACTGGGTTGCAGAACCCTAAACTAACCGCAACACTAGAAGTAGCCGTGGAGCGTACCTACGGTGATCCTAGACGCCTCGTCACAGCCGGAGAGATAGCTACACCTAAAGACAGAAAGATGAAAGCTAACTGCCCCTTAGCAGAACCCTCAAAGAAACAGGAAGCCCCCAAACATGTAATGGCGGTTAGACAAGAAGAAAATACGAACACAGACAGAAAATAGCATAAGCAAACGCTGGGGCCAAATACTGTCTAACTATAAAAGTATAGGAAAGAATTCTGTCTGCAACCCAAAAAACCCTGACAAAATACCAACACTTCTGATTAACAAAAAACCTGAGATCACACGATCTCTACCACCTAAATCAGATCTCTGGTGTAACACAAAGCAATTCAGCAAATAAAAAGTGACACAGGAACAGAGCAAAAGTGCAAACGTAAACTGAGCACAAATGCAGCGCCAGGCCCCAAAAGGGGACCAGGCTGAAGTCTACTGTAAGGCAGCAAACCAGCAAGGAAAATCCAACCAGAGGAAAAAAAACACAGCAAGTCACTTATCTGAATGATAGCAGGAATGCAAGCTGAGCTCCAACCAAGACCTGGAAGAACAATTGATTACCGGCAAGGCTGGTTCAGGTTACTTATATCAGACCATTCGGACCCAGCTGAAAGCCATTCAGCAATTGGTTCATTACCCTCAGCAACCACCGGAGGGAGTCCCAGCTCCGAAGTCACCTCCAACGTGTTCACAACAGTACCCCCCCCTTGAGGAGGGGTCACCGAACCCTCACCTGCGCAACCAGGCCGATCACGATGAGCTTGATGATAGGCACGGATCAGTCTCCTAGCATGGATGTCCGAAGCAAACACCCAAGAATTGTCCTCCTGACCGTAACCTCTCCGCTTAACCAAATACTGGAGTTTCCGTCTAGCAAAACGAGAATCCAATATTTTCTCAACCACATACTCCAAATTGCCCTCAATCAAAACAGGGTCGGGAGGCGCAGCCATAGGAACCACTGGCTCGACAAACCTCTTCAATAAGGACTTGTGGAACACGTTATGGATCTTAAATGTCCCTGGAAGAAGCAAACGGAAGGAAACCGGATTAAGAATTTCCATGATCTTATAAGGTCCAATGAACCTTGGCTTAAATTTTGGAGATGCAACCTTCATAGGGATATTTCTTGAGGACAACCAAACCAAGTCCCCCACTTTAAAACGAGGACCATCAGTCCTATGCCGGTTGGCAAACCGCTGGGCCTTCTCTTGAGAGAGAGACAACCTCTCCACTACCTGGACCCAAATCTGCTGCATTCGCTCCACAATAGAGTCAACCCCCGGACAGACAGAAGCCTCCGCCTGTCCTGAAGAAAATCGAGGGTGAAACCCAGAATTGCAGAAAAATGGAGACATCAAGGTGGCAGAGCTAGCCCTATTATTAAGAGCAAACTCAGCCAAAGTCAAAAAAGAGACCCAGTCATCTTGATCAGCAGACACAAAACATCTCAAATAAGTCTCCAAGGTCTGGTTTGTTCTCTCGGTTTGTCCATTGGTCATAGTGTGAAATGCAGAGGAGAAAGATAACTGAACACCAAGTTTAGAACAAAATGTCCTCCAAAATCTGGAAACAAACTGGACTCCTCTGTCAGACACAATGTTCTCCGGAGTGCCGTGTCGGGGGAATATTAACCCAAATTAAAACAAAGCATCGAGACCTGTTTCAAGTAGTTAGAGGTTTCGTGATGTTAACCAAAACAACAACAGGGCCACATTTTAATCTATATTATAGAGTCTCCCTCCTCTGTGTCTGCAGGGATGGATTGATAAGAACCTTAAAGAGATATTTCCAAAATTGTATTTAATCTTTTATCAATAGGGTGCAATGTACAATGTGCTGGGTTTCTGACAGCAGGTAACCGGCTCTATATAGCCCTATCTTGAATGGAGTAGGGTGCGCATGTGAGTCACCCTCCAGAGCAATGGGAACTCGGATATGAGCCTATAGACTTCTATGGGGGATGTCACGGCAACACAGCTCAGTCCGTGGCTCTGATGCTCACACGTTAATGTGGGATATTTACAGGGGAATTGAATGTTGGTATGGGGATTCGTGACGCCACCTGTGGTACCTGGTCAGGGTGACCAGCGCTGCGGTGCAGATCCACTGAAGGGTTGGTGTTGTGCAGCTATAGGTGTTAAGCCTCTCACAGGTGAGGCTGAGTCCTTCAGGGCAGGTAGATGTGTAGGGATGCAGGACAGAGGGGATCCCGGCAGTAGGGGTAATAAGGTAGACACACACACAAGTCACTTTGGTACCTTTACTGAAGATGTTGCAGGCACATCCCGGAGCACTGTAGGGTGAAGGGTGCACATCCAGAGTATCCCACTGAGTAGGTGTGTGGCCTCCTGTTCCTTGCCTCTTAGTAATGAAGTCCTGGCCTGCATGTAGCTGGGCCTAACTTAGTCTCCGTCCTGCACCTGGCTGACCTTGTGCTTGGACCTTCTCCTGAAGTACAGTACCTACTTGCAGCGTCCCGCTTTCCGGACTTCTCCTGGCCCAGTTACGTATCAGCTCTGTGGTGGTCCTGGGACCTGTAGTCCTCCAGGAACTCCGGTGTTCTCCTAATAGGTCGTGGAGATCCCTATAGGCTCGGACCCCGGCGTCCGGTAAATACTTGTTGAGGTGAGCTATGAAGGTTCCTCTGCCTCTTTTCACTTCTCTTTCCACTCGCCTCCGGCCTACCCGGGCCCTCACACGATTACACACACTGGCGGTTGGTGGGCCGCCTCTTCGCCGCTCTCTGAGCGTCGGCACGCTCCTGGCTCTCAACTTGAGCTCTGGAGTTCCTTACTGCGAACTCCACTTGTCTGCTCTGTCTGCAGACTACTCGCTTGTTTCAGCTCTGACTAGACTGGAGTGGATACACTTCCACTTTACTAGCCTCCAGTTTGCTGAACTGAACTACTGAGCTGACTGAACTGAGCTCTGCAGCCTCTCTAATCTCAGTCTGAGCTCTGCGCTGCACACTGCAGAACTCCAATCTGACTGAGCTTCACCTTACTGCAGACTGCAGCCTTCAGACTGACTGAACTGAATGAGCTGAGCTGTGCAGACTGACCTCTCTCTTCAGACTGCTCCTTCAGACTGCCTGCTCTTTCCTGTCTTCACCCTCCTTTTATATGTCTATACAGCTCCCTCTGGTGGTCTTAGGGATGGGTGAAGGTGTGTGTGCATGTATATTGAGGCCTCTAGTGGTGAATTCCTTCTGTGCACCCTTCTGGGAGATATGAATCCAGTCACAGCTGGGCTCCACACATGCTCAACCTATGAGATTGATGAGGACTGGGATCTGTACAGCGCCATCACAATTAGAGCAGAGATGAGCATGCTCAACCTATGGGGCTGTCTGACAACTGGGCTCCGCAAATCACCATCTGGAATGGAAAGGAGGTGCATATGCTCAACCTGGACCTGGATTCTGCAGAGCAATCCTCTTCAAAGGAGTGGAAGGTGCGCATGCTCAGCCTCTGGGACTGCCCAAGAACTGTTTTTTCCTGGCGCTATCTTGAAAGGAGTGGTAGGTTTGCATACTTGACTACTGCCTTTCCATTGTCTGTAGGGTTACCCACAGACAGTCCCATAGACAATGAATGGAGTGGCGATCGGGCTTGCACACCTCCACTACATGCGAAAGGGGTTTTTACAGATTTTGGTACCAAGTGTGGGTCAGAGCAGTTGGACCCCTCACGATCTGCACGCTATTGCTATCCTACGAATAGGTAATAACTATCTTTAAGCAAAATACCCTCCCCTCTTGGTTGAAAGAATATGGTAAGTCAACCTCCACAGCGCCCATACAATAACAGTACAGTGTTTAAATAAATATTACATATTCTTTAGCCTTTTTTAGGGAATCTGCTCTAAACAATATAGGTGGTCTTGAATGGAGGACCACTGTAAGATGGTTTTATGCTTTAATACCACTTATGAGAAAGGATTGTCCTCAACCACAAGATTCCTACAGTGCCCCACACATGAGTGATGTAGGTTTTTAATGTCTAACATTACGAGTAGAAACCTTATAACAACTGATTGACATAAAGCTGGATAAAGCAGTCAGGTTGCCATAATCCCATCCCTTTATCAAAATCTCTGCCAACAGCAGGACATGTGGCCACTCTCGGATGTCTGTGGCCATCGCTTCCCTAACTGAGAATGCCATAGTCGTTATTATGGCTCTAATGTAACACAACAAGAAACCCATTACTAGGGGTCCCCAGTATCAGCAGAGTCATACTGACTCCATCCATTAGTGTCTGCTGATCAATATACATTGGGGATACAACAATATCCTATATATTCTCCTACATGGAAAAATGCTTTCCACCCACTTACATTCCATACATTGGAGCATTCCCTTACTGTAAACCACGTTCATCCTGAGCCACCTGTTTCATGCATATAATGCCAGAAAAACGACAACTGCTCTGACACTTACACAGGCAGAGATCTAAGAGACACGGAGCTAAAGGGAATGTAAAATGCAGATTTATATAAGTTTATGCAGATTTTCCGGTAGGACTTGCACTGCACGCACCATCAGCTGGGCCACCTCTCAAGCACCTTTTTTTTTCTTATAGCTCGCGGAACAGTCATCACCCCAGGATCAGGACTGATACTATGGAGTTACAGTGGGTTCGGAGAGTATTCAGACCCCTTTACATTTTTCACTCTTTGTTTCATTGCAGCCATTTGGTAAATTCAAAAAAGTTCATTTTTTCTCATTAATGTACACTCTGCTCCCCATTGTGACTGAAAAAAAACAAATGTAGAAATTTTTGCAAATTTATTAAAAAAGAAAAACTGAAATATCACATGGTCATAAGTATTCAGACCCTTTGCTCAGTATGGCAGGCACGGCACTGACTAAGGAACGTGCCTCTGACTGCGTAGCCCCCATAGATTTAGCTAGAGGGTCAGATTACGGTGCCAGAATTCCCTCCTCCCACTATTCCCTCCAGGTGATGCTCTACTGGGACCCCCGAATGACCAATGGGGAAAAGAGGAAGGGACGGCCAGCCACACCCACAGGGGTTAAATCCAGGGGTCAGTGCTTCCTCTTTCTCCTTGGCTGACCCCTGGTAGCTGTATTCCCGCCTTCCCTCCCTTAGGTATATATGTCGTCGTTTTGGTGTTGCTTGTACAAATGTTTTCCTTTATAAAAAAAAAAAATTATTCCTCTTATTGTTTTCGTTTTGTTTTAAGTCACAGCGGAAATGCCGGGAGGGGCAAGGGTTCGTAACCCTCATATGGCCGGCTCGCATGTCTATCACAGACGGGGCCTGTGGCGACTGAGCCAGTTGCGGAACGTAATTTGCCCCTCCCCGCATGGTCTAATTTAATTACTAAACTGTGACCGACCTGTTCAACCCATCCCTGGCTTGTTTTCGTTTTTATTGGGGGGTCTAGTGGGAGGGGGGAATGCACCGCCTACGCCAAAACGGGTCTCCGCAGTCTTGAGTAGAAGCACCATTTTGAGCTAGTACAGTCATAAGTCTTCTTGGGAATGATGCAACAAGTTTTTCACACCTGGATTTGGGGATCCTCTGCCATTCTTCCGTGCAGATCCTCTCCAGTTCCATCAGGTTGGATGGTGAACATTGGTGGACAGCCATTTTCAGGTCTCTCCAGAGATGCTCATTTGTGTTTAGGTCAGGGCTTTGGCTGGGCCAGTCAAGAATGGTCAGAGAGTTGTTCTGAAACCACTCCTTTGTTATTTTAGCTGTGTGCTTAGGGTTATTGTCTTGTTGGAAGGTGAAACTTTGGCCAAGTCTGAGGTCGAGAGCACTCTGGAAGAGGTTTTCATCCCGGATATCTCTGTACTTGGTCGCATTCATGTTTCCTTCAATTGCAACCAGTCGTCCTGTCCTGCAGCTGAAAAACACCCCCATAGCATGATGCTGCCACCACCATGTTTCATTGTTGGGATTGTATTGGGCAGGTGATGAGCAGTGCCTTGTTTTCTCCACACATACCGCTTAAGGTACTGCCACACTTAGCGATCTGGTTAGCGATCTCAATAACGACGCAAGCTAATGAGATCGTTGGTGTGATCTCTTTTAGGTCGCTAGTAGCTGCCAAACAGGAGATATCATTAACAACTCATCAGCGGTCAGCGATCTCTTTAACGACTTTGGCGGTCAGGATCTGTCATTAGCATGTACTGAGCGCTTCTGATTCATAGGAATTTCCAGCATCGCTCCTGCTCTCTGCGTCCTGCTAGCCTGCTTTGCAACTTCTGCGATCCTCTCTGTGACGCAAAAGAGAACTTACAGATATTGCGATCCATTCTGTGACGCTGAACACCATATGCGTCACAAACGAGGTCGCTCGTCGTTCGCAAAAGGTGTCAAACACAGCGATATAGGCTCACCAGCGGGACACCAACGATCAAAAAACGGTCCAGAACGCTAGTGAGCGATCAGCGACATCACAGCAGGGGCCACATCGTTGCTACATGCCACACACAACGAGGTCGCTAACGAGATCGCAAAATAGTGACGTTTTAGTGATCTCGTTTGCGATCTCGTTTAGTGTGGCATACCCTTTAGAATTATCACCAAAAAGTTTTATCTTCATCTCATCAGACCACAGAATCTTATTTCTCAGTCTTGGAATCCTTCATGTGGTTTTTAGCAAACTCTATGCGGGCTTTCATATGTCTGGCACTGAGGAGAGGCTTCCGTCTGGCCACTCTGCCATAAAAGTCTGACTGGTGGAGGGCTGCAGTGATAGTTGACTTTGTGGAACTTTCTCCCATCTCCCTACTGCATCTGTGGAGCTCAGCCACAGTGACCTTGGGGTTCTTCTTTACCTCTCACTAATGCTCTTCTCCCACGATTGCTCAGTTTGGCTGGACGGCCAGGTCTAGGAAGACTTCTGGTGGTCCCAAACTTCTTCCATTTAAGGATTATGAAGGCCACTGTGTTCTTAGGAACCTTGAGTACTGTAGAAATTATTTTGTATCCTTGGCCAGATCTGTGCCTTGCCACAATTCTGTCTCTGAGCTCCTTGGCCAGTTCCTTTGACCTCATGATTCTCATTTGGTCTGACATGCACTGTGAGCTGTGAGGTCTTATATAGACAGGCATGTGCCTTTAAAAATCAAGTCCTATCAGTTTAATTAAACACAGCTGGACTCCAATGAAGGAGTAGGAGAATCACAAGGAAATGAACAGCATGTGACTTAAATATGAGTGTGTGAGCAAATGGTCTGAATACTTATGACCATGCGATATTTCAGTTTTTCTTTTTTAATAAATTTTCAAAAATTTCTACATTTCTGTTTTTTTCAGTCACGATGGGGTGCAGAGTGTACATTAATGAGAAAAAAATAAACTTTTTTGAATTTACCAATTGGCTGCAATGAAACAAAGAGTGAAAAATTTAAAGGGCTCTGAATACTTTCCGTACCCACTGTATACATCTAATTTTATATCATTTTATGAATGAAGATTTTATTCTGATGCTGGACTTTTTTATACAATCTATTGCTGCTAGTCACTTGCACTTTAGTTCTAGTTAAAGCATGCTAAGTGCAGGTCCCTGAATTTTTAATATTTAGTCCCCAGCTATCCATCTCTTGGCTTTAGTGAAGCGAGAATTGTACATAAATAGTATATAAATCTAAAATATGACCTCGGGATTTCCGTGCCAATCCAGACGCTAGAACGAGGATTACCTGCTGAACTGGAAGCGCTGGTGGGTCAGGAAGCTGATGGTGTATTCAAGACCGGAGAACAGGAAGAGATAAAGGAAGTAGACGAGGCCCAGAACACGGAGATTCTGCAGACCTTCATATAGAAAAGACATGATGTGCAATTAGACATTAGTCATTATAGAAAATCAGATAATCCACGAGAATTATCCTTTACAGGGATATCGCCTATCCACAAGATAATTCTATGATAGCTCAGGGGGAGGAGTCTGTTAATGCTGGGACCGTCACCAATCATGAGAAAGGAGGTCCTAGAGTCCCCTGTGTGAATGAAGCGTTAGTGAGCAAGATCGACCACCGCTCCAGGAGTTCCAGACAGTGAGCAAGTGCGACCACCGCTCCAGGAGTTCCAGACAGTGAGCAAGTGCGACCACCACTACAGGAGTTCCAGACAGTGAGCAAGTGCAACCACCGCTCCAGGAATTCCAGACAGTGAGCAAGTGCGACCACCGCTCCAGGAATTCCAGACAGTGAGCAAGTGCGACCACCGCACCAGGAGTTCCAGACAGTGAGCAAGTGCGACCACCGCACCAGAAGTTCCAGACAGTGAGCAAGTGCGACCACCGCACCAGGAGTTCCAGACAGTGAGCAAGTGCGACCACCGCTCCAGGAGTTCCAGACAGTGAGCAAGTGCGACCACCGCACCAGGAGTTCCAGACAGTGAGCAAGTGCGACCACTGCACCAGGAATTCCAGACAGTGAGCAAGTGCGACCACCGCTCCAGGAATTCCAGACAGTGAGCAAGTGCGACCAGCGCACCAGGAGTTCCAGACAGTGAGCAAGTGTGACCACCACTCCAGGAGTTCCAGACAGTGAGCAAGTGCAACCACCGCTCCAGGAATTCCAGACAGTGAGCAAGTGCAACCACCGCACTAGGAGTTCCAGACAGTGAGCAAGTGACTCGCCCGCCAGGGCCTGTGGGGTACTCGACACCGAGCCCGTTCACTTCAATGGGGGATGTCACGGGTAGCACAGCTCGGTCCGTGGCCCTGGGGCTCACCTCAAATGTGGGATATTTACAGGGGAATAAAGTATATACAGTTTGTTCGTGACGCCACCTATGGTACCTGGTCAGGGTGACCAGCGCTGCAGGGTAGATCCGCTGAGGGGTTGTTACTGGGCAGCAAGGTGTTAAGTCTTCAACAGGCAAGACTGGATCCCTCAGGGTATATGGCAGTGTAGGGGTGCAGGAGCAATAAGGCAGACACACACACGAAAGTCTCTTTCTGTACCTTTACTGATGGTAGTTGCAGGCACGTCCCGGGAAGCTGGCGGGGTGGAGGATGCACGTCCAGTAATCCCACTGAGTAGGTGTAGGGCCTCCGTACTCCTGTATGTGTGAGTTTCTGACCTGTATGAAACGAAGTCTAACTCTGTCTTCTCATAAACGCCCGGCTGACTTTGTGGTGAGGCCTTCTCTTGGATAGAACAGTGTCTCTGTGTGCAGCGTCCTGCTGGACCCCCGTCTTCCTGACCTCGGTTACGTATCAGCACTGCTGGGCCCCTGCGACGTGAAGTCCCACAGGGTCTCCGGTATCTCCTACTAGTCATGTAGATGCTAGCAAGCTCGGACCCGATGTCCAGTAGTTCAGAGTAGAGGTAAGCGATCAATGCTGTTTCAACCTCTGTCACTCTCTCTTTTCTTCCACTCGCCTTTCGTCCTACTCCGACCCTTAACATAAGCACACTAGCAGTAGATAGCTGATTCTCCTTTCTCTTCACCGCTCTCAAAGCGTCGGCACGCTTGCTCACTGAAACTACACTCAGTTGACTCAGTTCTGACCAGGCTGAAGTGGCTATCTTCCTCCACTATTACTGGACTCCAGACAGTAAACTAAGTTCAAGCTGTAGTCTTCAGGTACTTTCAGTCACTGCTGTTCCCTTTCCTTCCTTCTTTCTAAGGCTCTGTCTGAAGCAGCTATCAGTACCTTCCGTCTAACTGATCTATGCACACTTCAAGAGCTAACTTTCCACTTTCTAGGGTAACAGACAGACTTCAGCTTTCTGAGGTAACTCTCCCTCTCAGCTCGTCTGAGGTGATCTGACACTTCTGTCTGTGAGGTGATCTGATCTCACTCTGAGGTAGACTCAATCTAACTGCCGTCTCTCCACTACCCTTATATATATGCATACTTTCAAGGGCTCCCTCTGGTGGCTCCAGGGAATAGTGAAGGTGTGAATAAATATCAGGTGTGTGTGGTTTTACCTTCGGTGCATCCTCCTGGGTACATGTGGCTCCAAGCGCAGCTGGGCTACACACAAGTGCGACCACCGCTTCAGGAGTTCCAGACAGTGAGCAAGTGCGACCACCGCACCAGGAGTTCCAGACAGTGAGCAAGTGTGACCACCGCACCAGGAGTTCCAGACAGTGAGCAAGTGCGACCACCGATCCAGGAGTTACAGACAGTGAGCAAGTGCGACCACCGCTCCAGGAATTCCAGACAGTGAGCAAGTGCGACCACCGCTCCAGGAATTCCAGACAGTGAGCAAGTGCGACCACCGCACCAGGAGTTCCAGACAGTGAGCAAGTGCGACCACCGCACCAGGAGTTCCAGACAGTGAGCAAGTGCGACCACCGCTCCAGGAGTTCTAGACAGTGAGCAAGTGCGACCACCGCTCCAGGAGTTCCAGACAGTGAGCAAGTGCGACCACCACTACAGGAATTCCAGACAGTGAGCAAGTGCGACCACCGCTCCAGGAGTTTCAGACAGTGAGCAAGTGCGACCACCGCTCCAGGAGTTCCAGACAGTGAGCAAGTGCGACCACTACTACAGGAATTCCAGACAGTGAGCAAGTGCGACCACCGCTCCTGGATTTCCAGACAGTGAGCAAGTGCGACCACCACTACAGGAGTTCCAGACAGTGAGCAAGTGCGACCACCGCTACAGGAATTCCAGACAGTGAGCAAGTGCGATCACCGCTCCTGGAGTTCCAGACAGTGAGCAAGTGCGACCACCGCTCCAAGAATTCCAGACAGTGAGCAAGTGCGACCACCGCTCCAGGAGTTCCAGACAGTGAGCAAGTGCGACCACCGCTCCAGGAGTTCCAGACAGTGAGGAAGTGCGACCACAGCTCCAGGAGTTCCAGACAGTGAGCAAGTGTGACCACCGCACCAGGAGTTCCAGACAGTGAGCAAGTGTGACCACCGCTCCAGGAGTTCCAGACAGTGAGCAAGTGCGACCACCGCACCAGGAGTTTCAGACAGTGAGCAAGTACGACCACTGCACCAGGAGTTCCAGACAGTGAGCAAGTGTGACCACCACTCCAGGAGTTCCAGACAGTGAGCAAGTGCAACCACCGCTCCAGGAATTCCAGACAGTGAGCAAGTGCGACCACCGCACTAAGAGTTCCAGACAGTGAGCAAGTGCGACCACCGCACCAGGAGTTCCAGACAGTGAGCAAGTGCGATCACTACTACAGGAATTCCAGACAGTGAGCAAGTGCGACCATCGCTCCTGGATTTCCAGACAGTGAGCAAGTGCGACCACCACTACAGGAATTCCAGACAGTGAGCAAGTGCAACCACCGCTACAGGAATTCCAGACAGTGAGCAAGTGCGATCACCGCTCCTGGAGTTCCAGACAGTGAGCAAATGCGACCACCGCTCCAGGAATTCCAGATAGTGGGCAAGTGCGACCACCGCTCCAGGAGTTCCAGACAGTGAGCAAGTGCGACCACCACTCCAGGAGTTCCAGACAGTGAGCAAGTGCGACCACCGCTCTAGGAGTTCCAGACAGTGAGCAAGTGTGACCACCGCACCAGGAGTTCCAGACAGTGAGCAAGTGCGACCACCGCTCCAGGAGTTCCAGACAGTGAGCAAGTGCGACCACCGCACCAGGAGTTTCAGACAGTGAGCAAGTACGACCACCGCACCAGGAGTTCCAGACAGTGAACAAGTGTGACCACCACTCCAGGAGTTCCAGACAGTGAGCAAGTGCAACCACCGCTCCAGGAATTCCAGACAGTGAGCAAGTGCGACCACCGCACTAGGAGTTCCAGACAGTGAGCAAGTGCGACCACCGCACCAGGAGCTCCAGACAGTGAGCAAGTGCGACCACCGCACCAGGAATTCCAGACAGTGAGCAAGTGCGACCACCGCTCCAGGGGTTCCAGACAGTGAGCAAGTGCAACCACCGCTCTAGGAATTCCAGACAGTGAGCAAGTGCGACCACCGCACCAGGAATTCCAGACAGTGAGCAAGTGTGACCACCGCTCCAGGAGTTCCAGACAGTGAGCAAGTGCGACCACCGCTCCAGGAGTTCCAGACAGTGAGCAAGTGCGACCACCGCTCCAGGAGTTCCAGACAGTGAGCAAGTGCGACCACTACTCCATTCACTAACACAAGGAACTTTGGGACTCCCATTATCTTGTTCAGCAGAGGTCCCAGCAGTCATGGATGAGACAACCCCTTCTACATCATTTGGTAGGACTAATGATACTATACCACCATGTGTGCTGGGGGGGGCATAGCCAAGGCTGGACCTCACAATGCCCCTGCAGACAGGACAGTACTGTCAGAGGATTAGTCATCTGCTTCTTCCTATTTTTGTAAGAGTGGCATCTGATGAAAAGGCCTACCATGGAAAAAAATAATGGGCACAGGGCACCTTAAACTGTGCCCCAGAAATAAAAATTATACTGCCTTGACTTTTATCTGCACTACAGAAGAGTTGGGAATCAAATGGCTGCTTATCTAGTGAAGGTCAGTTGATCAAGGCATCCTGGGATTTATGGTTCAACGATGCCTCCCAATCATCCCCTATAAAAAGGTATTAAACAGTGTTTGGGGGCTATTTCTGCACAGATGCTCAAAAGTACTGGGTGTGGTTCAGGGTGTTGCTGTATGTGCCACAGCGTGTCCTTCACACTTTGGAAGTATGAGTAAACTCACACCCATGTGTCACTATAAGTATATTTATAATGGACACCCCAAGCACACTGAAGAAATTAGTCCAGAAAGATTATGTTGATTTGTGATTTTTATTTCGGCATTCCGATGAAGCTCCAACAGACAAAGAATCAGAAAAAAAAAACAAAGCCCAACGTTTCGGCCTGCCCGGCCTTCATCTAGGGGGATTTTCTGCTTTAGAACAAAATATCAAAACAAAAAACAGGAAACATGTCACAATAAAGAAAAAACATGAAAAAATCATCTCAATGTATTTAGTTATTAGTTATTAACCCCATCTTATGTATAATTGTATAATATAGGGATGTGGATCTTACATATAATTATGCGACATGTGAGAATATTTTTATGTGTAATTCTAATCATAAAGATCAATAATCATATGCAAGGGAATATTTCCATGGTAGTCTATGTGTGTATCCCTAATAGTAATAATCCCTTAACATTGTTGGGTGGGGTAATTAATTGAAATAACAACTTGTGGTGTATAACCCTGCATCGGGTTTTACCTTAATATGTGGGACATAGATCATAAACAGTTGATGCGATCAATCCTGCATGGTTCAGTTGTTCCACAGGAATGCCTATATATAATGTTAAGTGCTACGTTTAGGCCACAAATATTTCAAGAAAAGAAACAGCCGTATGAAAATGAAAAACAAAAACTTATATAGTATATATACATCATGGCAAAAGTGGTTCCAGGCGATCCGGTACCGAGTTCCAGACTCTGAGTGTTAACGCTGCTACAATTGCGATATCAGGATATTCAAAACACAGTATAAGCCACAGATGCATGTTACCTGTGATGGCGTGAGCGACGTGCGTGGTGCGGTCCGGTGGAGCTCTGTACCGACTGTGCCCTGTCGGCTTCTTATGCTCGTGGTGCGGAGTGATCGCCCTAAGTGAAGTGAAATCTCGGGTTATGGTCGTAAACCGGTGCCGACGTCACGCGCATGCGCATAGGTATCCAATGTGAACTTAGTGCAGCAGAGGTAATCCACTGCGCCAGTAATATGAAACGAGATCGTACTCGTACGGGACAGTGATGGGAAATGCCCGACTCTCTAAGACATCTGAAAAAAGGAAAGGAAAATACAACAAATTAATCGGATATTTCATAATAACAATCCTATCGACTTGCAGAGAATCTAAGAGAAAACCTCGTATTCTCTATTTAAGCCCATGGGTTCCAATGTTTTTAATGTAAAAATCCAGAAGGCTTCCCTGGTTTTTAACCGCTTAATCCTGTCTCCCCCTCTGCGCGAAACAGGTATATGGTCTTTCACCTGGTATTTCAGCTGGGAAACATTATGTCCCATGGCAGCAAAATGTGCTGGTATTGGTAACATTAGCTTGTTACACCTAATAGTAGATTTGTGCTGTGAAATGCGGTCTCGGATATGTTGGGTGGTCTCACCCACATATCCGAGACCGCATGGGCACTTGATTAAATAAATCACATATGTGGAATCACATGTGAAAACATCGTTGATCTGGTAAATTTTTCCGGATCTGGGGTGGGTGAATGTACTACCTTTTGTTATATTTGAACATTGCATGCACCGTAAGCATGGAAAGGTGCCTTTTCTTAAGGGGGCAAGAATCCTCTGTCTACTTGATGTTTTATCAGACCCAATGTCAGCCTTCACTAGGAGACTTCTCAGATTTGGTGGTCGCTTATAACACATAAAAGGGCGATGGTTAAATTCCGCAATCTCCGGGTACGATTTGTTAAGTAACGACCAATGTCTATTGATACAGTCTCTGAAGGCGGGTATAAATGGGTGGTAGGTAGTCACAAAAGGTATTCTGTCATGGCTTCGTGTGCTCTGTGCAGAAGTGTCTAGTACAGTAGTTGCAGGTAATGCTAAGTTCAGAGGATAGCCCCGTTGTGTAAATTTATTCGTCATTTCACTGTGTCTTTGTTTCCTTCTAACCGGATCCGACACTATTCGTGCTACCCGATGATGTTGGGATCGGGGCAACGATTTTTTGATGTGTGGAGGATGGCAGCATTAAGTGTGCCACGGGAACTGTAGATATAGATTTGTATACCAAACCTACTGACAAGAATAGCCTTCTACACTTCAGCAGCTGCCATCCTCCACACATCAAAAAATCGTTGCCCCGATCCCAACATCATCGGGTAGCACGAATAGTGTCGGATCCGGTTAGAAGGAAACAAAGACACAGTGAAATGACGAATAAATTTACACAACGGGGCTATCCTCTGAACTTAGCATTACCTGCAACTACTGTACTAGACACTTCTGCACAGAGCACACGAAGCCATGACAGAATACCTTTTGTGACTACCTACCACCCATTTATACCCGCCTTCAGAGACTGTATCAATAGACATTGGTCATTACTTAACAAATCGTACCGGAGATTGCGGAATTTAACCATCGCCCTTTTATGTGTTATAAGCGACCACCAAATCTGAGAAGTCTCCTAGTGAAGGCTGACATTGGGTCTGATAAAACATCAAGTAGACAGAGGATTCTTGCCCCCTTAAGAAAAGGCACCTTTCCATGCTTACGGTGCATGCAATGTTCAAATATAACAAAAGGTAGTACATTCACCCACCCCAGATCCGGAAAAATTTACCAGATCAACGATGTTTTCACATGTGATTCCACATATGTGATTTATTTAATCAAGTGCCCATGCGGTCTCGGATATGTGGGTGAGACCACCCAACATATCCGAGACCGCATTTCACAGCACAAATCTACTATTAGGTGTAACAAGCTAATGTTACCAATACCAGCACATTTTGCTGCCATGGGACATAATGTTTCCCAGCTGAAATACCAGGTGAAAGACCATATACCTGTTTCGCGCAGAGGGGGAGACAGGATTAAGCGGTTAAAAACCAGGGAAGCCTTCTGGATTTTTACATTAAAAACATTGGAACCCATGGGCTTAAATAGAGAATACGAGGTTTTCTCTTAGATTCTCTGCAAGTCGATAGGATTGTTATTATGAAATATCCGATTAATTTGTTGTATTTTCCTTTCCTTTTTTCAGATGTCTTAGAGAGTCGGGCATTTCCCATCACTGTCCCGTACGAGTACGATCTCGTTTCATATTACTGGCGCAGTGGATTACCTCTGCTGCACTAAGTTCACATTGGATATCTATGCGCATGTGCGTGACGTCGGCACCGGTTTACGACCATAACCCGAGATTTCACTTCACTTAGGGCGATCACTCCGCACCACGAGCATAAGAAGCCGACAGGGCACAGTCGGTACAGAGCTCCACCGGACCGCACCACGCACGTCGCTCACGCCATCACAGGTAACATGCATCTGTGGCTTATACTGTGTTTTGAATATCCTGATATCGCAATTGTAGCAGCGTTAACACTCAGAGTCTGGAACTCGGTACCGGATCGCCTGGAACCACTTTTGCCATGATGTATATATACTATATAAGTTTTTGTTTTTCATTTTCATACGGCTGTTTCTTTTCTTGAAATATTTGTGGCCTAAACGTAGCACTTAACATTATATATAGGCATTCCTGTGGAACAACTGAACCATGCAGGATTGATCGCATCAACTGTTTATGATCTATGTCCCACATATTAAGGTAAAACCCGATGCAGGGTTATACACCACAAGTTGTTATTTCAATTAATTACCCCACCCAACAATGTTAAGGGATTATTACTATTAGGGATACACACATAGACTACCATGGAAATATTCCCTTGCATATGATTATTGATCTTTATGATTAGAATTACACATAAAAATATTCTCACATGTCGCATAATTATATGTAAGATCCACATCCCTATATTATACAATTATACATAAGATGGGGTTAATAACTAATAACTAAATACATTGAGATGATTTTTTCATGTTTTTTCTTTATTGTGACATGTTTCCTGTTTTTTGTTTTGATATTTTGTTCTAAAGCAGAAAATCCCCCTAGATGAAGGCCGGGCAGGCCGAAACGTTGGGGCTTTGTTTTTTTTTTCTGATTCTTTGTCTGTTGGAGCTTCATCGGAATGCCGAAATAAAAATCACAAATCAACATAATCTTTCTGGACTAATTTCTTCAGTGTGCTCGGGGTGTCCATTATAAATATTCGATATCCCTTTTCCCCAGCAGCACCTATTTAATAATAGTGTGCATGAGACCTGACTTGTTTCACTATAAGTATAGCTATATACATGCAGTGTGCAGTTATAGCCTATGGTACAGAGAATGCCCATATTCCAAGAATGCGCTATTAATATTAATGTCTAACATTGCCTATCATTACAGTTACAGCTATAGATGATGGACATTAGGTGATCGGATTCAACCATATGAAGAAAACACCATGAGTGCACCACCTGCTGGTAACAATAGGAATTACAACTTCAAATGACTATGGCCGTAAATCACACAATAAATTTCAAATTCCTCTTCATCATGGTGACCTGTGGTGGCGTCCTACAATATCAGATTTCTTGTGGAATTGCTGCATTTGCTAAATATTAAAGTGTATTTGTTTCCAGAATCTAAAATACACATCGCGTACATTATTAATTAGATGTTATGCATTTTCTCAGTAAGTACACCAGCCTCATAAAGGTCTGTCAGAATGGCTGCAGAATCCTGACGACAAAATTTCAATATGAGGTGTTAAAATGTTCAAAAAGGATCATAAAGTCAAAATGATGTGATTTTTCAAAGCAAGTACACCAGCCCTGTCAGGCCTAAGAGGTCAGTTTTAATAATGGGTCTTGTTACCACCCAGTTTCTCCATTGTCTTCATGACTATTGGATATATTAATGCCTGAGCTATAAAACAGGGATTTTTGTGTGTACTCACCGTAAAATCCTTATCTCAGAGCCAATCATTGGGGGACACACTACCATGGGTGTTATGCTGCTGCCACTAGGAGGACACTAAGCAAAAAATATAATAAAGAATTAACTCCTCCTCCACAGTATACATCCTCTGCTGGCTCTCTCGTGAACCAGTTCGGTGCCAAAGCAGTAGGAGCTCACAAACAGAATTCACAAACAGAATTGCAATACATCAAAACCAAAATAGACTACACGCCAATAGGCTAACAGGGTGGGCGCTGTGTCCCACAATGATTGGCTCGGAGAAAAGGATTTTACGGTAAGTACACACAAAAATCCCTGTTTCTCCTTCGCCTCATTGGGGGACACACTACCATGGGACGTCCTAAAGCAGTCCCTGGGTGGGAAAAAACATCACAACAGGTGAAACCTCACGCACCCAAATGCTTAAAGGAATAAGCGATTGCAGGGACCTACAGATGCGAAACTGCTGACTGCAGAATCTGTCTGCCGAGGGCCGCATCTGAAGAGGCTTGAGCATGAATATTGTAGTGCTTAACAAACGTGTGAAGGCTGGACCAAGTCGAGGCTTTGCACACTTGCTGTGCGGAAGCTTGGTGCCGGATGGCCCAAGAAGCCCCCACTGACCGAGTGGAGTGTGCCTTAATCCCAGCTGGGATAGGCTGACCTTTGACGCAGTAGGATTCTTCTGAGCAAATCCATCTGGCTATTGTAGCCTTAGAGGCAGGCAAACCTTTCCTGTGTCCTTTCGGAAGCACAAAAAGGGCATCAGATTTGCGAAAAGATGCTGTTCTGGAAATGTACCTTCTGAGAGCCCTCACCAAGTCCAAACTGTGAAGAGCTTTCTCAGTACGATGGACTGGAGCCGGACAGAACGAGGGCAGAACTATGTCTTCATTCAGATGAAAAGCGGAGACGACTTTAGGCAAGAAGGACGGGGACGTCCTGAGCACCACCTTGTCTTGGTGAAAAATCAGAAACGGAGGTTTGCACGACAAAGCCGCCAGCTCGGAGACGAGTCTGATGGATGTTATTGCCACAAGAAAGGCAATTTTCCAAGAGGGGAGAGATAAAGAAACGTCTTGTAACGGCTCGAAGGGGGTCTCTTGCAGAGCACTGAGGACCAAGTTAAAGTCCCAAGGTTCCAAGGGCAGTTTGTAAGGAGGAACAAGATGCGAAACTCCCTGCATGAAAGTCTTGACCTGTAGCTTGGAAGCTATCCGTCGCTGGAAAAGAACAGATAGTGCTGAGATCTGGCCCCTGAGAGAGGCTAGTGCTAGGCCCGAATCTAATACTGCTTGAAGAAATTCCAGAATGCAGGGAATGGAAAACACCAATGGGGACGACCCTTATCTTTGCACCATGAGAAAAAAATTCTCCAAGTGCGATGGTAAATACGCATGGAAACAGGCTTCCTAGCATTAATCATGGTAGATGCCCGAGAAACCTGCTCGGTTTAGGATCCAGGATTCAATGGCCAGGCCGTTAAACTCTGCACTTTCGAGTTCTGGTGGCAAATTGACCCCTGTGATAGTAAATCCGGACGATCCGGTAACCGCCAGGGGACGTCGGCGAGAAGATGTACTAACTCCGCATACCAAGCTCGGCGTGGCCAGTCCGGAGCGACAAGGATCACTGGAATGCCTTCCGCTTTTATTTTCCGGATGACCCTTGGGATCAGCGGAAGTGGTGGAAAGAGATAAGAGAGATGAAATTGGCCCCATGGGAGAACTAGCGCATCCGAGTCGATGGCTGACGGATCGCGGGATCGGGCTACAAATGCCGGAACCTTGGCGTTCAGCCTGGAGGCCATGAGATCCACATCTGGAGTGCCCCAACGCTGGCAAATTTGATGGAAGACTTCCGGGTGAAGAGACCATTCTACTGAGGCTATGCCCTGGCAGCTGAGAAAGTCCGCCTCCCAGTTTTTTATTCCCGGAATATGAACTGCTGAGATGAGCGAATGATTTGTCTCGGCTCATTGTAAAATGTGCGTTACTTCGATCATCGCATTTCTGCTTCGCGTGCCTCCCTGGCGATTGATGTACGCCACAGCCGTGGCGTTGTCTGACTGGATCCGGACGGGACGTCCGGCCAATAGATGATGGAAATGATGAAGAGCCAGCCTTATCGCTCAGAACTCGAGAATATTGATCGGAAGGCTGGCTTCCTTCGTGGACCATCGTCCCTGAGCCGTGTGGTGACGAAAGATCGCACCCCATCCGAGTAGGCTGGCATCGGTGGTCACTAACAGCCAGTGCACAGGGAGGAAAGACCTTCCCTGATCCAATGACGACGTTGCAGCCCACCACCTGAGAGACCGCCTGATTCTGGATGCCAGGAGAAAACGGCGACCTAAGGAGGCTGGATTCTTGTCCCAGGCTGAGATCAAGGCCTGTTGGAGAGGACGGAGGTGAAATTGGGCAAATGGTACTGCCTCGATGGATGCCACCATTTTGCCCAGGACTTGCATGGCGAACCGAAGGGAGTGAGGGCGGGCCAGAGACAGAGATTCGGCTGCTCGAGTTAGAGAGGAAATCTTGTCCGGAGGGAGAATTACCAACCCTCGGGAGGAGTCTAAGATCATCCCCAGAAAATAAATTTATCGGGATGGGATGGGATTGGGGAAGATTTTTCGAGATTTACCAGCCAACCTAGGCGGGATAGAGTGTCGACGGCGACACTGACGCTTCCGCACAAGCCCGATAGGATGGACCCTTGACAAGAAGATCGTCCAGGTAAGGTAGAACCACCACACCCCGAGAGTGTAGAATAGACATGACGGCAGCCATGACCTTTGTGAAGACTCTGGGGGCCGTGGCCAGGCTGAATGGCAGAGCCGTGAATTGAAAATGTTTGTCTCCAACTGCAAAGCGTAGGAATCTTTGATGATTTTTGAAGATTGGAATGTGGAGATATGCGTCCTTGATGTCGATTGACGCAAGATATTCCCCTTTTTCTAGAGAGGCGATGACGGAACGGAGGGATTCCATCCTGAAGTGGCTCACAGTGACGAATTTGTTCAGTAGTTTTAGGTCTAAGATTGGACGCATGGTTCCGTCCTTCTTTGGAACCACGAACAGGTTTGAGTAGAAACCCTTGAACCTTTCTGTGGGGGAACCGGAACGATGACGGCGCTGTTGCGGAGGGCACCTATGGCCTGGTAAAAGGGGGCTGCAAGCGCCTTGGATCTTGGAAGACGGGACTGAAAGAAGCACGTTGGAGGAGGAGACGAGAATTCGATCTTGTATCCGGAAGACACGAGGTCACTGACCCATTGGTCGTGAACGACCATCAGCTAGACTTGGCGAAATTAAAACAGGTGGCCGCCTACCTTGCCTGTGTCTTCCAGACACGGCAAAGAGTCATTGAGAAGAGAATTTGCGGGAAGGGCCGCTCTTGGGTCTGGAAGGAGGGGATCTGTTTCTCCAGGAGTTAGAAGGTTTAAATGAAGGTTGTGAACCTCTGGCCCTGCGTGGGGGGCGTGATGCACTAGCGGAAGTGGTTCAGGATGACCAGCCTGTGGAGCTGCGAAAAGGGCGGAAGCGAGTCTGAAATTGGCTCTGAAAGGGTCAACTCTGCCTGCGTTGAGGGAGAAATTTGCTTTTGCCCCCCCGTAGTATCCGAGATACTGATAGGGGATGGAAGTAAAGGATTTCTTTGACGCAAAATCCGCCCGCCATTCACGCAGCCACAATGCTCTTCTGATGGTAACAGCGTTGGCGGCTGCAAGTGCGGCGCAATTAGCTGCATCCAGAGAGGCATGAACTACGTAATCTCCTGCCTGGGCAATCAGATAGGCGAGACTTGTCACCTCGGATGGTAGGCTAGTATTCCTACTGGTTTTTACTATGGCCTCTGCCCAGGCTACCATAGCTCTGACTACCCACGTGGTGGGGAAGGAAGGGAATAAAGTGGCTCCAGCAGCTTCGAAGACTGACTTGGCCATGCTGTCAATCTGCCGATCAGTGGGATTTTTAATGGAAGATCCATCCGTCAGGGACATCAATGATTTAGATGAAGGAATTGAGGGTAAACTGATCAAATTTCCTGATGACACAAAGCTAGGAGGGGTAGCTAATACTAGAGAGGAGAGAGAGAGGATTCAAAAAGATATAAATAAACTGGAGCAGTGGGCAGCAACTAACAGAATGGATTTTAACAGGGAAAAATGCAAAGTACTACATCTGGGCAATAAAAATGAAAAAAGCATATACAAAATGGGAGGAATAGGGCTAAGTAACAGCACATGTGAAAAAGACTTGGGTATACTAATTGATCACAGACTTAACATGAGTCAACAGTGTGATGCAGCAGCAAAAAAGGCAAATGCAATTCTAGGATGTATCAAAAGGCAAATGCAATTCTAGGATGTATCAACAGAAGCATACAGTCTAGATCACGTGAGGTCATTATTGCCCTCTACTCCTCTTTGGTCAGACCTCATCTGGAATACTGTGTCCAGTTTTGGGCACCACATTTTAAAAAAGACATCAACAAACTGGAGCAAGTTCAGAGAAGAGCCACCAGAATGGTGACCGGTCTGCAAACCATGTCCTATGAGGAACGGTTGCAGGACTTGGGAATGTTTAGCTTGCAAAAAAGAAGACTGAGAGGAGACTTAATAGCTGTCTACAAATATCTCAAGTGCTGTCACATTGTAGAAGGATCATCTTTATTCTCATTTGCACAAGAAAAGACTAGAAGCAATGGGATGAAACTGAATGGGAGGAGACACAGATTAGATATTAGAAAAAACTTTTTGACAGTTAGGGTGATCAATGAGTGGAACAGGCTGCCACGAGAGGTGGTGATTTCTCCTTCAATGGAAGTCTTCAAACAGAGGCTGGACAGACATCTGTCTGGGATGATTTAGAGAATCCTGCTTTGAGCAGGGGGTTGGACCAGAAGGCCCAGGAGGTCCCTTCCAACTCTACCATTCTATGATAGAGTCTTGATACGGGCGGATCTACTGCAGGAGATTCGGTCCACTCCTGTCTCAGAGTAGATGCAAAGGGATACCGTGTTTCTAACGGCTTTAGACCTGAGAATCGCTTATCTGGGCGACTTCTATGCCTCTTAAGGATGTCAGTAAACTCAAGATGGTTAGCGAAAACCCTATGTGGGTGTTTTGTACGCTTAAAAGACACCGGGTGGTCTGGATTAGCACCGGGTTCTTCATCTATTTCCAGAATGTGATTAACCGCTTCTATGAGTGAATCTATAGACTCCTGGAACTCAAGGGAGTTAGGGTCTGGGGCCATGTCCGACTCGTATTTGGAGTCATGCTCACTGCCAACCCTTGGAGAAGGGGATCGAGACGCGGAGCAGGCGGATACTGAAGCATCGGAATACCGTGAGGATGTGTCCCGGGGACGTTTCCTAGAAGGATGCGTATCATCCGTCGTCGCTCGAACATTGTCAGCGGGAAACTCTTGTGTGGCTGAAGGACCCGGTACCAGGGGTAAAGAGCGCCTTGGCTGGCGGAGCGGCCATGAAAGGATTCTATGGCCTTTGCGAGAGAAGCCACTGATAGCGCTAAAGAGGCAGCCCACTCAGGGGGGGGCTAGCCGTAGATTGCGCCAAAGAAGCAGCCCACTCAGGGGGACTAGCATCGTTTTGCTCCACAGTAGCGGGAGGCTCTTGAGGCCCAGAGGCTTCACAGTCCGCACAGAGAGGAGTGGGATGTTTCCACGGTAGGGAAACGTTGCATGCGGTACAAGAGGCATATATCACCGTGTGCGTCTTATCCGCCTCCTTATTAGCCTTTGCTTGAGACATTATGCAATATAAAATGTTTTTTTTTTTTTGTATATCTGCGGCGAGCTGCTAAAAATGCGGTATGGTTAGCAGGGAGAGCGCAGCTGAGAGGATGAGGCCTGCAGCGGAGAGGTTAATGGCTGCGGCTGAGGATATACCTGCCGCGGGGGTTAACACCGACGGCTGAGGTTAATACCTGCAGCGAAGATAAGCAGAGTGTACCTGACCTACTGTGGCTACCTTTACCCAGGTCCAGCGTGCCCCCGGAGAAGTGCATGTACCACGGAGTGGGAAAAATGGCGTTTCCCCATGAACTTCCTGTAAAAGACGCGCCAGGAAGTGGGGTCTGACAGAAGAACTGGCGCTTCTCGTGCTGCAAGAAGCACCAGAACAGTGGGCATAAACAAGCAGATGGGAAAGGGGTGGCAGACAGCGGGCGGAGCAAAGCCGATATGCAGTGGTGTCCTCGCTCTGTACAGGCCCGGCCATAAGTTGCTGGAGAAGGGGCGGGAGTCCCCGCCCTCGGTCGAAAAGGGGGCGGACCAGGCCGGGACATTATTGGAGTTGGGCCTAACTGCCTACAGAAGCCGGGGGCTAAATTAAGGACCGCGGCCGACACGACGACAGCGGCGCTAGCGACGCTGCGCCGGTCACGGAGACTTCCGTGACGGCCGCGGGAGTAGGAGAGTTGGTCGAGACCCTATAAGATGGAGGGCCGCAGTGGCCGGGCGAAAGGAAGGCCGCGGCAGTCTGAGAAGGCCGCGGTGTGTCAGCCTCTGCAAAGTGGGTGGCTTGAGCAGCGCAGCGGCAGCCGCGCTGAGAAAGTGGCGCTGAAGGTCGCACGGCCCGTGCAGGATCCAGGGGGTACTCACATGCAGAGTCTTCCCATCGTAGTAAAGCTGAGTATTAGGCACACAGTAATCCTCGATCCAGCCACCCTTTGATAGAGGGATGGAGAGGAAACTAGTCACTCCCTGGCAATAGTCACTGTCTCAATCTACCATCCCTTTGGTAGGGAGGTAGAGAGAAAAAAGGGGTTGCTTGCTCTTGAGTAAAAAGAGAGAGCCCTGTGCCGTGTCGCGGGTCTGGCTCCAGAAGGGGTTACGTGGGGGCGACACCCCACGTGCCCATCCGTTGTTGGTGTGGGGAGAGCGGACCCATTGAAGGATCTGTCGCCCCTAAGAGCCCAGGCCGAGTCAGGTTGCAAGAGGGGGTACGGGGAGATGATGCTCCGCGTTGCCGCCTGTTGTAGATTTAGGGAGATCGGGTCCCTGAAAGGCCTCGTCGCCCTCTATCCGTGAGAAAATTTAAAAATAAAATCAAAATTAAAGTTAAAATTAAAGTTAAAAGATAACAAAAAATCGGGGTCTGAAATCAGACCCTAGTGCCTCCTAAAGACACTAAGCAAGAACTGGTTCACGAGAGAGCCAGCAGAGGGTGTATACTGCGGAGGAGGAGTTAATTCTTTATTATATTTTTTGCTTAGCGTCCTACTAGTGGCAGCAGCATAACACCCATGGTAGTGTGTCCCCCAATGAGGCGAAGGAGAAAAGGACACGGCCTGTGGAAAAGGGAGGATGCCCCTCGTCATGATTGGTGCACTAAACAAAACCTTATTTAAATAATTGTCCAGCATAGATGGTTATTAAACGTTATAAGCCACTATATTAGGGGGATTTGTCTTAATTTCTGTAAAAAAAAAAAAAAAATTTGCATGCAAGTAGCTTCCAAGCCCCAGCTTTTCCCCAGTCTTTTTGCCTGCCTTCAGCTGCACTGATGTCAGAACGTACTCCTTTGGGGAACAGATGCTTGCAGTGAGAGGATCAGTACCCGTCTCATCCTTTGAGTGTTCCGATTCTGCAGGAGATTGTTATGATAGGCAGAACACTCAGAAGATGACAACAAGTGGCGAGTGACCCATCACTGCCATCATCTGTACTCCAAAGGAGTACGTTCTGATATTAATGCAACAAGAGGCAGAAAAACAGGTTTTGGAAGCCACTTATATGTTATTTTTATACAGGAATGAAGACAAATCCCCTTATAAATGGTGTCATATAGAATTTCATATATAATTTCATAACTTTCTTTGCTGGACAAAATGAATAAAACAAATGAAAAGCTTAGTTATTCCTTAAGGCCAGATGTTCTCTGACAGATCTGTTGTTAAATTGATAAAGGTATATAGATAATTCGCATCACAATGTTTTTTTCCCCCCCTTGAACATACTTTCCTTTGAAGGACGGTCTTTTCTTCTCGTTACCGCAGAGAATTGGAATAAGGACACCGGGCTGAGCAGGTCTGAAGCGCCTTGAAATCCAACCATCATGGAGGAAACCTAAAAAATAGAGGCAGAAAAAGTTAAAAAAAAAAAAAAAAAAAAGAAAATACCATCTGATGGATCTGATTTCCTCGCAGGGGTACAGGTGGTGGTGCTCAGGGGTACAGGTGGTGGTGCGCAACAAAAACTGATGGGATCAGAACGATTCTCGTAGTGATTAATCAGCACAGCATCCATCACATTCCCGTTTACATCGACTAATATTTGAGGACGAGTGTTTTTACGCGGATTCTCCAGTTATCGACTCATCTAATGGAGACTTGCTGCATTACAAGAGATGGAAATTAGCTCAATCCGGAGATAGAAAACATGTGCAGACCTAATACTTCTCACAGCTGGAGGTTCGCTTCAGTTGTATCCCTTCTAGACCATGCTCTGTGAGCTGCTCCCGGCGGACACATTTTATTTCACTGATACATTGTAACAAACTATAAATATAGGAAAAGCATTTGCAATGTTGATAGGCAATGGTCTGCGGGGTAAGCACATGTAGATATGGCAAATATGGAGCATTAAGAAGTATGAGGCTTTGGGATTAAGTTCCCACCGTAGAATGCGTTTTTGCGGAGTTTTACAGTTCCAGGGAAAAGTGGATGGAATTTATAGAAATCTCCTGCCCATTGTGTGGGTTTTTTTGTTTTGTTTTTGTTCTTTCTAAGTTGCATGACCTGCGAAGCATGTTTGCGATCTGCAACATGTCAATTACCCTTGCGGGTACACTGAGCTTTATGTATTAGATTTTTCCCATAGATTTGCATCAGATGGGGAGAATCTGCAGGTTAAAAAAATATATGTATATGCGTTTTTTTTTAGTGTGTTCTGATTTGTAAAAAGCAAAAAAAAAACAGGTTAAAAATGCAAATTATCCAATTGTGGTAAAATTGCTGCAGAGAATCTGCAACATCAAAAACTCATTGAATATTCATCGAGCGAACGTAACCTTAGGCCACGTTCACACGCTCAGTATTCGGTCAGTATTTTACCTGAGTATTTGGAGCCAAAACCAGGAGAGGAACAATCAGAGGAAAAGTATAATAGAAACACGTCACCACTTCTGCATTTATCACCCACTCCTGGGTTTGACTTATAAGTACTGAGGTAAAATACTGACCAAATACTGAAGTAAAATACCAAAGACTGAGGTAAAATACGGACCAAATACTGAGGTAAAATACCAAAGACTGAGGTAAAATACCAAAGACTGAGGTAAAATACGGACCAAATACTGACCGTATGAAAATGGCCTAATAGAAACACGTCACCACTTCTGTATTTATCACCCACTCCTGGTTTTGGCTTATAAGTACTGAGGTAAAAAACTGACCAAATACTGAGGTAAAATACCAAATACTGAGGTAAAATACCAAAGACTGAGGTAAAATACGGACCAAATACTGACGGTATGAAAATGGCCTAATAGAAACAAGTCACCCCTTCTGTATTTATCACCCACTTCTGATTTTGGCTTACAAATACTGATGTAAAATACTGTACATGTGAACTTGACCTTAATGTTTTTTTTTTTTTTTTTTTACTTTGATTGTGGACAAGAACTTTTCCAATTCCCTTACAGCAAACAGATAGAACTTTTTACTTCCACCAGAATCTGTTCCTTTACGGCTACACACCCCACAGTTGTGACTGATATTCATGCAGCAGAGCGAAAGCCATAAATTCAGGGACTAATCAGGAACGAAGTTTCTTCCCTGACTGACAAAAATGCGGAGACCACAACACCCACATTCCTGCTGCATGACGGCACATCTCACATAGGATCATGTAGGGAGAAATGAAGAGTTACACTCTGACCACTGTGTGTAATGTATGGAAGTCCTGGACCCTCAAAACGCAATCTTACGGTGCCCATATGCCCTAGATCGCTGTCCCTACTCCCAATACACATGAACAGCTCTGTCGTGTGTTTCTAATGGGGATAGTAGAGTAAATAGAGATAAAAAGGACCGCTCTGCCCATTCATCCTCTACCAACATTATCTGTTGAGGAAAAGTTAGGCCTCTTTCACACTTCAGTCGTGTGACGTCCGCCCAAGTGTGAAAATGGCGGATCCGTCAGAAAAGTGTAAAAACGGATGTAAAACGGATCCGTTTTCAAATGATGAGTAAGTATGGCAAGTCCAGGCGGAGAGAGAGAGAGAGAGAGGGAGGGGGAGGGAGGGAGAGAGAGACCCCGGACAGTGTTGTCTGCCAGCGATCCGCCGCCCATAGGCGGCCATTATGCAAAATGGCGGTTGCGGCGGATCCGCCGTAGTCCGCCATTTTGGCGGACCAAAAAAAAACGTTGCATTGGCCGTTTTTCTGAAATGACGGACGCCAATTTTTTGGCGGATCCGTCAAAAAACTGACCTAACGGACGACCATCCGTCAAAATCCGTCACTAATGCAAGTCAATGGGAAAAAAACGGATCCGCCAAAAAAAATGGCGGATCCGTTTTTTTTTATATTTTAACGGATTTTGACTGACGTCGCACGACTGAAGTGTGAAAGAGGCCTTAGGCGACCCCCATACACATTACATGGCTGAAATAGGATTTACTCCAAAGTGTATGTGGGCCTTTAGTAATGGTTCTCCACTCTGGCTGATGGCTGAGGGTCCCAAATATGAAGCCCCCTCTACTATTACCTGGTAGGGTATATGAAAATATTTTTTTGTAATGCTTCAGGTGACCATGTCTTACCCTGTTCTCCTTGGGTAGGGTCTCTGGAAGGAGTAGAAATATGAATACCAGATCAATAACAGCGAAGAGGAGGGCGAGGAGGGCCGGCCTTACATAGAAGAGCTCTCCGCTTGTCAGGTTCATGGCAAAGTAAGCTCCCACCATGGGGCCGATGGTAAAACCCAATGAAAAGGCCACACCAATCATTGCCTGTATAAAAAAAATAATAAATAATAAAACTAATAAAACTCTAACCTACCTATGTCCGTCATTGCCATCTCCGTGTGTGGTTCTACCATTACTCCCCAGCAACATGCCCGCTGTCTTGGGGTCATACTTGATTCCAAGCTTTCATTCACCCCCCATATCCAATCACTGGCTCGCTCTTGTTATCTCCACCTCAAAAACATTTCGAGAATTCGACCTTTTCTTACTTTCGACTCTGCAAAAACTCTTACTGTTTCTCTTATTCATTCTCGCCTGGACTATTGTAACTCTCTACTAATCGGTCTCCCTCTTACCAAACTCTCCCCTCTCCAATCTGTCTTGAATGCTGCAGCCAGGATCAGATTCCTCACCAATCGTTATACCGATGCCTCTACTTTGTGCTAGTCATTACACTGGTTACCCATCCATTCCAGAATCCAGTACAAACTTATTACCCTCATCCACAAAGCACTCTATGGCTCAGCACCACCCTACATCTCCTCCCTTGTCTCAGCCTACTACCCTACCCATGCCCTCCGTTCTGCTAATGACTGAGGTTAGCATCCTCAATAATCAGAACCTCCCACTCCCGTCTCCAGGACTTCTCACGTGCTGCGCCAATTTTTTGGAATGCACTACCCAGGATAATTCGATTAATCCCCAATCCCCACATTTTTAAGCGTGCCCTAAAAACGCATTTCTTCAGACTGGTCTATCGCCTCAACGCATTAACCTAACTATCCCTGTTGGCCCATTCAAATTCTTTTACCATAACCAGGTACCTCGTATTATGTTCTCTCCCGTTTTATGCATTTAATAGCCCTCTGTGTCTGTACTGTTACATACTTTGGCTGATATACATGAACACCCGATTCGTACACTATGGCTGGTCCAAACAATGAAAGCAATTGTTACCATCTACCTTTCGTGTCTCCCCTTTTTCCTCATAGATTGTAAGCTTGCGAGCAAGGCCCTCATTCCTCTTGGTATCTACTTTGATCTGTGTTTATTGTTATGCTGTAATGTCTATTGTCTGTACAAGTCCCCTCATAATGTAAAGTGCTGCGGAATATGTCGGAGCTACAGAAATATAATTATTATTATTACTACATACATTCAATGATTTTCTCTCGGCAGCTACATAGACCGGTTAGTCACCTTCGTGAATGCAGCATGGCTTTCAGCAGAAGTTCAACTTACCAGGGTGGTCCCAACAATGCACGTTGTCCGCTGTCCACAGGAGAGGGGATAACTTGCTGACTGCTCGGCCCCTCACATCGATGCAGAAAATGGGGCTCTGAAATGTCCTAATAGAATAGAGCAAGCTCGTCACCCCTCCATGCATGACTAGGGGACTGCTGGAGAGAACACAGCTCGGCTCCCAGCTTCAGTTTGAGGTCCATGCGAAGCAACAAGTTGCCAAGTTGGGACCAACCCATTATAGTTCCTGGGCTCAGATGCCCAACCTGTAACAGTTGCCTACCCTGGATATTCACAATACTGGCATATGTCTATGGTGCTGAAGGGTCTTTGGACTGGTCAGGTGCCACGTCCGTAGGGCGATTGTTACTTCTCCATCCCTTATAGTTTGGTCTCAGATTTTTGGCCCATAAATCATAAAGTGTGTCCTGTCACCCATCCCACTTACCATGCCTTTACTACGGTCTTTAAGAGAGGGCAGGTCTGCAATGATGGCGGTGCAAAGGCTGACATTTCCTTTGCTCAATCCTCCGATGATGCGTGAAATCAGGAAAACGCCAAAGCTTCTCGAGACGGCCCATAAAGCGTAGGACACAATTAACCCAACCTGCCGGAGAGGTCAACATTATCAGAAATACATCCATTGTAGGGGCGAAAAAATGACGTTTTATGGTAGAATCTCAAACTTTTCTTAAGTCCGTATACATTATTAAACAGATTCTCTTCCACCTGATGAGTCTGGTGTACTTACTTCGAAAATCCATGTCAGCATGGCTGTGTAATCCCTCTGGAAAATTTCCCAGCCCACTATTAAAAATAATGATTTCATGGCTACGTCCTAAGATGTTCTTGGCTATACAGCGGTTTTAACATGAATTTTTACAGTAAGTACAAATGCTTCACCAGGTCAAAGAGATCCATTTAGCTATGCATGCAGTGCGTATTGGGAAATGTGATGAACAGCCACAACTGGATACAAACAATGCAACCTGCATAGATTCTGCGCCCACAGTGTGAACGCATTAGGATCTTCTGCTTCCGAGTTAGTAAACTTCTGCCCTTTCAGTTCTCAATCAGCGCCTCGCTCTTCCGTTCCTCTGTAGCACAGTCGATGGCCACCACCTACTAGCCCATAACCCCACCATCATGGGTATAGCTACTGTGCTTGTACATTATATTTATCATATCTCCATAGTTAATATTTATACCCCAAGTGCTCAGAAGACTTAGAGGGAGCACTTCAACCTCCAAAATCTGGACCACCACGCACTGAAGACCATTGGTTGCTGGATTACATTAGCTTTGTCACTTTTAAGATAAGTGCATGCACACGTCACATTTTTCATCATTTTTTAAGTATGTTTTGCTGTGAAAAAATGCAGCATTTTACTGTCCCAACAAAGTGAAAGCGGTTTCTAAAGTCTCATGCACAAATTGTTTTTTTCCTGTGCAGATTTGAACCAGTTTCACATCAACAGCATGCCAATTCTTTCAGTGTCTGTCTAGAATTTTTCACCTGTTCGAATGACTGAGGAATAAAAACACCAAACAAGTGTTTTTATGCAGCGTTTTTCCTGCCACAAGATATGTTTGATGCAGAACAGAATAGGTCAGCATTTTTTTTGCCACGAAATCTGAGAGCAGCATGGTGTAGGGGCAGAGACCCTTATTCCAGCGTTGTATTACTAAGTTTAGTGGGTGCAGCAGTTGTGATAGAGTCACCGTTTTCTCTGCTGCAGATCTAGCAGAGCTCAGAATGCTGAGCTGTGTATAGCCCCGCCCACACCACTGATTGGCAGCTTTATGTCAATATATAATGTACACAGAAAGCTGCCACTCAGTGGTGGATCGGGTTTGCACCAGGAGGTACGAGACACCTAGAAGATAATCACTAAAGGACTACGTGTCTCGTACCTCCTTGGTCCAACCCCGACCCACCACTGATTGACAGCTTTCTGTGTACACTATATATTGACAAAAAGCTGCCAATCAGTGGTGGGTCAAGGATGTGTGTAGCCCTGGTGTTGGGCACACGCAGTACCCTGGAGAGTGTGTGGCGAGACAGCAGTTTAATGCTAAATATTCATTCACTCGACATATACTAGACACACCCTTAGGGTAGTGGAGTTTACTCTTGAGGGAGTGGTCAAGGTATGTGTTAGAGTGATTTAGAGTCTAGTTCCTGTCTTCGGACAGTGAGGACGTGTGGAGTGAGTGTCTAGACTTCAGAGAGAGAAGACGTCTGGAGGAAGGAAGGAGTCTAGCCTGCTTTATTATCAGTTCATATCGTGGAGTCTGGTATAGGTGTTTGAATTCACCTTAGTCTAGTCAGAGCTGTATCACCTCCTCAGCATACACTGAAGGAAAGAAGAAGTTTTAGTACAGAAAGCCTTCAGCATCCTGTCTAAAGGACGGTATCAGGTTCAGAGACGTGCTCCTGCCTGTTGATAACTGAGCATCTGTAGCTAACTTTGAAGGAAGGAAAAGAAAGAAGTGACTGCTCGACCCTTGGCTAGTTTGAGTGCTTATGTTACCAGCGTGGACAAGGCGAAAGGCAAAGTGGATTTATTGGATTAGTGCTTACGGATTGAAGAAGTCCAGCACATTGCACCCGGTCACTGGGGACCGAAGGGTCACTGTTGTTTCAAGCACAGTGATAAGAAAACCAGGAATCTACCGGACCCTAGGTCGCGGCAGACAGCCCCTTATAGTCAGTACGTAACTGGGGTCAGGGGAGTGAAGACTTTGGAGTTTCTGCAGGACAAAATAAGAATTCAGCTCCTTCACAGGAAGGCCCCTAACACAAAGCTGACTGGGCAGGTACAGCTATAGATTAGCTGGAGATTTTGAGGGAACTACGCTTCAGGCTGGTTGTACTCGTTGTATTGGAAGTAAAGGAGGCCCCTAACTTGTCCAGCTGCTGTCTCAAGATACACTCTCCTTGGATCAGCCTCCCTGGGACCTGCTGAACATCTTACAAGTAAAGGTATGGAAAGACGCTGACCGTGTGAGACTGTGTTCTTTATCTGCACCCGACTTCACAAATCCCATAGACTTTGAGGGACCAGTCCCACCTGTAGGGGACCCGACATCTAGCTGCCTCACCATCCCCTCAGAGATCTACAGCAGCGCTGGTACTAATTACCAGAATACTACAGGTGGCGTCACGAACTGTATATAAACCTATCCCCTGTAAATATATCCCCAACATACGCCAGACCGCCCGGGCCACAGACCGAGCCACAGCTACCTGTGACAAAATCCCCATAGACTTCCATGGGCTCGGCTCTGAGTACCCCATTGCCCTGGTAATCCACAATTGTGGTGGCGGGTCGACACAACTTGGCGTCACGAACAGGATGCGAAACTCGCAGAATTGCGAGCCCTGTGTGCCTAAGGAATTGTTTTTGTGAAAAAGGACTGTTTGCACTTTTGGCGCCAAAATCGCCATTTTTGTCGCCATATTCGCGCCCTCAGGCGCTGGAGAAGAAGGTGGGCGTACCTTCGTGGGCGTCTACCCCCCAGTGGCGCGAAGAAAATGCCTGCCCTCTCAAAGTGCTATTACAACATGCGTCCTGCCCTACAGCAAAGGAGGTCCGCCTCCTCTTCACCTTCCCTGCGAGGAGGAGGAGACGCAAATCCCACCTCCACGGAAGAGACCGGATGTCTCCGCAGAAGAAAAAAGAATCTTCTGGAACATCATGGAGGCAGGACGTGTGCAGCCGAGCTGGGAAGCGGAGGAAGGCAGGCCCCGTGCCCCAGCCAAGCTGCCACCAACACCGGAGTTATCCGTGATCCTGCACCTGAAGCAGGCGTTGCTTGAGACAAGAGAAGAAAATGCACGCCTGAAGAAGATGGTCCAGGACCAACCTGGCTTTGAAGAAATAGAGAGACGCCGGCGCACCCTGGAACAGCGGAGGCTGTGGACACGGTGTCTCTCCCCTCAACGAACCCCCACGATTCCAGATACCGAAGAGTCTGCTCCCCAAGGCGAAGGAGCAACCGGAGGCTGCCCCCGAAAGTACCAATCCTGATCCCACCGGTGAAGCGGTGGAGGCGAAGGAGGTTGAGGAGGTACCGCCAGTTCCGGAACGCCCGCCCGGCCAGGAGGCCGCAGCAGATGATCGATCCCCGATAGGGACACCGGAGGAGACTCAGCCGTCAATGATGGAGCAGCAACAGCAGCAGGTTAGTGCGTCCCCAACTGAGCCATTGCGCACACCTGCTTCCTGCTCTGCATCACACCAGCATTGTGCATCGCATCGCCCCCTGCGTACACCTCCGTATCGAAATCGGCGATCTACTCTGCATCGCAATCGGCGACCCAATCTACATCGCAAGAGTCTGATGCGATCTCAATTGAGCCACTACAAAAGCCTGCTTTTTGCCCAGTATCTTATGCTGCAGCAGCGTCCCCAGAGGAGGACGGGCCCTGCGGCCTAGAGGACCGGAGTGAACCGGCCCTGCAGGTAACCAGCGATGATGACACCTTGCCGGAACCCCCGACATCCCCACAGCCCAGTGCACACCAGCCACACAGACCCCGATGGTGGAGTCGATGATCTTGGTGCTGGGCACTGGGCCCAGGAATAGGAACGGTCCTGTGCGAACATCGCATTGTTCCAGCCCCGGGGTGGAAAATGTATTGGAAAGTGTATTTGCAGAAAATGAATAAGATAGTGAAGAATTGGTGAGATCCATATCGGGTCTACCAAAAGTAAAAAAGTTTGAAATGTTTTGTAAAGTTTTGCACAATTTATATAGTGAATATATTATATTTCTACTGTAGAATGCCCGGCTGGGTGGTAAATGGTAAATGTAAATGATAAATGGTAAATAGTAACCAGAAAAAGTTTATGCACTTTGATATTATATAATATGTCTTAGGTTTTACATTGGACTTGGAGGTTAAGGACTATGCTAACCCAGAACTTACTTGTAAATAGTTGCGCTTCGGTGCTTTCTCTTGGTTTTACATAAACCAGTCACAACTACCTCTGAAAACAAAACCCGTGTGGTGTGGCACTGAGTGAGGTCTGCAATTGGACGTCCTGCAGCCCACCCAGGACCCACGTTGAAGGTTTGGTGCGGGTCCTTCACAAGTATCTTGTATATTTATTGAATGCTATTTAATATTTGTATTTTTCTATAAAGTTTGCAACGTTCAAGATATTCTCACCTCCCGGATGGGAAGAAGTTATTGTTTAATGTTTATTGCATAAACAAAATGTCTCTTTTGTATTTTACAGCCCGGGAGTGCTGTCTTTTACCATGGGGGAATGTGTAGCCCTGGTGTAGGCACACGCAGTACCCTGGAGAGTGTGTGGCGAGACAGCAGTTTAATGCTAAATATTCATTCACTCGACATATACTAGACACACCCTTAGGGTAGTGGAGTTTACTCTTGAGGGAGTGGTCAAGGTATGTGTTAGAGTGATTTAGAGTCTAGTTCCTGTCTTCGGACAGTGAGGACGTGTGGAGTGAGTGTCTAGACTTCAGAGAGAGAAGACGTCTGGAGGAGGAAGGAGTCTAGCCTGCTTTATCATCAGTTCATATCGTGGAGTCTGGTATAGGTGTTTGAATTCACCTTAGTCTAGTCAGAGCTGTATCACCTCCTCAGCATACACTGAAGGAAAGAGAAGTTTTAGTACAGAAAGCCTTCAGCATCCTGTCTAAAGGACGGTATCAGGTTCAGAGACGTGCTCCTGCCTGTTGATAACTGAGCATCTGTAGCTAACTTTGAAGGAAGGAAAAGAAAGAAGTGACTGCTCGACCCTTGGCTAGTTTGAGTGCTTATGTTACCAGCGTGGACAAGGCGAAAGGCAAAGTGGATTTATTGGATTAGTGCTTACGGATTGAAGAAGTCCAGCACATTGCACCCGGTCACTGGGGACCGAAGGGTCACTGTTGTTTCAAGCACAGTGATAAGAAAACCAGGAATCTACCGGACCCTAGGTCGCGGCAGACAGCCCCTTATAGTCAGTACGTAACTGGGGTCAGGGGGAGTGAAGACTTTGGAGTTTCTGCAGGACAAAATAAGAATTCAGCTCCTTCACAGGAAGGCCCCTAACACAAAGCTGACTGGGCAGGTACAGCTATAGATTAGCTGGAGATTTTGAGGGAACTACGCTTCAGGCTGGTTGTACTCGTTGTATTGGAAGTAAAGGAGGCCCCTAACTTGTCCAGCTGCTGTCTCAAGATACACTCTCCTTGGATCAGCCTCCCTGGGACCTGCTTGAACATCTTACAAGTAAAGGTATGGAAAGACGCTGACCGTGTGAGACTGTGTTCTTTATCTGCACCCGACTTCACAAATCCAATAGACTTTGAGGGACCCGTCCCACCTGTAGGGGACCCGACATCTAGCTGCCTCACCATCCCCTCAGAGATCTACAGCAGCGCTGGTACTAATTACCAGAATACTACAGGTGGCGTCACGAACTGTATATAAACCTATCCCCTGTAAATATATCCCCAACATACGCCAGACCGCCCGGGCCACAGACCGAGCCACAGCTACCTGTGACAAAACCCCCCATAGACTTCCATGGGCTCGGCTCTGAGTACCCCATTGCCCTGGTAATCCACAATTGTGGTGGCGGGTCGAAACAGATGCACCAGGACATACGAGACACCTAGTCCTCTAGTGATAATCTTCTGCAGATAAAACACTGGATTTTATTGAAACAGCAGAACATAGCCCAGTAAGTGAAACTTCACTGGAATCAGGTTCTCTGCCCCTACATTATGCTGCTCTCAGATTACATGGCAAAAACCTGCTGACATTTCCCCTTGCACACAATAGTAAGTGCACACAGTCTTTTTCAGGCGATTCCACTCTGAAAAGCCCCTGAAAAAGCACCCACTAAATGCTCAAAAGAATGAACATTTATGTAAAAACGACTTGCTGTTCTGTTGATTGAGTCTCTTTTAACTGCGTCAGGTTTTCAGAGAAAAATTTTTGATGGGAGCGCTTCTTTAACGGTTCTTGAAAAACACAGCGGGTTCCCCCGCTGGGAGAAGACCTCTTGTGCTCATACCCTAGAAGTATCAGTATGACGGTATAAAACGGATTCTATTTTCCTATGGTTGTGACAGATTTGATGAAGCATAAAACATGTACAATGCTGACAACTCGCTGCTGAAAAATGTGCCGATATTAGCAGCAAATGTAACAAGGCCGTGAGGAATGCTAGGAAAACAGCTGCCTGCACAGAACAGAGAAAAGAGCGAGAAGTGATATAAGAGAGGCAATAATGATAACATCCTAAATACGTGATAGTAAGCAGTACTAACACTATAAATATCGCTACCTATGAGGGTGCAGCCAGCGTGTACTGAGATTCTCTGGTGTGCAGGGACAAGGATCGATCATACTGAAAGTTGTAAAATAATCTTTACATTCATTTATGCAAGTAGACCATTCAGCCTTCACATGAATATGTGCACTTGGTGGCGCTGTTCTAGTGCTACTATAATTGGTCAATGTTAAATCGAAGACACTATCTGAAAAATGTAATACCGTAGTTATCATCATGAGCCGTCGTCTTCCTGCATAATCCGAGGCAGCTCCGGTGAGCGGTGAGCAGATGAACTGCAGCAAGGAGAACAGGGATCCAACAAGGCCTGAAATATAGCGAGAATGACCGTTAATGATGACAGAGCAGCTGTAACAGGACATATAGCCACAGGACAGAGATTAGGAACCAAATCATTCCACACCAGGGTCTGGGACCTGTAGAACTGGACACCAGGAGCGTGGGACTGGGACATTATTCCACCGGACACAAGAGATTTGGACATAAAGACCGATAGCAGAGACCCGAACAGGGAAACAAGAAAACAGGACACCAGGGATTGGGACCTGAAACGAATGGACACCAGGAACTCTGACATAGAGCTATTGGACACAAAGGACTTGAAAACAAAAGACTCCATGTTTTGGGAAATAAAGCGTTCGACACATGGGATTGGGAAATAAAACTCTAAAAACTAGATCATAAAGCCACTGGACCATAGGATTAGTAAATCATCCACCGTACACCAGGTAGTGAAACATGGTCAACCTTAAACACAACTATATCACACACCTGGAACTGTGGCGTAAACCACAGGATGTCAGGAATTGGGACACTAAACCGCTGGACTCCAGGAACGTAGAGCCACTGGACACCGGGAACTGGAACATCATGAGCCATAAGACACAGAACATCACGGACCTGAAATGGCTGGACACCAGTGACTGAGACATGAAGCCACTACACCAAAGAGACCTGAAACCACCGGGCACCAGAGACCTGAGCCACAGGAGACCATCGACTGGGAAATAAAGCTGATGGAGACCAGAGACTGCGACCTGAAACAACCGAATACCAGGCACTGAGACCGCGCTACCGGACACAACGGACCTGAAACCAGAGGAGTTCATGAGCTGAGAAACAAAGCAGGTGAACACCAGAAACTATGCCACAAGGGCTCGAAACTGGCACATCAAGTCACAGCGCATCAGTGTGAAACACAAAGCCAATGGATATTAGAGACTGGAAAATAAAGTATAGTACACACCAGAGTATGTGACATAAAGCATCAGTACACCAGGGACTGGGACATAAAGCTGCTAGACACAAGGGACCTGAAACCACCGGACACCAAGGACATGAGCCTCAGAATACCGTGGACTGGGACATAAAGCCAAGTGACACCAGGGACTCAAAAAAAAACCAGTGAACATCAAAAATTAGACTTCAAAGCCACTGGGTGCCAGGAACGGAGACATCAAGCCAAAGTGCACCAGGGAGAATGTGGCATATAGCCATACAGCAATATGGGAGAATGAACAGATCAGACCAGAACGGCGACCATGCTGCTGGCCTGGACTGTCAATCATCAGGAGTGCACCACTCTTCAGCGAGCAGGAAGGCAGAGGATCACTGCACTCCTGAAGAATTGAAAACCCCTTTAGGAAAAAAAATAAAAATAATCAGGGAGTCGTGGCTTTCACATTACATTTTAGATCTGAAATGGAATTTGAGAAATTTCCTAAAATATGCAGCTGCCTGACCTTCCCTCTATAACCGGAGATAAGTGCAGTGCAATGTCTCCTCACATGGCCTCATTTCTTTTATTTTATGTTTCACAACCCAGTGGCTTTGTAGATAAAGCTTTCTCTCATGTCCATTGTTGCGGAGAAACACGACTTTACTTTCAATAAAGTTCTCTGCAGTTTATGAGGTTTCCGTGTCAATAAGCTGCCGACCAGCTGCTCTATTACATAGATGTAAGCACTACAAGTGTCAAATAGTGTAAAACAAATGGGGACGGACAAGGGATGACGAAATGGATTAAAATAAACTGAAAAGAACGTGTTACTGAATGAACATGAACTATTGTTCTCATACAATGCTACCTTTAAAGGGGTTGACCAGGGTTTTTTTTTTTTATTTTACTATGGGCATAAAAACTAACAGGAAAGTAGATGCTAACACAGGCAACTACCTGCATCTTCTACTCAGTGCTAGCTCAGAGCGGTCACCAAGCGGACTCCTTTTTCCAAGCTGCTCTGTCGGCGTCATGCTGATTGACAGTCGGCTCCCTGCAGTTATTCAGTGGGGAGCCGGCTGTCAATCAGCATGACATCAGAGCAGAGCAGAGTGGAAGAGAAGCAGCTGCTCTGACAACATGATGTCAGTGGAAACTGCTGAATCGCCGGCAGAAGTCGTCTGTGACCACTCTGTACTTGCAGAGATCGCCAAGAGCACAACAGGAAGGCGGTTAGCAACTACCTGCCTGTTATTTCTTAGGCCCGAAGTAAAAAAAAAATAAAATAAAAACTCCTGGATAATCTCATTAAATGGGGTGTTTCATTTTCACAAATAGGTAAAATTGCAATAAAAACAAGGAACGTTGCAATTTTATTTTAAAAACGGAGTCAGTTTTTCCTTGGGATTCCTTTTGGTCAATGTTAAATATAGGACCCCTATGAGAAGGCTATAACTAGGTCGGAACATTCCACGTCATTTCCCCCCTTTCCTTTTGTCTGAGTCTGTGTGTTTGTTTTCTAAAATTTTCCTCTTTATCTACCTGAAAATGTTTAACTATTACTATAGTATAAGATTGGTTGTTAATCTATAAATGATAGTGAAAAATCTAAGATGCCTAATTATTTTTTCCTTTCCTGTAAAATTTGAAAAATTTTCAATAAAAATTACAATTTAAAAAAATAATGAGTCAGTTTTCAAGAAGAAAGGGGTTTTTAATTTTTGAGTTTGCCCAAGATACTGACCACAACTGCAGTCTATCAACGGCAGGGACCAAGCCGCACAGGAGATTATTCAGACAGGCGGTCCCCGGTGGCTTCTGCCCACCCACTCCACTGGAATGACAGGTCTCTCCCTGCTTGCGTGTATAGGGAGAGACTTGTCACTCTGGGGGAACAGGTGGTGAGAAGATGCCTGACCGGCTAGTCTGCAGTGTGGCTTGGCACCCGGCGTCTGTGTTTCAGAGTCAAACATAAACCCAGCTGGAATCCTGCAGCCAGTGTGATACATGCCACGAATCGGGCAGCATGCATCAGTTGTCAGGTTCCCTGGCCTTATAGGGACACTGTGCCACTCCGCTTGTTCCAAGACTACAAGTTCCAGCATTCAATGAAAGCTTTGGAGCTTAGCACAATAATGCAATAGGAAATTATTGATTTTGGATGCAGTTACTTTTAGTAGATCACCCGTCTCACCTCCAAAGAGAACACTGTTGTACTTCCTCTCCTGGGGAACCCCAACCGCTGCCGCAAACCAATCCACAGTGTGCTGTGCGTGTGATAGAGTCCATCCTAAATAATGAGAAAGGACACGATAATGCACCACATAGGAGCTTACATACTGCATGTACATCCTTATACAAAGCCATTACTATCAGCGGGCATGGACAGCAGACAGAAGGCTCCTATGCTAGAATACAATAGGGGTCCCTTGCTTTGCTGCCAATCCACCAGCGATTATAATCATTATTCAAACATGGATTTTTTTCTAAGTACACCAGCCCCATCAGGTCTAAAATACTGTATTTAATAATCTATGTAGTATTGTAAAATCTGGTGACAATTTTGCTTTAAAAGTGAATGAGACTGAGCTGCATTACCACCTGTCGAAAGGTATGGCGCTGTTTTTATAACCCTGTATTCTTAAAATCATGTTTTACAGCCGACCGTGGTGTATATGGGAGTCAGTCATCCCATTATGGCGTTTGTCCACCAAAGACTGAAGTACCCCAATCCGTGATCACTAGGGTAATGCCTCAACCATCCGTCATCACTAGGGTAATGCCTCAACCCAATTTTAGCTTAGTTTCTCAATGAAGGGGAGTCCTACACAAGTTTTGGCAAAGAGGATGACTTGGCTCCAATCTACTTACGTCAGACTTGCTGTAATGATCCAATATGGAAGGCAAGAGTGGAAGGATGAGCGTAAAGCCCAAAAGATCGATGAGCAGAGCCAAGAAGACAGCCGTGATGACCCTGTGCGAGCTTTGCGGGGGCTCTTGCTTGGTCATCGCTGCTGGCGCCCTCGTCATCCTTTGTTCTTAGGAGCTCAGACACTTGCACCCTGTAAAACAAGTACAGTCCTGAGGACGGCCACCTCCTCAATGTTCCACCTCCCAGGAGGCTCAGTAGTGCTGACTCACGGCAGAGCACTTTATAGGTTACGGTGACATTCCTGGCGCTGTGGAGAAGTCAGAACTTCAGTTATTTTGTAATAGTCAGAAGCTGTTACAGTAAATTAAGCAGGAAACAATGCGTGAAGAAGAAGGAAAATTATCCCAACAGGAAGTAAAGTTACACAAGCAGCAATGATGGAAAACAACTTTTTAGAATGGTCTTGCAAAAACATTCAGTAATAAAAGCGAAAAAATTAAAAATTCCCACTGGTGAGCAATAGGGTGGTTTGGCAATAGAAGTTTCAACCTGCATAATAATCTACAGACATCAGTCATCTTCTCATACGAGAACAATGGTCAGAGTTTCACCAGTATTTCTGGCATGAGAAATAAAGAAGCTTTATCTTTTTTCTTTTCCATCTAGCAGTCCGTTAAAAAGTGACTGCACTCGAACGGCATCAGAGTGCGGTCCGATTCTTTCACGACCCTAGACTAGCATTGCTGGTTTTGATCAGACACTCCATGAAAAACTGCGGAGAAAATGTCCAATTTTGATACGAGATGTGACGGCCCCATTCGCTATTAGGGTAGATTCACAAGGACTGACTGTAAGCTATCAGTTTTTTTGTTTTTTTACAGCAGCAACTATTAATCATTAAAAAGGCCATTTACATTTTCTGCAACGTATCCATAAAAATCAGATGCTTTACTGTGGCATAAGATTTCTTTCTTTCTTTTTTTTAACACGCACCCATAGACTTGAATGGAAGAGTCTCATCTAATTTACGGAGGAAACTCGTGCAATTTTTTTTTTTTCAAAACTCCATTTGGTCAGTGGAAGAAAAAATATCATCCATCTGCACTGCCCCCCATGGAATAACATTGGTCCGCGTGCTTTTCAAAGCAAAAAAGTATGAGCAAGTCCAGGCTGAGGTCTATATCTATCTTGGTTTAGGACATTAATGCCAAGCAACACAATTTAATTTATTTTAATGGCAGCCACGAAGCTCTCGGGTGAGGACATTTGTATGGGGCAGATTTATTAAACCGGTCTACATTGAATGAAAACTGTCTCTGTTGCTCATAGCAACCAATCACAGAGCAGCTTTCATTTTTCAATAGCAGAACCTGAAATGAAAGCTGAGCTGTGATTGGTTGCTACGGGCAACCCATAAGGCAGCCAAGTAAACTATGAGGCCTTGTTTATATATTTTTTCCTCACTTGAATACTCATCCAGATACACTTATTCACAATATGTGTGTTATGGGCCACTGGGGCAGCACGGTGGCTCAGTGGTTAGCACTGCAGCCTTGCAGTACTGGGGTCCTGGGTTCCAATCCCACCAAGGACAACATCTGCAAGGAGTTTGTATGTTCTCCCTGTGTTTGTGTGGGTTTCCTCCGGGTTCTCCGGTTTCCTCCCACACTCCAAAGACATCCTGATAGGGAATCTAGATTGTGAGCCCCATTGGGGACAGCGATGATAATGTGTGCAAACTGTAAAGCGCTGCGGAATATGTTAGCGCTATATAAAAATAAAGATTATTATTATTACTGTATGCATAGTTCGATTTGCTCTCCACTAACCTAGCGCCATGGTTCTGTCACTGCCCCCATCTCAATTGTTGGCTGCAGTGGTGACGTCATGTTAATAGCACTGCAGCCAATCACTAAGCTCATCATCTACAGTCATGGCCAAAAGTTTTGAGAATAACACAAATATTACTTTTTACAAAGTCTACTGCTTCACTTTTCCTAATGGCAATTTGCATATACTCCAGAATGTTATAAAGAGTGATCAGCTTAACAGCAATTACTTGCAAAGTCAATATTTGGCTAGAAAATGAACTTTATCCTCAAAACACATTTCAACATCACTGCAGCCCTGCCTTAAAAGGACCAGCTAACCTCTTTTCAGTGATTGCTCCATTAACACAGGTGTGGATGTTGATGAGGACATGGCTGGAGATCAACCTGTCATGATTAAGTAAGAATGACACCACTGGACACTTTAAAAGGAGGCTGGTGCTTGGCATCATTGTTTCTCTTCTGTTAACCATGGTTATCTCTAAAGAAACACGTGCAGTCATCATTGCAATGCACAAAAATGGCCTAACAGGGAAGAGTATCGCAGCTAGAAAGATTGCACCTCAGTCAACAATCTATCGCATCATCAAGAACTTCAAGGAGAGAGGTTCCATTGTTGCCAAAAAGGCTCCAGGGCGCCCAAGAAAGACCAGCAAGCTCCAGGACCGTCTCTTAAAAGTGTTTCAGCTGCGGGATCGGGCTACCAGCAGTGCAGAGCTTGCTCAGGAATGGCAGCAGGCAGGTGTGAGTGCATCTGCACGCACTGTGAGGCGGAGACTCTTGGAGCAAGGCCTGGTCTCAAGGAGGGCAGCAAAGAAGCCACTTCTCTCCAGAAAAAACATCATAGACAGACTGATATTCTGCAAAAGGTACAGACAGTGGACTGCTGAGGACTGGGGTAAAGTTATTTTCTCTGATGAATCCCTTTTTCGATTGTTTGGGACATCAGGAAAACACCTCATTCGGAGAAGACAAGGTGAGCTCTACTACCAGTCTTGTCTCATGCCAACTGTTAAGCATCCTGAAACCATTCATGTGTGGAGTTGCTTCTCAGCCAAGGGAATCGGCTCTCTCACAGTCTTGTCTAAAAACACAGCTATGAATAAAGAATGGTACCAGAATGTCCTCCAAGAGCAACTTCTCCCAACCCTCCAAGAGCAGTTTGGTGATCAATAATGCCTTTTCCAGCATGATGAAGCACCTTGCCATAAAGCAAAGGTGATAACTAAATGGCTCAGGGAAAAAAACATAGAGATTTTGGGTCCATGGCCTGGAAACTCCCCAGATCTTAATCCCATTGAGAACTTGTGGTCAATCATCAAGAGACGGGTGGACAAACAAAAACCTAAAAATTCTGACAAAATGAAAGCATTGATTGTGCAAGAATGGACTGCTATCAGTCAGGATTTGGTCCAGAAGTTGATTGAGAGCATGCCAGGGAGAATTGCAGAGGTCCTGAAGAAGAAGGGTCAACACTGCAAATATTGACTTGCTGCATTAACTCATTCTAACTGTCAATATAAGCTTTTGTTACTCATATGTTTGCAATTATATTTCTGTCTGTGATAAAAACATCTGTCAAACACACATAAAAACCAGAGGGCAGCAGATCATGTGAAAATATAATATTTGTGTCATTCTCAAAACTTTTGGCCATGACTGTACATCAGTAAAGCCGCTAAGCTCAGCGATTCATTGGAGCAATGTGACGTCACTGCTACAGGCAAACAGACAGGAACTGATGGAGAAACTTACTAATTTTGGAAAATATGCCAACAGCAAAAAGGATGGCATTGCTTTGATGACCCAGGTAGGGCAAGTACAGCAGTTTTTATTTTTTACAGTCATCTGTGCATATGAGAAACTGTGTTCAGAAAGTGGACAACCCCTTTAATGTTTCATTTATTTTATTTTTTTAACAGTCTCAAACTAACCTCCCTTGTAGTCATGCAAGTGTGTCGACCCGCCACCACAATTGTGGATTACCAGGGCAATGGGGTACTCAGAGCCGAGCCCATGGAAGTCTATGGGATTTGTCACAGGTAGCTGTGGCTCGGTCTGTGGCCCGGGCGGTCTGGCGTATGTTGGGGATATATTTACAGGGGATAGGTTTATATACAGTTCGTGACGCCCCCTGTAGTATTCTGGTAATATGTACCAGCGCTGCTGTAGATCTCTGAGGGGATGGTGATGCAGCCAGATGTCGGGTCCCCTACAGGTGGGACTGGTCCCTCAAAGTCTATGAAGTTAGTGAAGTCGGGTGCAGATAAATAACACAGTCTCACACGGTCAGCGTCTTTCCATACCTTTACTTGTAAGATGTTCAAGCAGGTCCCAGGGAGGCTGATCCAAGGAGAGTGTATCTTGAGACAGCAGCTGGACAAGTTAGGGGCCTCCTTTACTTCCAATACAACGAGTACAACCAGCCTGAAGCGTAGTTCCCTCAATATCTCCAGCTAATCTATAGCTGTACCGCCCAGTCAGCTTTGTGTTAGGAGCCTTCCTGCGAAGAAGCTGAATTCTTATCTTGTCGTGCACTGACTCAAAGTCTTCACTTCCCCTGACCCCAGTTACGTACTGACTATAAGGGGCTTGTTTGCCGCGACCTAAGGTCCGGTAAATTCCTGGTTTTCTTACCACTATGCTTGTAACAGTAGTGATCCTTCGGTCCCCAGTGACCGGTTGCAATGTGCAGGACTTCTTCAATCCGTAAGCACTATTCCAATAAAACCACTGTGCCTTTCGCCTTGTCCACGCTGGTAACATAAGCACTCAAACTAGCCAAGGGTCGAGCAGTCACTTCTTTCTTTTCCTTCACTTCAAAGTTAGTTACAGATGCTCAGTTATCAATAGGCAGGAGCACGTCTCTGAACCTTATACCGTCCTTTAGACAGGATGCTGAAGACTTTCTGCACTAAACTTCTTCTTTCCTTCCAGTGTATGCTGATGAGGTACAGCTCTGACTAGGCTAAGGTGAATTAAAACCACCTATACTAGACTCCACTTTCCGAACTGATGATAGAGCAATCTGGACTCCTTCCTCCCTCCAGACGTCCTCTCACTCTCAAGTCAGGAACTCAACTGACTAAAATCACTCCAACACATACCACCTTGACCACTCCCTCAAGAGTAAACTCCACTACCCTAAGGGTGTGTCTAGTATATGTTGAGTGAATGGATATTTAGCATTAAACTGCTGTCTCGCCACACACTCTCCAGGGTACTGCGTGTGCCTAACACCAGGGCTACACATTCCCCCATGGTAAAAGACAGCACCCCCGGGCTGTAAAATACAAAAGAGACATTTTGTTTATGCAATAAAACATTAAACAATTAACATTGGTTCGTCCCATCCGGGAGGTGAGGATATCTTGAACGTTGCAAACATTATAGAAATACAAAAAGTGTTAGATAGCATTCAATAAATATACAATATACTTGTGAAGGACCCGCCCCAAACCTTCAACGTAGGTCCTGGGTGGGCTGCAGGACATCCAATTGCAGACCTCACTCAGTGCCACACCACACGGGTTTTGTTTTCAGAGGTAGTTGTACTGGTTTATGTAAAACCAAGATAAGGCACCGAAGCGCAAACTATTTACAAGTAAGTTCTGGGCTGGCATAGTCCTCAACCTCCAAGTCCAATGTAAAACCAAAGACATATTATATAATATCACATAATACTAAAGTGCAAAAACTTTTTCTGGTTACTGTTTACCCAGCCGGGCATTCTACAGTTAGCAAAATATATATGCATTATATATATACTCTTCAACTGGTGCTAAACTCTATAAAACATTTTCAAACTTTCTACTTATGGTAGACCCGATATGGATCCCACCAATTCTTCTTTACTTATTTATTCATTTTCAAATAATACACTTTCCAATACATTTTCCACCCCGGGGCTGGAACAATGCGATGTTCGCACAGGACCGTTCCTATTCCTGGGCCCAGTGCCCAGCACCAAGATCATCGACTCCACCATCGGGGTCTGTGTGCACTGGGCTGGTGGGGATGTCGGGGGTTCCAGCAGGGTGTCATCATCGCTGGTTACCTGCAGGGCCGGTTCACTCCGGTCCTCTAGGCCGCAGGGCCCGTCCTCCTCTGGGGACGCTGCTGCAGCATAAGATACTGGGCAAAAAGCAGGCTTTTGTAGTGGCTCAATTGAGATCGCATCAGACTCTTGTGATGTAGATTGGGTCGCCGATTGCGATGCAAAGTAGATCGCCGATTGCGATACGGAGGTGTACGCAGGGGGCGATGCCGATGCACAATGCTGGTGTGATGCAGAGCAGGAAGCAGGTGTGCGCAATGGCTCAGTTGGGGACGCACTAACCTGCTGCTGTTGCTGCTCCATCATTGACGGCTGAGTCCCCGACGGTGTCCCTACCGGGGATCGATCATCTGCTGCGGCCTCTTGGCCGGGCGGGCGTTCCGGGATTGGCTGTACCTCCTCAACCTCCTTCGCTTCCACCGCTGCACCGGTGGGATCGGGATCGGTACTTTCGGGGGCAGCCTCCGGTTGCTCCTTTGCCTTGGGCAGCAGAATTTTCGGTGACTCGAATCGTGCATTTTCTTCTTTGATCTCCAGCAATGCTTGCTGCAGGTGCAGGACCACGGATGACTCCTGTGCTGGTGGCAGCTTGGCTGGGGCACGGGGCCTGCCTTCCTCCGCTTCCCTGCTCGGCTGCACACGTCCTGCTTCCATGATGTTCCAGAAGATTCTCTCTTCTTTCTGCGGAGACATCCGGTCTCTTCCGTGGAGGTGGGGTTTGCGTCTCCTCCTCCTCGCAGGAAGGTGAAGAGGAGGCGGACCTCCTTTGCTGTAGGGCAGGATCGCATATTGTAATAGCACTTTGAGAGGGCAGGCATTTTCTTCGCGCCACAGGGGGGTAGACGCCCACGAAGGTATGCCCACCTTCTTCTCCAGCGCCTGAGGGCGCGAATATGGCGACAAAAATGGCGATTTTGGCGCCAAAAGTGCAAACAGTCCTTTTTCACCAAAACAATTCCTTAGGCACACAGGGCTCGCAATTCTGCGAGTTTCGCATCCTGTTCGTGACGCCAAGTTTTTGTGTCGACCCGCCACCACAATTGTGGATTACCAGGGCAATGGGGTACTCAGAGCCGAGCCCATGGAAGTCTATGTGATTTGTCACAGGTAGCTGTGGCTCGGTCTGTGGCCCGGGCGGTCTGGCGTATGTTGGGGATATATTTACAGGGGATAGGTTTATATACAGTTCGTGACGCCCCCTGTAGTATTCTGGTAATATGTACCAGCGCTGCTGTAGATCTCTGAGGGGATGGTGATGCAGCCAGATGTCGGGTCCCCTACAGGTGGGACTGGTCCCTCAAAGTCTATGAAGTTAGTGAAGTCGGGTGCAGATAAATAACACAGTCTCACACGGTCAGCGTCTTTCCATACCTTTACTTGTAAGATGTTCAAGCAGGTCCCAGGGAGGCTGATCCAAGGAGAGTGTATCTTGAGACAGCAGCTGGACAAGTTAGGGGCCTCCTTTACTTCCAATACAACGAGTACAACCAGCCTGAAGCGTAGTTCCCTCAATATCTCCAGCTAATCTATAGCTGTACCGCCCAGTCAGCTTTGTGTTAGGAGCCTTCCTGCGAAGAAGCTGAATTCTTATCTTGTCGTGCACTGACTCAAAGTCTTCACTTCCCCTGACCCCAGTTACGTACTGACTATAAGGGGCTTGTTTGCCGCGACCTAAGGTCCGGTAAATTCCTGGTTTTCTTACCACTATGCTTGTAACAGTAGTGATCCTTCGGTCCCCAGTGACCGGTTGCAATATGCAGGACTTCTTCAATCCGTAAGCACTATTCCAATAAAACCACTGTGCCTTTCGCCTTGTCCACGCTGGTAACATAAGCACTCAAACTAGCCAAGGGTCGAGCAGTCACTTCTTTCTTTTCCTTCACTTCAAAGTTAGTTACAGATGCTCAGTTATCAATAGGCAGGAGCACGTCTCTGAACCTTATACCGTCCTTTAGACAGGATGCTGAAGACTTTCTGCACTAAACTTCTTCTTTCCTTCCAGTGTATGCTGATGAGGTACAGCTCTGACTAGGCTAAGGTGAATTAAAACCACCTATACTAGACTCCACTTTCCGAACTGATGATAGAGCAATCTGGACTCCTTCCTCCCTCCAGACGTCCTCTCACTCTCAAGTCAGGAACTCAACTGACTAAAATCACTCCAACACATACCACCTTGACCACTCCCTCAAGAGTAAACTCCACTACCCTAAGGGTGTGTCTAGTATATGTTGAGTGAATGGATATTTAGCATTAAACTGCTGTCTCGCCACACACTCTCCAGGGTACTGCGTGTGCCTAACACCAGGGCTACACACAAGCCTAATGCAAATAGCAGAAAAGCAGAAGACAGCAGCTGGTCTGATGATTCAGCCTTCATGATGTTATCTAGCCTTCCTGTGTCGCCTTTTGTTTATTTCTTTAATCTAAATTGTATAAAATTATATAAAAAAAAAAAAGGTCAGGACAACCGTAAGAGAGAACCTCCAGATATACAAATACGACGTCTCCATAGACTTCTATAAACAGCACACGTGCCAAGAGGATTTTTTTTGGCATATGCAGATTATACCGGCACATATATACAGTCAGTAAGGGTATGTGTACTCGCTGAGTAATGGCAACATGTGCATCAGATTACAGAAATCTCATTCACTTTTCTGGTACTATAAAACACAACGTGTGAACAAGCCCTAAAGAGTTGTTAATGTGGCACTTGATAATCCAGAAGGTCTGATAATCCAGCACTTTGTACTAGAACTCTGTGCTTGAAGAATCACCACAATTGCCAAAGCGTAGAGAAACTCACCTCTTAATTTCACAAAACGCGGTGACTACAGTACACTGCTATATGGCTTTGTCGGACTGTGAAGAGCTAAAGGGCGCAGTCAGACGGCCATATAAAACAGACTGATTGCAGAACGCAGTGCATGGACTGGCCATCGGCTCTCCCGAACAGAGTGACAGCTGCATAGAAATACACACTCGGATCAGGAGATTCGATGGCCAGTCCGTGCACAGCGTTCCAATCTCGGTCCGATTTATATGGCTTTGTGATGGCGCCCATATTGATACCTTTATTCCTAGGGTCACACAATCTTTTTTCTCTCATCCGAGAAATTCAATACTAATCACACTATGATCTTCTTCATTTTGTGACCTGAATAGCTGAGTGTGAACCAATAATGCAACTTGTGCACGCAAGGAAAGGTCGGACATGGGCACTACATCATAGAATAACATGGGGACGAGAATGGTCCATCAAAACAATGAAAACTATTGTCGTGTAATGCACATCATGACATTACAGGAGACCAACTTGAAGGAGGATCTTCATGATGTCACTGGGCCTATTTGGCACTATGGGACCTCGGGACGCTGGGCCAAGGATGCCAGGCGCAGAAGTGAAGTGAAGACCGGCTGGCACAGGAGGACCATGACAGAGCAAATCAATTTGCTCATATCTTGATTTAATCTCTCATATTTGGAGAAACCAGAATGATTCAGCGGCTTCTATTTTTCCTTTGCATTAGAGCATTGAAATGATTCCTCGAAGCCACACCATTTTCACTTGCTGTTGCCATATGTTTCATAACTAGTAAATCTTTCCACCGTTTCTTTGAATTGCGACACACATCTAGTGATAACTAGGCTAGTATTACGCTGCATTCACATGTGTATGTACGATTTTAGAGGATTTCTCTAGCAAATCCAATGCTTTGCAAAGGGGGAAATCTGCAGTGAATTGCCACCGCACAAATTGTCTTGCTGCAGATTTCAGATTAGCATCGCTATTCAATTTACACTGTAGATTTGCTCCGCAGCTTGTGAATGAGATTTCTCGAAATTTCACCCTCAGAACCATTACTGTAATATGCTGCGGAACTGACCCATGCAAATAAGCTTTTGTGCCTAAATTCTTCGTTCACACCTGCTTTTGAGCCCCCGTCTCATTTTTATCTACAGGAAAAAGTGCAGGATGCAGCGACAATAATGAGTACCGTAATGGACTCCGAACAAACCCCATTATAGCCAACATGGTTTGTTGGGAACCGTTTGTGTTCCTCATGTGATGTATATGCAAATTCCTGATGCTGGTTGGAACCTCTTCTAAACTGGACTTTACAATCATTATAGAACAGAAAGTTTTGTAGCCCTAGAAATCATTAACCAACTAAATAATAGAATTTATCTTGAGGCTTCGAACACGTCTGCGTCATCACGTGATTTGGGGGTGATTAAATAATTTGTGACCGGAGTCAGCTAGTCGCATTGCAACATTTTAAATACTTTCCGCCTATGGCTTTTTAACCCTGTGAAATAATACTACTCTTCTCTCATTGCACTTCCTGCCAGACAGCCCCAACTTTGGATCCTACATTGCTGACTCTGATGCTTTGCCCAGGGTGCAGTGCTGCTCATCTCCTCCTGAGGCTAGATTACAGCCCTTCCCCTCATTATCTCCTCTACCTGTAGCTTCCTCCTCCATCATCTCCAGCTTCCTCTCCTTCCTGTATTTCTATCTGCTGCTCTCTCCTCAGGAAACACATTAGGGTTTTATATAGTGTTTTATATACACACATTATTATTGTGCGCCGTCTCAGACTCCTTACCCATGTCTTCCTGTAGTCTCAGTGTGCTGCTGTACTGTGAATTCACTCCTTCCTCTCTGTCCCCTCCTGCTGCCAGCCCTGATCCTCCCTTCGCCTCCACCTCCAGCATCAGATTTCCGTGCTGCAAAGTTCTGTCACCAAACTTAATTTTTTTTTTATTATGTAAAATAGCCCAATTTTTTCAAAATGACAGCATAAAAACACAAAAGAGTAAATTGGGAGCACAGGAAAAGTAGATTAGAGTGCAATTTTCATTTCGTGACCACGACACTGTCATGTGTGATATTGTTTGCACGTGAACCCTCAGCATTGAAATATGTTGGTACTATAGAAATAAAACGTATTGTTTTTCAGAGATGCTTTTTCTTTGCACCACTTTGGAAAAACCTTCATTCACTCGTCTGTTTTCACGTACGCGTCTCTTCCATGTTTTTTTTCAGGTAGAACACATATCCATTATGGTCTATGTGGCTGGTCACATTGTTAATGTTGTGTACCCAGCAGTCTGCTATAAAACAAAATAATTTTTTTTTTTTTTTTTAAATTCGAGTCATGTATTAAACTTTCCAAAGCGAGTCAATGATTTCATGAAAATCCCAACAGCACACGAATGCATTCTGTGTGCTCTCCCTTTTTAACATTTTGATAGGGAGAATTTTTTTAAATTTATTTTTGCAGAAGAGAAAATCTCTGGAGAAACACGGATGGTAAAAGTACCCTGACCTAAAACTGATGAAAATAGGATTGTTTTTTTCCATCCGAGAAAAATCACTGACATCTGTATGAAGCCGTTTTGTAAAGCATTTTTAGTCGCCTTACAAAATGTGACCTTGTGATTTTCTTAACATCACAAGTAATATTTATAAATGTGGTCATGTTACAAGCAATGTGATGCAACCGTGACAGCACCGTGGTGGAATATATCCAAATCTAATGATTTTTTGGGCACGGAAAAACAAATCACTAGTTCAACTCATATAAAACACATAATACACTCCTCAACATTGAAATTGAGAACACCAAAAAAGAAAATTCTGGAATCAGAAATCATGGATGGATAGAAATGTTACTGATATGCATATGCTGAAAAAAAAACTTGCTTCCAGTTTTTAACACATCTGCTCCTGGCAGCTTTCTTTGCAATTGCCGATCAATGACGTTCTGGATGAGCTCGATGGGAGGCAAGTCTGGAGACACAGAAGGCCATGGTGGCAGGTTTAGGCCACACAGGCTGCTCACAATAGCACCAGCAAACTTGCACTCCTGTTAAAGACTCTGATCAAGAGAGGACAAGACACTAATTTACTGGAGGTCCCATAGATATGTTGGGTCGGCAGTCCCCAAAAATTAGAGTGACTTCTAGCTGCTTCCAGGGGGGCTAGTCATCAAAGGTAACCATGTAGGCCAAGGTCCAGTATATGGAAACTTTAGCATGACCGGTTTGGCAGTGGTTCAGTAATGGTGTGGGGTGGCATTTCTTTGGAGGGCCACACAGCCCTCCATGTGCTCGCCAGAGGTAGCCTGACTGCCATTAGGTACCGAGATGAGATCCTCAGACCCCTTGTGAGACCATATGCTGGTGTGGTTGGCCCTGGATTCTTCCTAATGCAGGACAATGCCAGACCTCATGTGGCTGGAGTGTGTCAGCAGTTCCTGCAAGATGAAGGCATTGAAGCTATGGACTGGCCTGCCCGTTCCCCAGACCTGAATCCGATTGAGCACATCTGGGACATCATGTCTTGCTCCATCTGTGTAGCCCTGGTATGTAAGGCACACATAAAATCCTGGAGGATGTGCGGAGAGGTAACAGTTTAATGCTTGATATCCATTCACTCCATCACACACTTGGACACACCCATAGGGTATATAAGGTAGTGACATGCAGCAGAGCAAAAGTTCTGTTTCCTGTCTTCGGACAGAGCAGTCTGAGTCTGTTTCCAGTCTGAGTCTGTTTCCTGTCTGAGAAGAGCTCAGATCAGTGGAGATCAGTCAGTCAGTGAAGCAGGGTAGCTCACCTGATGAGAAAGAAGAGTTAGCAACAGAAACTTCAGTCGCCTGTCTCAAGGACAGTGAAGTTCAGTCGATGTGTTCCTGAACTAGGAGAATACTGAGAATCTGTCAGCGAGCTCCAAGGAAGAAGTAAGAAAGGATTGACTTGTACTATCCTAGGAAGTGTGGAGTGCTTATGTTAAGAGCGCGAGCAGGGCGAAGGGCGCAGTGGAAAGAATTAGAGAAGTGCCTTAGATATCGGATTATCTGCACTATTAGCCGGTCACTGGGGACCGAAGTGTTGTTATCGCTTCACGCATAGTAACGGAACAACCAGAGTCTTACTGGACCTTAGGTCGCAGAACGCAGCCCTTGAAGTGTCGGTACGTAACCGGAGTCAGGGAGAGTGGGAACCTTGAGTCGATGCAGGACAACAGTAGGAACTCAGCTCTCTCACATTATATGGAAGGCTCCACCACAATGCTGACCGGGCAGTACAGCTATAGAGTTAGCTGGAGTATTTGGAGTTAACTACGCTTCATGCAAGTTGGACTCACCTACATATTGAAAGTAAAGGAGGCCTCTAACCTGTTCAGCTGTTATCTCGAAGCACATTCTCCACCCCGACCAGCTCCCCGGGACCTGCCTAAACATCTGACAAGTAAAAGGTATGGAAAGACGCTGGATGGTGTGAGACTGATTCATTTAACTGCACCATACATCATTATAACCATAGACTTCCAGGGACACGTCTCACCTGTGGGAGACTTACTACCAAGCTGCCCCATAACATCCCCTGTGAAGACCCTTACAGCAGCGCTGGTACAAATTACCAGAAACTACAGGTGGCGTCACGAACTGTTATCTACCAAATCCCCTGTAAATAATTCCCCCATCATCGCCCTGACCGCCAGGGCCACAGACCGAGCCACCGCTACCAGTGACAACCCCCATAGACTTCCATGGGCTCGGCTCTGAGTACCCCATAGCCCTGGTAATCCACAATTGTGGTGGCGGGTCAGCACAACTTGGCGTCACGAACAGGATCCGAAACTTGCAGCATTGCGAGCCCTGTGTGCCTGTGGAGTGTTTTGGTGAAAAAGACTGTTTGTGCTTTTGGCGCCAAATACCGCCATATTTGCCGCCATATTCGCGCCCTGAGGCGCTGGTGAAGAAGGTGGGCGTACCTTCGTGGGCGTGTACCCCCCTGAAGCGCGAAAAGTTATGGCCGCCCTCTCCAAGGCCTATTACAATGTGAGATCCAGCCCCACTGCTAAAGAAATACGCCTCCTCTTCATCCTCTATGCGAAGAGGAGGAGACGCAAATCCCGCCTCCACGGAAAGGACCAGAATGTTCCTGTTGGATACCACAGTGAGATCTGGACCGAGATGGCGGAAGGACAGGAGAATCAGTGCCCATTACCAGGGGACTGTCTGCCTGTGCCGGAGCTGTCCCCAGATCGGGACACCGACCCCGCCATGATGGAGCTGCGGAGGGAGAACGCAGAGCTGAAGAAGAAGCTGCAGAATCGTGCAATTCGACAAGAGACGGAGAGACGCTGGCGCACCCAAACACAGCGGCTGCTGTGGGACGCCATGTTCTCTCCCACAAGTGAAATACCGTCTCTTGATACCCCTCTACCACTGGATTATCCTAAGGCCCTGATGAAAAAGGCTGCGGAGCGACTGGAGGCGGACACCAGATATGCTGTACCTGATCCCACCGAAGGAGCGGTGGAGGCGAAGGAGGCTGAGGAGGTCCTGCCCGTTCCGGAATGCCAGCCAGGTCAGAGGGCCGCAGCGGATTACCGTTCCCCGGCAGGGACACCGGAGGGGTCCTGCCCATCGTTGCCAGACGTCGACTGGGATGCAATGGAGCGGATTGATGACGTCACGTACGCTGTCCAGTGGGAAAGAGAGATGCAGTGTCGTGAAGAGGAGCAGCGACGCCGGCAGGAGGAAGAGCGAGAGGTGCAGCAGAACCGACAACGCCAATACGAGCAGTTGGTCGCGGACAAGGAGATGGTCCGCAAGGACAAAGGTACCCTGCGGGAACCGCGGCATCAGGGGTGCGTTGTGGAATTCCAGCTCCGCAAGGGCTGGGGTTTCATCCGCGAGCCGGGACTTTATCAAGGGGTTTTTGTAAGCCGCCGAGATGTGGAGTCCCACCTGCCCATTGGTCATCCGGGTAGGGACCTAGCTAATGGGGACATAGTTAGTTATACACGGCACTGGGGTCTGAAGGGGTGGTATGCCCTAAACATGTCTGTCGTCAGCGACCCCGTCCCCGACGCCGGTAACGTCACCACTACCGCAGCGTCCCCGTCTCGAGCTCAAATAGCAGCAGGCCGTGCCCCAGTATCGCCCCCTGCTGGCCCATCGCAATCTACGACGCGATCGGCATCGCTACCTGCTTGCATCTCTTCACCCAAGTCTTCCTTTGTATCGCAAACTGCGGTTAAATTTGAATCGCTACCTGCAACGCAAATTGAGACGCAATCGGCGTCTCACAAGGAGAAAGCACCCGGCGTGCCCCAAGCGGTTCGCACAAGGACAGTAGCGACCCAAACCCTGATAGCAGGTCACGACCTGTTTGTCATGTGCTCTAAGGAGCATCGCATTGTTCCAGCCCCCGGGGTGGAAAATGTAGTTGAAGTAATTAAAAAGTAAAGACCGGTAGGATCCAGAAAGGGGTCTACCGCATGTAACGTTGTAGAAAGTTTGAGAATTTTTGCCAGATTTGCACTTTATTGCCAAATGTATGATGATGAGATATATCTATGTTTTCTATAATGAGTAGAATACCCGGCTGGGTACAAGAATGAAAATTTGAAAAAGTTGAGTGCATGGTTTTGCATCAAATACCCTGGTTGGGTAAAGTGAAATTAAAGTTAAAACAAGTATATATATAGATATATAATGTAAATATTGAAGTGAAATGTACGTATGTGTTTTTAACCATGTCATGGACTGAGAGGCTGAGGACTGTGCCAGCCCAGAACTTATCCTGTAAATAGTTGCGCTTCGGTGCATTATAATGGTTTTACACGAAGCCACTATTACACAACTACCTCAGAAGAAAAACCCATGTGGTGGGACCAGAAAGAGGTCTGCAATAAAGTCCTGCAGCCCACCCAGGACCTACGTGGGAGGTTTTTGGTGCGGGTCCTCCAAAAGCATAAAGTCAAGTATTAATGTGAATATTTATTGAGTGTCTTGATGTTTTGATACTTTTGTATTTTCCTACTGTACAAAATGCAACGTTTAAGAATCCTCACCTCCCGGATGGGAAGAGTTGTAATGTTTATTGTTAATGCAAAACAAAAATGTCTTTCTTTTTGTATTTTACAGCCCGGGAGTGCTGTGTTTTACCAAGGGGGGATGTGTAGCCCTGGTATGTAAGGCACACATAAAATCCTGGAGGATGTGCGGAGAGGTAACAGTTTAATGCTTGATATCCATTCACTCCATCACACACTTGGACACACCCATAGGGTATATAAGGTAGTGACATGCAGCAGAGCAAAAGTTCTGTTTCCTGTCTTCGGACAGAGCAGTCTGAGTCTGTTTCCAGTCTGAGTCTGTTTCCTGTCTGAGAAGAGCTCAGATCAGTGGAGATCAGTCAGTCAGTGAAGCAGGGTAGCTCACCTGATGAGAAAGAAGAGTTAGCAACAGAAACTTCAGTCGCCTGCCTCAAGGACAGTGAAGTTCAGTCGATGTGTTCCTGAACTAGGAGAATACTGAGAATCTGTCAGCGAGCTCCAAGGAAGAAGTAAGAAAGGATTGACTTGTACTATCCTAGGAAGTGTGGAGTGCTTATGTTAAGAGCGCGAGCAGGGCGAAGGGCGCAGTGGAAAGAATTAGAGAAGTGCCTTAGATATCGGATTATCTGCACTATTAGCCGGTCACTGGGGACCGAAGTGTTGCTATCGCTTCACGCATAGTAACGGAACAACCAGAGTCTTACTGGACCTTAGGTCGCAGAAAGCAGCCCTTGAAGTGTCGGTACGTAACCGGAGTCAGGGAGAGTGGGAACCTTGAGTCGATGCAGGACAACAGTAGGAACTCAGCTCTCTCACATTATATGGAAGGCTCCACCACAATGCTGACCGGGCAGTACAGCTATAGAGTTAGCTGGAGTATTTGGAGTTAACTACGCTTCATGCAAGTTGGACTAACCTACATATTGAAAGTAAAGGAGGCCTCTAACCTGTTCAGCTGTTATCTCGAAGCACATTCTCCACCCTGACCAGCTCCCCGGGACCTGCCTAAACATCTGACAAGTAAAAGGTATGGAAAGACGCTGGATGGTGTGAGACTGATTCACTTAACTGCACCATACATCATTATAACCATAGACTTCCAGGGACACGTCTCACCTGTGGGAGACTTACTACCAAGCTGCCCCATAACATCCCCTGTGAAGACCCTTACAGCAGCGCTGGTACAAATTACCAGAAACTACAGGTGGCGTCACAAACTGTTATCTACCAAATCCCCTGTAAATAATTCCCCCATCATCGCCCTGACCGCCAGGGCCACAGACCGAGCCACCGCTACCAGTGACAACCCCCATAGACTTCCATGGGCTCGGCTCTGAGTACCCCATAGCCCTGGTAATCCACAATTGTGGTGGCGGGTCAGCACACATCCACCAATGTCACGTTGCAGCACAGACTGACCAGGAGTTGACGGATGCTTTAGTCCAGGTCTGGGAGGAGATCCCTCAGGAGAACATCCGCAACCTCATCAGGAGCATGCCCAGGCGTTGTAGGGAGGTCATACAGGCACGTGGAGGCCATAGACAATACTGAGCATCATTTTGACTTGTTTCCACTTTAATTTTTGTCTTGTTTTGATTTTCATTTTGTCTTGTTTCCACTTTCATTTTGGGGGTCTCTCCAAATCCAGGCCTTCATTGGTTCAAAAATTTGATTTTCTTTGATGATTTTTGTGTGATTATGTTGACAGCACATTCAACTTTGTACAGAACAAAGTATTCAATGAGAATATTTCATTCATTTAGATCTAGGATGTGTTATTTGAGTGTTCCCTTTATTTTTTTGAGCAGTGTATATATAACACAGCCTCCCCTCAGCCCCCCAATAGTATATATAACACAGCCTCCCCTCAGCCCCCCAATAGCGCCACAGTCCAGTACTCACGGATTTATTTAAAAAAAACAAAAAACAATCCTCACCACTCCTCGTGCCCCGCGCTGCTTCCGACTCCGGTCTCAGCAGCTGCAGTTCCTGGGCCCGGCGGCGGCACACAGTGGGTGCGCGATGATATGACATCATCGCGCACCTGCAGTGTCAGAGGCAGAGGGGAATGATGGGAGAGGGAGCGTCATCTGACGCTCTCTCCTCCATCATTGCTTTGAACTGTCAATGCGGTGTGTAGCCCTGGTACACAATACCAGGAGGATGAGTGGCGAGGTAACAGTTAAGGTCTCTTCATGACATCATGTACACTTCTGACACACCCAGCAGGGGTGTGGAAGGGAGTGATTTCTAGTCAGTCAGTTTCCTGTCCTTGGACAGAGTAGACGTGTCCAGTTTGAGCCTGTCAGCAGTTCAGAAAGTGGAGGCTGGTACAGGTGGTCTAATTCACCTTAGCCTAGTCAGAGCTGTGCCCCACTGGAAGAAAGACTGAGCTAACTATTAAGAGTCGAGCAAATCGAAGGGCAAAGTGGAAGGAAGATAATTGGAAAAGTGCTTTTGACTTGGAAAAGTCCTGCACATTGCTACCGGTCACTGGGGACCGAAGGATCACTATTAGCTACAAGCATAGTGAAGAGAAAACCAGAGATTTACCGGACCCTAGGTCGCGGCAAACAGCCCCATATAGTCAGTACGTAACTGGGGTCAGGGGGAGTGAAGACTTTGAGTCAGTGCACGACAAGATAAGAATTCAGCTCTCTCGCAGGAAGGCTCCTAACACAAATCTGACTGGGCAGAACAGCTTTGGAAAAGCTGGAATCATAGAGGGAACTACGCTTCAGGCTGGTCGTACTCATCATTATTGGACAGTAAAGGAGGCCCCTAACTTGCTTAGCTGTTGCCTCAAAGCTCATCCTCCATCAACCCCATCAGCCTCCCTGGGACCTGCCTTATCATCTTGCAAGTAAAGGTATGGAAAGACGCTGACCGTGTGAGACTGAGTTATTGATTTGCATGCCTGCACAATCCCTACCTAACTACCGACCTGAGGGAAGAGTCCCACCTGTAGGGGACCCGACATCTAGCTGCCTCACCATCCCCTCAGAGATCTACAGCAGCGCTGGTACTAATTACCAGAAGACTACAGGTGGCGTCACGAACTGTATATAAATCTATCCCCTGTAAATATTCCCCCAACATACGCCAGACCGCCAGGGCCACAGACCGAGCCACAGCTACCTGTGACAATCCCCATAGACTTCTACGGGCTCGGCTCTGAGTACCCCATTGCCCTGGTAACCCACAATTTGTGGCGGGTCGACACAAAAATTTGGCGTCACGAACAGGATACGAAACTTGCAGCATTGCGAGCCCTGTGTGCCTGTGGAGTGTTTTGGCGAAAAAGACTGTTGCTGTTGTTTGGCGCCAAATACCGCCATATTTGCCGCCAGATTCGCGCCCTAAGGCGCTGGAGAAGAAGGAGGGCGTACCTGAAAGAGCGCGCAAAGTCTTGGACACGCCCTCGGCTCTGACTCAGCGGCAGGTCCTGCAACAGGAAGTGAACGCTCTGACATCAGAGCGCCTGCGACGAAGGTCCTGTTCTCACTGCGGTGCCTGTGAAGTAGCAGCGTCTGAAACCGGTAGGCTCCGTTTAACCAAGGGGGTGCTAAGATGTCACAACAACCGGCTGACAGTGCGGCCCCGGCCGGAGGCCCCAATCCCGCACCGTCTGGTATTGTAGCGCCAGATGGGGGCGCAGGCCCTGCACCCAGTCCGGTAGTCCCGATCATGCCACTAACGCTCCCATATATGCCTGGGCGAAATGGCTTCCCCAATACAGCGGTGAGCCAGGCACATTAGCAGGCTTCAAGCGGAAGTTATGCAGCATCTTAGAAATGTACTCTATGCCTGAGAGACAAAAAGCTGCTGTGCTAATAGGGCAGCTAACTGGCGCTGCTGAGAGGGAAGTGGAGACTTGGGATACCGTTGATCAGGAGTCGGTACCTGCGATCTTCCTTAAGCTGCATGCCATATTTGAAGACCGCACAGAAACGGATCTCCGGATGGCCTTCTATCACTGTTCACAACAGCCAGGTGACAGCATCCGGACTATGCTTGCCGACTACAAGGAGCCCTGAGAGCCCTCAAGCAAATTAACAATTTAAATGCTATCGACGAGAATAGAATGCTGAAAGAACAATTTATACAGGGATTGAGATCCCAAGAGGAACGCAGAACTGTAAATTGGTGGTCCTTAGATCATCCGGATGCTACCTTTGATGCCCTAAAGGACATGGCAATAAAAGGGCTGCGGCCCCTGGGCAAACCTGAGGGGCCACCCAACATCATCAGGGTGAAGTCACTCTGGAACCGGCAGTAACCCCCTGTTCCCCGTTAGTGGCTGAAGCCAAAGCGCAGGTGACACCTCCTAGTGAATTGGACTGTCTGCGCTCAGAGGTGCGCCAGCTGACTAAAAATCTGGCCGCTGTGATGAGTGCCCTGCAGCTGCGGAAAGAGGAGGAAGGAAAGATCTTGTTAGCTGACTGCCCAGAAGACGTCCCGTGGATGCACCGGAGAAGAAAGAAGACGTCGCCCCCCCGGAGGAGGACAACGCCACCCCCAGGAGCAACCTCTGATCAACACCCTCCTCGTCGAGAGATCATCTGTTACCGCTGCAACCGGAAAGGTCATCTGTCTACACAGTGTCCTTTAAACGGGCAGAACCTGGGTCCAAGGGCCAACACCCAGGAGAATACCCGTCAGGCCCCCTAGACTGGAACCGCAGGTATGTGGGCGGGCGACCCTACCTGTCTATTATTCTAGATGGTATTGCTGTTCCAGCATTGTTAGACACTGGGTCCCAGGTGACCCTAATACCTGATGCTCTATATACCAAGTACTGGTCAATGGACAGTCTTAAACCTCCGAGCCTTGACTTTACTGTGTATGCTTCTAATGGTCTTCCTGTAGAAGTACTCGGAACAAAATGTGTAGATGTAAAGGTGGGCCGAGAGGAGTTGAGAGACCAAGGGCTTCTGGTAGTAAAGACTGTAAATGAGGAGAACGGTCTAAATATAATTTTGGGTACTAACATTATCGGTAATTGTTTGGGAGAAGTTGTGTTCTTGCTCCAACAGCTCGCTGAGATTGCCCGACCAAGGCAGAGAGGAGTAATCCAAAGAGAGATCCGGGCCCTGGTGTGTCAGCAGCAAGCGAAGCTTACCGACGGCGAAATTGGTAATGTACGGGTCACTGACTCAGATCCTATTGTGATACCCCCAATGAGTGAAATGATCATTTGGTGCAGGGCAGCCATAGGTCTGAGAGGACAGAATTACCAAGCTGTAGTAGAACCCCACCATTCAGAACATAGACCTACACTTATGACTGCTAGAGGAGTAGTAGAAGTGGTGAATGGAAGAGTACCGGTACGGCTTCTCAATTGGGGAGATGATGAGGTAAATTTACCCCGTTATGCAACCATTGCTAAACTTCATGCTGTTGATAATAATTCTATTCTCCCGGCTGAGTCCTTAGACTCCTGTCAAATAGAGGAGGACAATGACCCAGCAACTCAGGTGGCGGAATGGTGTCAGCAACTCCATGTTGGGACGGACACCACTCCCGCTCACCAGAAGCAAGGGGTATTACGGGTGGTGCAAGAGTACGCCCAAGTGTTTAGCAAAAATCCACTTGATTTTGGGACAATTAAGGGAGTACAACATCATATCCCTACAGGCAGTCATCCTCCCATCAAAGAGCGGTATAGGCCCATACCTCCAGCTCATTATCAGAAGCTAAAGAAATGTTGAATGATATGAAGAAAGCTGGGGTGATAAGGGATAGTTGTAGCCCCTGGGCAGCCCCTCTAGTTCTGGTTAAAAAGAAAGATGGTAGTATGAGAATGTGTGTGGATTACAGGCAGGTGAACCGCATAACACACAAGGATGCATACCCGTTACCACGTATAGAGGAATCATTAGCTGCTCTGAAAACGGCTAACTACTTTTCTACCCTTGATCTGACTAGTGGTTACTGGCAAGTGGCTGTGGCTGAGGAGGATCGTGAGAAAACGGCTTTCACCACCCCAATGGGGCTCTGTGAGTTCGACAGAATGCCGTTTGGGCTCAGTAGTGCCCCAGGAACATTTCAGAGAGTGATGGAAAATTGTCTGGGACATCTCAATTTTGAAACCGTGCTGCTATACCTAGACGACGTTATCGTGTATTCCAAGACATATGAGGACCATCTGAAGCACCTGGCAGAAGTATTCGAGTCCCTGTCCAGGTACGGGATGAAATTAAAACCCTCAAAATGCCATCTACTCAAACAGAAGGTACAATACTTGGGGCACATCGTCAGTTCGGAAGGAGTAGCGCCGGACCCAGAGAAAGTCACTGCCATCCAGAAGTGGCCGGAGCCGAAAAACCTTAAGGAAGTGCGACAGTTCCTGGGACTAACGGGTTACTACAGGAGATTCGTGAAAGATTACACGAAGAAGGCAGCTCCTTTACAGGACCTCCTAGTAGGACAATCCTTAAAGAGCAGAAACCCTCCCTTTAATTGGGGTAAAGAACAGGCTGAAGCATTCCAAAAGATGAAAGAGATCCTTACAGGTGATGAGATCTTAACCTATCCTGATTACAGCCAACCGTTCCTGTTGTACACCGACGCCAGTAATGAAGGGTTGGGAGCAGTTCTCAGTCAGAAGCAGAATGGCCAAGAAAAAGTCATCGCATATGCCAGCAGAAAACTCAGGCCAACTGAGAGGAATCCGGAAAATTATAGCAGCTTCAAGCTAGAGTTTCTGGCGCTGGTCTGGGCCATCACTGAAAGATTTAAGCACTATCTGGCCTCCAATAAGTTCACGGCGTACACAGACAACAACCCGTTAACGCACCTGGAAACCGCCAAGCTGGGTGCCATGGAGCAGCGATGGATGGCCCGGTTGTCCAATTACCAGTTTACTATCAAGTACCGGGCAGGTCGAAAGAATGCTAATGCTGATGCGTTGTCCCGAAGGCCGCATGACTCTGATACGGAAGAAGAATCGGATGACCTGGAAGAAATTGAGCTACCTGCGTTCCATCGAAATGGGGTAGTCCACGAGCATCGAGTCCACAGAAAGCAGTATGGTGCAACATTAAACCCCTTACCCCATCACAGCTGGAAAGAGACTCAGGACAGTGATCCAGTGGTCAGCCGCATCAAGGAGTTGTTAAAACAGGAAGGTTCCTCCTTGGAAAAGGATGCACCTATGTCAGCCAAGCTCCTGTGGAACGAGAAAAGCAGGTTGTTCCTATACCGTGAGAAGTTGTGCAGGAGATACGTCAACCCCAGAACCCATGAAATGGTCTGGCAAATAGTGGTCCCCAAGGCAGACGTCCCAATGGTGTTGGAAGCGTACCACGATCAAGCAGGACACTTTGGCTGGAGAAAGCTGGAGACCCTGTTGAGATGCCGGTTCTACTGGGTAGGGATGCGCAGCTCCATCGAGAGGTGGTGTCGGAACTGTGGACCCTGTGGTCTCAGAAGAAAGGACTACGGTAGTCAGAAGGCACCCCTGCAACCTATCCGGACGACTCGTCCCCTGGAGATTGTGGCCCTGGACCATGTCAAACTGTCGCCAAGTAGAACTGGATACTCATACGCCTTGACCATGGTAGACCATTACTCCAGATTTCTAGTGGTTGTTCCAGTTAAGGACCAGACCGCAGTGACGGCCGCGAAAACCTTTCAAGCAAGCTTCTGCAGACCGCATGGGTATCCGGAGCAAGTATTAACCGATCAGGGACCTGCTTTCGAAGCTGATTTATTCAAGGAATTCTGTCACATGTACGGGTGCAAGAAAATTAGAACAACACCATATCACCCTCAAACCAATGGTCTTTGCGAAAAAATGAACCATATTGTCCTTGACTTGTTGAGATCCATACCGTTGGAAGACAGGAATCGATGGCCGGATTTACTACCTGATTTGGTTGATTTGTACAACCATATACCTGTAAGCTCAACTAACTGCACTCCAGCCTATCTTATGAGAGCAAGGCCCGGAAGACTACCAATGGATCTAGAACTTGGAGTGGTAGAACCGGAGGCAGACGACGCCGTTGAAAACTGGGACGTCAATCGGCAAGAGCAATACAGAAGAGTACAAATCTGTGTAGAGGAAAGTCTCAATAAGGCACGGGAGAAACAGGAAGATGTTTACAACCGAAATGCTCCTGCCAAGCCTCTGATGCCTGGAGAGGTAGTATTAAAAAGAAAAAGGAAGATGCACAAATTGGATAATCAGTGGGAGCAAGAACCCTACGTCATACAAGATTCTAAATACGACAACAGAAAAGTTTGTGTCGTCAGTAAGGACGGAGGAAGAACAACAACCACTGTGTCCAGAGATCATTTGAAGTTGTGTCCAGAACACTTAAAGCGTTGTGAAAAGAACCCTGTCCTCAATCAAGGAGAAAGAAAGGAAGAGGTCATACACACCGATCTGGGAGATTTTCCTGCGGATTGGCCTAGACTGGGAGATGCTGTGATAATTCCAGTGTTGCAGTTTTATCAGCCACAAGAGGAAGTTTTACCTCCAGTTGTGCCTGTGGTGCCAGTTGAGCCCGCTCAGGAGTTACCCATCCCAGCAACACCTCAACCTGTGGAACCTCAAGATGGATCATCTGAAGCAGCGCCCCATACTATGGGATCTCCTGGTGAAGCTGACTCACACCGCCCAGCCATCAGTACGCTTGCCAGATCCATAGAAAGATTAAGGCAGTTCTATAGTTTGCCGTTACGCAGTGCAGACAGATCGCAACTTGATATACCTGAAACTACACCACGTAGATCAGAGAGAATCACAAAAGGGAAATTACCCATTAGATATCAGCAGTAGTTATAACGAATTTATGTGAACATTGTAAAAGTCTATATATATAAATGTGTTTTCCCTATTATGTCTTCGTTTAACAATGGACTCAGAGGCTGAGGACTGAGCCAGCCCAAAAACTGTATCCTGTAAATAGTTGCACTAAAGTGCCTTTTTAATGGTTTCACATGAAACCTTGACTTACCTCTGAACCAAAAACCCGTGTGGTGTGGCACTGAGTGAGGTCTGCGTTTGGATGTCCTGCAGCCCACCCAGGACCCACGTTGAAGGTTTGGTGCGGGTCCTTCACAAGTATACCGTATATTTATTGAATGCTATTTAATATTTGTATTTCTATATATAATGTTATTGTTTGCAACGTTCAAGATATCCTCACCTCCCGGATGGAACGAATTAATGTTATTGTTGATGTTTTCATGCATAAACAAAAATGTCTCTTTATATTTTACAGCCCGGGAGTGCTGTCGTTTACCATGGGGGAATGTGTAGCCCTGGTACACAATACCAGGAGGATGAGTGGCGAGGTAACAGTTAAGGTCTCTTCATGACATCATGTACACTTCTGACACACCCAGCAGGGGTGTGGAAGGGAGTGATTTCTAGTCAGTCAGTTTCCTGTCCTTGGACAGAGTAGACGTGTCCAGTTTGAGCCTGTCAGCAGTTCAGAAAGTGGAGGCTGGTACAGGTGGTCTAATTCACCTTAGCCTAGTCAGAGCTGTGCCCCACTGGAAGAAAGACTGAGCTAACTATTAAGAGTCGAGCAAATCGAAGGGCAAAGTGGAAGGAAGATAATTGGAAAAGTGCTTTTGACTTGGAAAAGTCCTGCACATTGCTACCGGTCACTGGGGACCGAAGGATCACTATTAGCTACAAGCATAGTGAAGAGAAAACCAGAGATTTACCGGACCCTAGGTCGCGGCAAACAGCCCCATATAGTCAGTACGTAACTGGGGTCAGGGGGAGTGAAGACTTTGAGTCAGTGCACGACAAGATAAGAATTCAGCTCTCTCGCAGGAAGGCTCCTAACACAAATCTGACTGGGCAGAACAGCTTTGGAAAAGCTGGAATCATAGAGGGAACTACGCTTCAGGCTGGTCGTACTCATCATTATTGGACAGTAAAGGAGGCCCCTAACTTGCTTAGCTGTTGCCTCAAAGCTCATCCTCCATCAACCCCATCAGCCTCCCTGGGACCTGCCTTATCATCTTGCAAGTAAAGGTATGGAAAGACGCTGACCGTGTGAGACTGAGTTATTGATTTGCATGCCTGCACAATCCCTACCTAACTACCGACCTGAGGGAAGAGTCCCACCTGTAGGGGACCCGACATCTAGCTGCCTCACCATCCCCTCAGAGATCTACAGCAGCGCTGGTACTAATTACCAGAAGACTACAGGTGGCGTCACGAACTGTATATAAATCTATCCCCTGTAAATATTCCCCCAACATACGCCAGACCGCCAGGGCCACAGACCGAGCCACAGCTACCTGTGACAATCCCCATAGACTTCTACGGGCTCGGCTCTGAGTACCCCATTGCCCTGGTAACCCACAATTGTGGTGGCGGGTCGACACAGCGGCGGCGGGGTGGGAGTCAGCGCTGGCGGGGGGGGAGTCGGCGCTAGCGGCAGTTGACTGGCTGGGGGCCCCTGGGTGAGCAGGAGCCCCAGACAGCTGCCTGCTGCTAACACTGGCCCTGCCGTTGAGGCTAGATACATACCTTTGCTATGCAAAAAAATAAATAAATTATATATATAATGCACAGCATATGGGCCAAGTCCCCTTAAGTCCAGGTGGGAGACCCCAGAGAAAGTGGTGAAGAATGAAAGGGCAAAAATCCTGTGGACTTCAAGATCCAGACGGATAAGCAGGTGTTGGCTAACCAACCAGACATTGTGATAGTAGACAAGGATCAAAAGACAGCAATGATAATAGATGTGGCAGTGCCAAGTGACAGCAACATCAGAAAGAAGGAATATGAGAAGCTGGAGAAATATCAGGGCCTCAAAGGAGAACTGGAGAAGATGTGGAAGGTGAAGGTAACAGAGATTCCAGTGGTGATAGGAGCACTTGGAGCAGTGACCCTAAGTTGGAAGAATGGCTACAACAGATCCCAGGAGCAACATCTGAATTCTCTGTCCAGAAAAGCGCAATGCTGGGAACAACTAAGATCCTGCGCAGAATCTGTGTAGCCCTGGTGGTAGGCACACGCAGTACCCTGGAGAGTGTATGGCGAGACGGCAGTTTAATGCTAAATATTCATTCACTCAACATATACTAGACACACCCTTAGGGTAGTGGAGTATACTCTAGAGGGAGTGGTCAAGGTAGTATGTGTTGGAGTGATTTAGTCAGTCTAGTTCCTGTCTTCGGACAGTGAGGACGTGTGAGTGAGTGTCTAGACTTCTGAGAGAGAAGACGTCTGGAGGGAGGAAGGAGTCTAGCCAGCTCTATCATCAGTTCATATCGTGGAGTCTGGTACAGGTGTTTGAATTCACCTTAGTCTAGTCAGAGCTGCACCTCATCAGCATACATTTGAAGGAAAGAAGAAGTTTAGTACAGAAAGTCTTCAGCATCCTGTCTAAAGGACGGTATAAGGTTCAGAGACGTGCTCCTGCCTATTGATAACTGAGCATCTGTAACTAACTTTGAAGTGAAGGAAAAGAAAGAAGTGACTACTCGACCCTTGGCTAGTTTGAGTGCTTATGTTACCAGCGTGGACAAGGCGAAAGGCACAGTGGTTTTATTGGAATAGTGCTTACGGATTGAACAAGTCCTGCACGTTGCTACCGGTCACTGGGGACCGAAGGATCACTACTGTTTCAAGCAGAGTGATAAGAAAACCAGGAATCTACCGGACCCTAGGTCGCGGCAGACAGCCCCTTATAGTCAGTACGTAACTGGGTCAGGGGAGTGAAGACTTTGGAGTCTCTGCAGGACAAAATAAGAATTCAGCTCCTTCACAGGAAGGCCCCTACCACAAAGCTGACTGGGCAGGTACAGCTATAGATTAGCTGGAGATTTTGAGGGAACTACGCTTCAGGCTGGTTGTACTCATTGTATTGGAAGTAAAGGAGGCCCCTAACTTGTCCAGCTGCTGTCTCAAGATACACTCTCCTTGGATCAGCCTCCCTGGGACCTGCCTGAACATCTTACAAGTAAAGGTATGGAAAGACGCTGACCGTGTGAGACTGTGTTATTTACCTGCACCCGACTTCACTAACTTCATAGACTTTGAGGGACCAGTCCCACCTGTAGGGGACCCGACATCTAGCTGCATCACCATCCCCTCAGAGATCTACAGCAGCGCTGGTACTAATTACCAGAATACTACAGGTGGCGTCACGAACTGTATATAAATATCCCCTGTAAATATATCCCCAACATACGCCAGACCGCCCGGGCCACAGACCGAGCCACAGCTACCTGTGACAAATCCCATAGACTTCCATGGGCTCGGCTCTGAGTACCCCATTGCCCTGGTAATCCACAATTGTGGTGGCGGGTCGACACAAAAACTTGGCGTCACGAACAGGATGCGAAACTCGCAGAATTGCGAGCCCTGTGTGCCTAAGGACTTGTTTTTGTGAAAAAGGACTGTTTGCACTTTTGGCGCCAAAATCGCCATTTTTGTTGCCATATTCGCGCCCTCAGGCGCTGGAGAAGAAGGTGGGCGTACCTTCGTGGGCGTCTACCCCCCTGTGGCGCGAAGAAAATGCCTGCCCTCTCAAAGTGCTATTACAACATGCGATCCTGCCCTACAGCAAAGGAGGTCCGCCTCCTCTTCACCTTCCCTGCGAGGAGGAGGAGACGCAAATCCCACCTCCACGGAAGAGACCGGATGTCTCCGCAGAAAGAAGAAAGAATCTTCTGGAACATCATGGAAGCAGGACGTGTGCAGCCGAGCAGGGAAGCGGAGGAAGGCAGGCCCCGTGCCCCAGCCAAGCTGCCACCAGCACCGGAGTTATCCGTGGTCCTGCACCTGCAGCAGGCATTGCTGGAAATCAAAGAAGAAAATGCACGATTCGAGTCACCGAAAATTCTGCTGCCCAAGGCAAAGGAGCAACCGGAGGCTGCCCCCGAAAGTACCAATCCTGATCCCACCGGTGAAGCGGTGGAGGCGAAGGAGGTTGAGGAGGTACCGCCAGTTCCGGAACGCCCGCCCGGCCAAGAGGCCGCAGCAGATGATCGATCCCCGGTAGGGACACCGTCGGGGACTCAGCCGTCAATGATGGAGCAGCAACAGCAGCAGGTTAGTGTGTCCCCAACTGAGCCATTGCGCACACCTGCTTCCTGCTCTGCATCACACCAGCATTGTGCATCGGCATCGCCCCCTGCGTACACCTCCGTATCGCAATCGGCGATCTACTCTGCATCGCAATCGGCGACCCAATCTACATCGCAAGAGTCTGATGCGATCTCAATTGAGCCACTACAAAAGCCTGCTTTTTGCCCAGTATCTTATGCTGCAGCAGCGTCCCCAGAGGAGGACGGGCCCTGCGGCCTAGAGGACCGGAGTGAACCGGCCCTGCAGGTAACCAGCGATGATGACACCCTGCTGGAACCCCCGACATCCCCACCAGCCCAGTGCACACAGACCCCAATGGTGGAGTCGATGATCTTGGTGCTGGGCACTGGGCCCAGGAATAGGAACGGTCCTGTGCGAACATCGCATTGTTCCAGCCCCGGGGTGGAAAATGTATTGGAAAGTGTATTTGCAGAGAATGAATAGATAGTAGAGAAAAAGTGGTGAGATCCCTATCGGGTCTACCAAAAGTAAAAAAGTTTGAAATGTTTTGCACAAATTATATAGTGAATATATATGTTTCTAACTGTAGAATGCCCGGCTGGGTAAATGGTAAATAGTAACTAGAAAAAGTTTTTGCACTTTCGTATTATGTGATTTGATATAATATGTCTTTGGTTTTACATTGGACTTGGAGGTTAAGGACTATGCTAACCCAGAACTTACTTGTAAATAGTTGCGCTTCGGTGCTTTCTCTTGGTTTTACATAAACCAGTCACAACTACCTCTGAAAACAAAACCCGTGTGGTGTGGCACTGAGTGAGGTCTGCAATCGGATGTCCTGCAGCCCACCCAGGACCCACGTTGAAGGTTTGGTGCGGGTCCTTCACAAGTATACCGTATATTTATTAAATGCTATTTGATACTTTTGTATTTCTATATGTAAAATGTTATTGTTCGCAACGTTCAAGATATTCTCACCTCCCGGATGGGAAGAAGTTATTGTTTAATGTTTATTGCATAAACAAAATGTCTCTTTATATTTTACAGCCCGGGAGTGCTGTCTTTTACCATGGGGGAATGTGTAGCCCTGGTGGTAGGCACACGCAGTACCCTGGAGAGTGTATGGCGAGACGGCAGTTTAATGCTAAATATTCATTCACTCAACATATACTAGACACACCCTTAGGGTAGTGGAGTATACTCTAGAGGGAGTGGTCAAGGTAGTATGTGTTGGAGTGATTTAGTCAGTCTAGTTCCTGTCTTCGGACAGTGAAGACGTGTGAGTGAGTGTCTAGACTTCTGAGAGAGAAGACGTCTGGAGGGAGGAAGGAGTCTAGCCAGCTCTATCATCAGTTCATATCGTGGAGTCTGGTACAGGTGTTTGAATTCACCTTAGTCTAGTCAGAGCTGCACCTCATCAGCATACATTTGAAGGAAAGAAGAAGTTTAGTACAGAAAGTCTTCAGCATCCTGTCTAAAGGACGGTATAAGGTTCAGAGACGTGCTCCTGCCTATTGATAACTGAGCATCTGTAACTAACTTTGAAGTGAAGGAAAAGAAAGAAGTGACTACTCGACCCTTGGCTAGTTTGAGTGCTTATGTTACCAGCGTGGACAAGGCGAAAGGCACAGTGGTTTTATTGGAATAGTGCTTACGGATTGAACAAGTCCTGCACGTTGCTACCGGTCACTGGGACCGAAGGATCACTACTGTTTCAAGCAGAGTGATAAGAAAACCAGGAATCTACCGGACCCTAGGTCGCGGCAGACAGCCCCTTATAGTCAGTACGTAACTGGGTCAGGGGGAGTGAAGACTTTGGAGTCTCTGCAGGACAAAATAAGAATTCAGCTCCTTCACAGGAAGGCCCCTACCACAAAGCTGACTGGGCAGGTACAGCTATAGATTAGCTGGAGATTTTGAGGGAACTACGCTTCAGGCTGGTTGTACTCATTGTATTGGAAGTAAAGGAGGCCCCTAACTTGTCCAGCTGCTGTCTCAAGATACACTCTCCTTGGATCAGCCTCCCTGGGACCTGCCTGAACATCTTACAAGTAAAGGTATGGAAAGACGCTGACCGTGTGAGACTGTGTTATTTACCTGCACCCGACTTCACTAACTTCATAGACTTTGAGGGACCAGTCCCACCTGTAGGGGACCCGACATCTAGCTGCATCACCATCCCCTCAGAGATCTACAGCAGCGCTGGTACTAATTACCAGAATACTACAGGTGGCGTCACGAACTGTATATAAATATCCCCTGTAAATATATCCCCAACATACGCCAGACCGCCCGGGCCACAGACCGAGCCACAGCTACCTGTGACAAATCCCATAGACTTCCATGGGCTCGGCTCTGAGTACCCCATTGCCCTGGTAATCCACAATTGTGGTGGCGGGTCGACACAAATCTTCAATCTCCCAGGCCTCTGGTAGAGGACCCGAGAATGAGAAAAAACAAAGACCACCCCCAGTCACTATCGACCCTTTAAGGGGGTCTTTTTAACTACAGTGTCTGACAATGACCAAAAGTTCCATTTCCGTGATCAACTTTTCTAGAAATGTTTGCATTCCGTTAACATCATTCCAGTTTGTTGTAATGAATAGGCACAGATTTGGTATGTAATAGTCCCGACCCGACCAAGATCTCTAGGGCATGGCTAGCTTCAATTGAGGATTTCTTGATTACTGGCTGTTTACCATTTAGTCACTTACATGGAAATCCAGTGACTAAGGGAAGTCAAATTTCAGAAGATCCTTAAACTTTTCCTGTTGAATGTTATCTAGAATTGTTGGGAAACAACCTGGTTGACAAACATTGGTACATTTTTTGGTTTTGTCACAGTGGGTATGATATCGCTCCCATCATGCTCTATTGCATTAGTTATGTTGCACTCGCTTGTAAAACTTAGAAAATGTAATTAATGGTGGTTCCATCCCTGCTTGCACATTTGCTATGCTCTTAATTGAGTCCATACATTATACATGTACAGTTGCAGTCTATGTGCCAGATTCCGGAACTCCATATATAAGTTCATCCCGAGATGTTGTCATTCTACTTCCCACAGCTACGCTTGAGGACAAGACTTAAAATGAAGAGCTCTTCTTTTTCTCAGAAGACCCTGAATGTAAATGAATCCAGTATGAGTCGGGGTTCTACTGTTGCATCCAACTCTACAGGAATCCAAGGGACTTTGGAAGAGTCCACCACTAAAGTCTACATCTACCGTCCCAACGAGAAGGAAGAGCTCCAGGAACTGAACAACCGATTTTCAGGCTACATTGATAAGGTGCGATCGCTGGAACAGAAGAACAAGGCTTTATGTGAAGAGGTGGAGGAACTGAACAGGCATCTGAAGGAACGGGGACCTGGCGTATCGGCTGAGTACGAGAAAGAATTCAAGGAGCTGAAGGAATTAATTGAGAAGTTGACCAAAGAAAAAGGTGCAGCCGATATTGAGCGAGGAAACCTGGAGGAAGAAATTGACATCTGGAATGCTAAATGTAATGAGGAATTGGCCCTGAAAGGTAAGGAACACAGTACAGGATCAGTTGTCATGGCTGTAATGGGACTGTAATGCAGATTAAGTTTGTACACTTTCTGGCTCTTCTGTAATCATCATCCGAAGCTTCCTGCTAATTAGATTTCAGTGCACAAGGGCCGAAACGTACATGAGGTCTTCTACCTGGCTGCGATTCTGGAGCTCCTTCACCTGCCACTGGTCTTTAAATGACAGGTCACTGCTGAGATTTCAAAGCTCAAAGGCGGGCGGAGGGCCTGGGAATCACACACAGGGAGGAGAAGACCCAGTGCACAGTCCAACCCCTGTGCACCGAAATCTAATGAGCAGAAAAATCTAAATGATAATTAAAGAACAAACATAAAGCAGATTTTTTCAATAAAGATATTAATTTCCTCTGTAGTACAGCGACTCTACTTTACTGCCATGTCTTTTTACCTTTACAAAATCATGCTAACAGGTTCTCTTTAAAGAAGCTTGTCATTGTGAAATTTTGGGAGATGATGCTTTATAGCATTTTTTTTTAAATGACTTTCCTCCCCTCCATAAAAAAAAAGACACGTAACAAATATATATTTGTCTAACATCAAATCTGACGAGTTCACCAGCAAAGTCAGAATCCTGCCACAGGTAGGGTAATGCTGTGATGTAATTGCACTGAGGGCACATGCGCTTGGTTCTGTGTAGACTTTAGACCTAAAGTGACCTCCAGCTGTAAATCCTGCCGCTGCGAGCACTGTGAAGAGTCGCCGGCAGCGGGCGATTATGAGACCTCAGCTCTGCGATATGCATACTTCCAGCCACATTCTGACTAGACTGTATCCGGCCTTCCTCAATACACTTGCATCGAGCATTATTGCGCCCATATAGTCGGCACATGACTCACTGTTTGCAAATAATATAAATACGGTCACGTGCCTCCACCCGCTCCCGGCACCAGAGAATCCTCACAGAGTGCAGTATGTGAGGACTCAAAAGTCTGCCATCACAGACTGACTGTAGACCTAAGGCCGGCGTCACACTGCCGAGTTTGATGCGAGTTAGTCGCACGACTTTCTCGCATCAACAACCGGCACGGCCGCCCGCTCTCGGACCCGAGTGTGCGGCTGCATGTATTTCTATGCCGCCGCGCGCTCAGGTCCGAGAGCGGGCGGCCGTGCCGGGTGTTGATGCGAGAAAGTCGTGAGACTAACTCGCATCAAACTCGGCAGTGTGACGCCGGCCTAAAGCTTAAAACTGGACAACCGCTAAGATTATTACAATTATCTCCGTATATTAAAGCAGTGGTCCCCAACTCCAGTCCTCAAGGCCCCCCAACAGGTCATGGTTTCAGGATTTCTTTAGTGATAATTGCATCACATGTGCAATACAAAGGAAATCATGAAAACATGACCTGTTGGTGGGCCTTGAGGACTGAAGTTGGGGACCACTGTATTAAAGGATTACTCCCCAAAATCTTGCAACCACATATCCACAGTACAGGGGTTCCAGCCGCTAAGGATGTGCGTCTCCGCTCAATTCAGGATGAAGCTAAGCTGCAGAGCCCACTTCTAGGAGTCTTGGAGCCCCAATCTCAGGATCACGGGGGCCCCCAGCAGTCAGACGCCTAGTGCCCACTAAGTTATCCCAGTTCTTACGGAATGTGAATAACTTGACATGAAAATGACATGGTTTTGCTGCAGTACTAATACCCCATTATGGAGATAATGGCTTTCGTCATGAACAGACCGTGCAGAATTACGTAGTTGGACGTTACAGGTCAGGACTAAGTTATGAGGACAATGACTAACATATAGTTGCTCAGACTGGCATGTAGGGCATACCCCAGCACAGGTGGTCCTCCATAATGGCACACCCTAAAGTTCCTCATCACGGCACGGTTGGCCCTGTGCTTGCGATTGCGTGCAGCCTCACATTTTGCATTTAAGTAAAACCTTGAACTCTTCGGGTTTTTCAATTATTTTTTTTTTGGTGCCATGCAAAGTGGAGGAACAGAACGGGCAATTAATGAGATCAGGATTAGGCATCGTGCAACAGGTCTGCAATGCAGGAATTAATGGGACGGGGTTACGGAAGCACCGTGGTTTTCACAAGAAATGCTTGGGAAGAAAAAGGGAAGGGGCGTACGATAAATGTAACCGCAGTGTCTGCAAGCCTACGGTGACTGACAATGGAGGTGTCAGAGAAAGCTGTGTGCAATCAGGAACAGATGGGGATAAAAAAAACTGTGTAAATGTGGTATGGTGGAAGATGAAAGAAGATGACAGAATATTGGTGAATATGAAAAAAAGGAAGATTGGTCAGCTCACCATTCCAGGAACGACTATATACGATAAGAGTACGCTGGGGCCTTCAGTGCACAGACAAGGGAATAATAAAAAAGGAATATACACTGTGTGTATATATATATATATATATATATACACACATATACATATATATATAAATAAAAATATCCGTAATCCAGCACTCGAGCAGATATCCAAAACAGGTTCTTCTTTATTAGTAAAATATGGCTACACTAAAATGATTAAAAACAAAAGCATTTCAGCTTGTTACACCTGGGTCTCACATAGCGATACACCAGCGATCCCGATAACAATATGCACTTGTCAGGATCGCTGGTGTATCGCTACATGATCGCTGCTGAGCTGCCAAACAGGCAGCTCAGGGCAGCGATCAGCACAGCGACACTGTGGGTAACGTCACTTAGTTACCCGCAGTGTACCTTGGATACCAGCGCCCTGATGCAGGCAGCTGGTAACCAAGGTACACATCGGGTTTCCAGGTGCTGCGCGGTGCCTGGAAACCCGCTGTGTACCTTGGTTACCAGCTCCCTGCATCAGGGCGCTGGTATCCAAGGTACACAGCGGGTTTCTAGGCACAGCCCCGTGCCTGGAAACCTGCTGTGTACCTTGGTTACCAGCAGATCGCTGGTCTCCCGCCTGTCACACGCAGCGATGCGTGCCTGTCAGCGGGAGACCAGCGATCAAAAAAATGTCTAGGACATTCAGCGACGATCAGCGATACCCAGCAGGGGGGCTGATCGTCGCTGAATGTCACACACAGCGATATCGCTGGGGAGATCGCTGCTGCGTCACAAAACTAGTGACTCAGCAGCGATCTCGGTAGCGATATCGCTATGTGAGACGGGCCCTTAAGTGGAAAGCTTAATTGATTGCTTTCCACTTTCACTTCAGGTCAGCCAGGGACACAATCAGTGACGTCAGAGGGAACTGATTAACAAAAATAGGGGTTCCCTTCGAAAAAAAAATGGCGTGGGGTCCCCCCTGTTTTTGTTAACCAGCCAGATGAAGCAGACCGCTGAGGCCTGGATTTTCAGGCTGTTAAGGAGCCAAGATCCATGGACCTTGCCTAGGCCTGATAATACTAGGCCACAAGCAGTCTTTGCATATCCTTGGCTGATTAACAAAAATAGGGGATCCCCTCGAAAAAAATTGGCATGGGGTCCCCCCTATTTTTGTTAACCAGCCAGATGAAGCAGACCGCTGAGGCCTGGTTTTTCAGGCTGGTAAGGATCCAATATCCATGGACCTTGCCAGCCTGATAATACCAGGCCACAGCAGTCTGCTTAGCTTGGCTGGTTAACAAAAATAGGGGATCCCCTCGAAAAAAAAACGGCGTGGGGATCCCCCCTATTTTTGTTAACCAGCCAAGTAAAATGCAGACTGCTGCGGCCTGGTATTAAAAGACTGTCAAGGCCCATGGATTTTGGCCCTCAACAGCCTGATAATACCAGGCTACAGCAGCCCCACATTTGGCGCATCAAAAGATGTGCCAATTGTGGCACTTTACCCGGCTCTTCCCACTTGCCCTGTAGCGGTGGCAAGCGGGGTAATAAGGGGTTAATGTCACCGTTGATTGCACGGTGACAATAAGCCCGGTTAATAATGGAGAGGTGTCAATAAGACACCGATCCATTATTAATCCCAAAGTTATTAAATGCATAAAAAAAGACAAAGCAAGAAAAAAGTATTTTAATGAAATAAAAGAGACAACACAGTTTTCATTAATTTTATTGTACTCTCATTCCTGCGACGCCATCGATCTCCTGTAAAAAAAGAAAAAAAACAAACCAACAGTATACCACCTGTCCGACGCAGTCCATAACGACAGTCCCACGACGATCCAACTCTGCTACATCGCAATGACAGGCAGAGCCTGTCATCGCGACGCAGCACAGCTGATTACCTGCTTCCCCGGCGGTGACGTCATCGGACTGACTGCTTTACGGCCGGGATTACCCAGCAGTCACTGCAGTTATCGCGAGAAACTGCATGTGACCGCCGGGGAAAGAAGATTGCGGCCATCAAGCAGTCCAGGACGTGACCGCCGGAGATCTTCTGCCAGGTAAGTGCCGCTGACTCCTGACAGACCCGACCGACGGACACTGACAGTGACAGTGACAATCCCGATTCCGGTATCCGATAAGACGAAAATATCGGAACTCGGAATCGGAATTCCGATACAGCCAATATCGGCCGATACCCGATATTTGCAGTATCGGAATGCTCAACCCTAGTCAGGAAGACAATTCTTGGGTGTTTGCTTCGGACATCCATGCTAGGAGACTCATCCGTGCGTATCATAGAACTCATCCTGACCGACCTGGTTGCTCAAATGAGGGTTCGGTGACCCCTCCTCAAGGGGGGGGTACTGTTGTGAATAGGCTGGAAATGAGTTCTGAGCAGAAGCTCCCTCTGGTGGTTACAAACGGTACTGGACTGTCCAGTGAAGATTATGAGGATTGGGAATCAGGTGTTACTGACTGGTCTTATATAAGGGAGTCGCCTTCCCATCAGGGTTGCCGGTGATCAATTGTTCTGGTCTCAATCCTTGATTCCTGTTTCCTTGGTAGCCTGCTGTGTCGTGTCTGAATCTCCTGCTAACAGATAAGACATTTTCTTCTTTTTGTTTTTGTGCTTTATTTTTGCATTTTGTCCTGCACTTCTGTGGGGGCCTTCAGGGTCCCCTCTGGGGGCTTTTTGCCCTCTCAGTTCAGTTCAGCCACTGATGTTTGTACATTTGCTTTTTCCAGTTTTTTCAGTGGCTGCTGTTTTGTTTTCGGTTACACCAGAGAACTAATTTAGGTGGTAGAGGTCTTGTGATCTCAGGTGTTTTTGAAATTAGTAGTGTTGGTGCTTTTCAGGGTTTTTTGGGATTGCAGTAAGTGCCCTTCCTATCCTTTTCTATTTAGTAAGTTTGGGCCCCAGCGTTTGTTCATACTATTTTCTGTCTGTGTCAGTATTTCTTCTTGTCTAACCGCCATTACATGTTTGGGGGCTTTCTATGTTCTTTGGGGATCTGCTCCGGGGCAGATAGCTTTCCTCTTTCTATCTTTAGGTGTAGTTAGTTTCTCAGGCTGTGACGAGGCGTCTAGGACCAACGTAGGAACGCTCCACGGCTGCCTCTAGTTGTGGTGGTTAGTCAGGGTACTGCAATCTCATAGTTTCCAACTGCTCTGGTGTATTTCCTTTTTGCCTGCTCTCCTCAGCTACCAAATCATAACATCGCAGTCCTTTTATAGCCATATCCTTAAGGGCATCAAAGGTAGCGTCAGGATGATCCAAGGACCACCAATGCACTAGCGAGATCACTGTGTGAGACGGGGGCTTTATTCCCGTCTTATCCATTGTACAAGGCAAACATACAATGTGAATGTCCTCCAGAGAACTTATAGAAGAGAAGGATCCCACAGTGCAACCAATTACATCTAATCCGTGAACAAGACACACATGATAGCACAAGATTAAGCAAACCCATTTAGGCCACGTTCACACGTTCAGTATTTGGTCAGTTTTTTACCTCAGTATCTGTAAAGCCCCCGTCTCACACAGCGATCTCGCTAGCGAGATCGCTGCTGAGTCACTAGTTTTGTGACGCAGCAGCGATGTCCCCATCGATATCGCTGTGTGTGACATTCAGCGACGATCAGCCCCCCTGCTGGGTATCGCTGATCGTCGCTGAATGTCCTGGACATTTTTTTGATCGCTGGTCTCCCGCTGGAAGGCACGCATCGCTGCGTGTGACAGGCGGGAGACCAGCGATCCGCTGGTAACCAAGGTACACAGCGGGTTTCCCAGTGCGGGGCTGTGCCTGGAAACCCGCTGTGTACCTTGGATACCAGCGCCCTGATGCAGGGAGCTGATAACCAAGGTACACAGCGGGTTTCCAGGCACCGCGCAGCGCCTGGAAACCTGTTGTGTACCTTGGTTACAAGCTCCCTGCATCAGGGCGCTGGTATCCAACGTACACTGCGGGTAAGTAGCGATGTTTACCCACAGTGTCGCTGTGCTGATCGCTGCCTGTTTTGGCAGCTCAGCAGCGATCATGTAGCGATACACCAGCGATCCTGATCGTTGTCGGGATCGCTGGTGTATCGCTATGTGAGACCTGGGCTTAAGCCAAAACCAGGAGTGGGTGATAAATACAGAAGTGGTGACGTGTTTCTATTACACTTTTCCTCTGATTGTCCCACTCCTGGTTTTGGCTTATAAATACTGACCGAATACTGAACGTGTGAACGTGGCCTTAGGTTAAGTTCCCACGATGAGTCTTTGGTCAGTTTTTGACGCTTTGAGCAAAGTGGATGGGATTTATAACTCTCTCCACTGTGTTTTTTCTCTTACTCAGTGTACGTTGACCTGCGGTGCGTGTTCGAAATCAATTTCTCCTGCGGGTCTTATTTTCAGATTTTTCCCTATAGACTTGCATTAGATACGGAAAGTTCAAGGGTAAAAAATGCATGTAATCTGTACAGGACGGTGTCAAAGTATTGTCAATGCCAAATACCGGGCAGCTTTATGCATAGCATGACACACCAAAGAGAGACATAAAACACAGCGTCAAAAACTAAAATAAAAATGCATCTAAAAAAACCCACAAGAAACCTAATAGATGCCGAAAATCTGCAACATCAAAAGCTCACCAGATAATCGTGTGAACGTGGCCTGACCGTGCCACATGTCCCACCATGTTCAGACAACGGGTTGATTTTCTTCTATTTTTATAGTTTTTCGTGTAACCGTGAGTGTCGGATTACAGCGATTTATTAGTGGACATCTATATATATAAAATTGTGTGTGTGTAATCGCCAACCAATCATGAAGCATCTTTCATTTCACCACAGCTGTTTAAAAGAAGCTGAGCTGTGATTGGTTGCTATGAGCAAAAGTTTTCTCACTCCACGACAACACCTCAGCAGACAGTGACCAGGTGAGAGAAATCTAGCATCACCGGGAACATAAGCTCCCAGCAGGGCCGATTTTAGGCAAAGTGGGGCCCTAGGCAAAGTTTATAATGAGGCCCCAAATGCTAACACATTGCACATCACACAGAAGCGTTTCTGTTGTATTTACTGCGCTGAGTTCAGACCGCTAAACGAGTGTGATCGACAATATTGAAATCGTTCAACACTTGTTTCCCGGCCTCTTTATACAGTCTGAGCAACAATGATGGGGACAGAACAATCACTAATAGATCCCCATACATTATCATGTTATCAGCAGCACATCTACAGTTTACACCGGTGATGTGCTGCTGAGAATAGTGATTTTTATTCCGGCATAAATCCAATCACTCGATGAATATGCAGCATTTTGCTTGTTTAGTATAATACACTCTCATAGTCCTCCATATATTATAATGTCCACCCAGTCCTCCATATTGTAAAATGCACTCCCTATAGTCCTCCATATAATATAATGTATCTATAGTCTTCCATATAGTATAATACACTCCCCATAGTCCTCCATATAATATAATACACTCCCCATAGTCCTCCATATAGTATTATACACTTCCCATAGTCCTCCATATAATATAATATGCCCTATAGTCCTCCATATAGTATAATACACTCCCCATAGTCCTCCATATAGTATTATACACTTCCCATAGTCCTCCATATAATATAATATGCCCAACAGTCCTCGATATTGTAAAATACACACCCCATAGTCCTCCATATAGTATAATACACTCCCTATAGTCCTCCATATAGTATAATACACTCCCTATAGTCCCCCATATAGTATAATACACTCCCCAGTCCTCCATATAGTATAATACACTCCTCATAGTCCTCAAACAGTATAATCCACTCCCTATAGTCCTCCATATATTAAAATACACTCCCCATAGTCCTCCATATAGTATAATACACTCCTCATAGCCCTCCATATATTAAAATACACTCAGTCCTCCATATAGTATAATACACAACTCAGTCCTCCATATAGTATAATACACAACTCAGTCCTCCATATAGTATAATACACTACTCATAGTGCTCCATATAGTATAATGCACCGCCATAGTCATCCATGTAGTACAATTCACTTCCCATAGTATAATGCACCCCATAGTTCTTCATATGGTATAATGTATTCCCCATAGTCCTCGATACAGTATAATGCAGCCCACATATAGTATAATGCAGTCACTAGTGTTGAGCGATACGATACCGCAAGTATCGGGTATCGGCCGATATTAGCTGTTTCGGCCTTTCGATACTTAGTTCCGATATTTTCCATATATCGTATACCGGAATCGGAAGTTCCCATAATTCTTTGAGAGGCAATGTGATTTTAGTCAGCCAATGAGGAATCCTAAGAAGTGTGGGCACATCCTGTACTGCTGCGGTCATGTTAACTAATGGCATGGCTGTGATTGGATGCTGAAATGATGTCAGAATGCACTATAAAAGGCGCGCCGCCGCCATTTTAGCGTCACTGTGCTGTGAATTCAGTAAGGGACAGAATGCTGCTGTGCTGACTCTGAGGAACAGTTAGAGATTGCGATTTAGTGTACTGTGCTGTAGGCAGGCTAGCACCAACCGCTGTGTAACGCTTCCTTTTGCCTGCAGTGTTGTTTTAACAGCTCTGCAAGGTGTGTGTGAGTGCAGGTGACGCTGCAGTTTGCTCTGCATGCAACGCTGTCTGTAGGCATCTGCACGTGTCACTCACAGACTCTTTTTTTTTTCTTCAGTGTAATTCTTGCTGCTCCATGCAATTTAACTATTAGTGTGACGCGCTTCCATCCGTATCCAATACATTGGTTGCAAACACTATAGAAGTAGACAAAGGAGTAGCCTTTCACAGATTGTGAACAGTTGTGTTTCAGTGTTCACTTCAGTCTGTGTTTTTTATTTTTTGAGTGCACATCACGCTCCAGTTACTTGTTCAAGCACTGCTGCTTGTACTCTGCTGAGCGTGTTTCAGTGCCTCATCCTTTTCATTTCTCTCCAATTGGTTCTGCTCCATTCCATTTAAAATAAATATCTATTAGTGTGACGCGCTTCCATCCGTATCCAATACATTGGTTGCAAACACTATAGAAGTAGACAAAGGAGTAGCCTTTCACAGATTGTGAACAGTTGTGTTTCAGTGTTCACTTCAGTCTGTGTTTTTTATTTTTTGAGTGCACATCACGCTCCAGTTACTTGTTCAAGCACTGCTGCTTGTACTCTGCTGAGCGTGTCTCAGTGCCTCATTCTTTTCATTTCTCTCCAATTGGTTCTGCTCCATTCCATTTAAAATAAATATAATCTATTAGTGTGACGCGCTTCCATCCGTATCCAATACATTGGTTGCAAACACTATAGAAGTAGACAAAGGAGTAGCCTTTCACAGATTGTGAACAGTTGTGTTTCAGTGTTCACTTCAGTCTCTGCGTAATAACCACACTTAGGCCTTATAACTTTTCTGACTTTCTTTATCAATCTACCAAGATGAAGAAGGCAGGGAGTAAGGCACGTGGTCGTGGCCGTGGAGTTTCAGCAGGGAGAGGACGTGGGGATTCTGTGGCTGCTGCCGCCCTCAGTGACACAGCATCCACCAGTTTTACCCATGAGCGTTCCTTTATGCGCAGTTTGGTAGGAGCTCGGCGTGCCCCCCTGCTGCGGGAAGAACAAATTGAAGCCGTTGTTGGTTGGATGGCAGCCAATGCATCGACTTCAATTCCTTCCACCTCCTCTCAGGAACACAACACTGTTGAGCAACCATCTGTCTGTTCACCGCCTGTCAAATTGCCCAGGCAGTCAGAGAGTTCTGTACAGGAGCCAGCTGAGTCTCTGCTTCTGTTCTCAGAATCTGTTGGCTCGCAAACACGGGCACAGGCAAGCAGCATTCTGCAATTTGAAGAAGAGGGAGTATGCAGTGATGCGCAACAGCTGTGTCTCTCTCAATCTGAAGAGGCGGGTGAGCCAGTGCCGATGGACAGCACACCGCAGAACGCATCCTATGATGATGATGAGACTCAGGTGCCAGGTTTTGTGGAGCATGGTGCTGCCCAGACCATCCAACAGCAGCAGGTGTTGGAAGAGGGTAGTGGAGATGATGAAGTCCGAGACCCAACATGGCGTGAGCAACAGGAAGGTGGTGGGAGCAGCTCTGAGGAAGAGATTGTCCCAACGGTACAAAGAGGAGGGAGAGGTAGGCTGCAGACTCGCTTGCCAGTAGCCTCCAGTTTGGCACCTGTTGGGAGCAGTTCTCTTAGAAATGTCAAAATTGGCGCTCCCATGACTTGCACTGCGTGGTCCTTTTTTGACAGACTTGTAGATGATATTTGCTATGTTCAATGCAAGCTGTGTAAGCAAAAAGTTAAAAGAGGTAAAAATATCAGTAACCTGAATACCACAAATATGTGGAAACATGTACGGACAAAGCACGTAGCTGAGTTACAAAGACACACTGGAGATGTAGGCCAACCTACAGCAGCACCTACATCTTCAGGTCGTGTTGGAGCCTCTACCTCCAGCTCACACACACCTGGTTCGGCTTCCTCACAGGATCTCCATGGAAGAACCTCGGTCACTGTTGTCCATAGACAAACTGTTATTCCACCCACAGCAGCAAGTTCACAGTCATCGTCACACTCCCAGACCACAAAACAGCCATCGGTACCACAGGCATGGGATAAAAGACGGCCATACTCGGCAAACCATCCACGAGCACAGGCTCTGAATGCTGGCATTGCAAAACTCCTGTCCCTTGAAATGCTGTCATTCAGGCTGGTGGAGACTGACAGTTTCAGGAACTTTATGGCATTGGCAGTCCTGTTATGTTTCGGTAGCTGAGGAGTGCAGGTAAAAAAGGCAATACACCAGAGCAGTTGGAATCTATGAGATTGCAGTACCCTGACTAACCACCACAACTAGAGGCAGCCGTGGAGCGTTCCTACGTTGGTCCTAGACGCCTCGTCACAGCCTGAGAAACTAACTACACCTAAAGATAGAAATAGGAAAGCTATCTGCCCCGGAGCAGAACCCAAAGATAATAGAAAGCCCCCAAACAAGTAATGGCGGTTAGACAAGAAGAAATACTGACACAGAAAGAAAATAGTATGAGCAAACGCTGGGGCCCAAACTAACTAAATAGAAAAGGATAGGAAGGGTACTTACTGCAATCCCAGAAAACCCTGAAAAGCACCAACTCTACTAATTTCAAAATCACCTGAGATCACACGACCTCTACCACCTAAATTAGTTCTCTGGTGTAACAAAATCAAAACAGCAGCCACTGAAAAAACTGGAAAAAGCAAAAGTACAAACATCAGTGGCTGAACTAAACTGAGAGGGCAAAAGCCCCCGAAGGGGACCCAGAAGGCCCCCAAAGAAGTGCAGGACAAAATGCAAAAATATAGTACAAAAACAAAAAGAAGAAAATGTCTTATCTGTTAGCAGGAGATGCAGACACGACACAGCAGGCTACAAGGGAAACAGGAATGAAGGATTCAGACCAGAACAATTGATCACCGGCAACCCCGATGGGAAGGCGACTCCCTTATATAAGACCAGTCAGTAACACCTGATTCCCAGTCCTCACAATCTTCACTGAACAGACCAGTACCGCTTGTAACCACCAGAGGGAGTCTCTGCTCAGAACTCATCTCAAACCCATTCACAACAGTACCCCCCCTTGAGGAGGGGTCACCGAACCCTCATTTGAGCAACCAGGTCGGTCAGGATGAGTTCTATGATACACACGGATGAGTCTCCTAGCATGGATGTCCGAAGCAAACACCCAAGAATTGTCTTCCTGACCATAACCTCTCCACTTAACCAAATACTGGAGTTTCCGTCTAGAAAAACGAGAATCTAATATTTTCTCAACCACATACTCCAGATTGCCCTCAACCAAAACAGGGTCAGGAGGCACAGCAGCAGGAACCACTGGCTCAACAAACCTCTTCAACAAGGACTTGTGGAACACGTTATGGATCTTAAATGTCCCTGGAAGAAGCAAACGAAAAGAAACAGGATTAAGAATCTCAATGATCTTATAAGGTCCAATGAACCTAGGCTTAAATTTAGGAGATGCTACTCTCATAGGAATATTCTTTGAGGACAACCAGACCAAGTCCCCCACTTTAAACCGAGGACCATCAGTCCTATGCCGGTTAGCAAACCGCTGGGCCTTCTCCTGAGAGAGGGACAACCTCTCCACTACCTGGTCCCAAATCTGTTGCATACGCTCCACAACAGAGTCAACACCTGGACAGACAGAAGCCTCCGTCTGTCCTGAAGAAAATCGAGGGTGAAACCCAGAATTACAGAAAAACTGAGACATCAAAGTGGCAGAGCTAGCCCTATTATTAAGAGCAAACTCAGCCAAAGGTAAAAAAAAGAGACCCAGTCATCCTGATCAGCAGACACAAAGCATCTAAGATAAGTCTCCAATGTCTGGTTTGTTCTCTCAGTTTGACCATTGGTCTGAGGATGAAATGCCGAGGAGAAAGACAATTGAACACCCAGTTTAGAACAAAAAGTCCTCCAAAATCTGGAAACAAACTGGACTCCTCTGTCAGACACAATGTTCTCAGGAATGCCGTGTAAACGAACCACGTGCTGAAGGAACAACGGCACCAATTCAGAGGAGGAAGGCAACTTAGGTAATGGCACAAGATGTATCATTTTGGAAAACCTATCACAAATTACCCAGATGGTGGTCATTCTCTGAGAAACAGGAAGGTCGGAAATGAAATCCATAGAGATATGGGTCCATGGTCTCTTGGGCACAGGCAATGGCATCAACAAACCACTAGAGCGAGAGCAAGGCTTGGAGCGAGAGCAAGTCCCGCAGGACTGCACAAATTCCCTGACATCACGAGACAAGGTAGGCCACCAAAAGGACCGACTAACCAAGTCTCTGGTACCAAAAATTCCGGGATGCCCAGCCAATGCGGAACAATGAATCTCAGACATCACACTCTTTTTCCACTGGTCCGGACAAACAATTTTCCAACAGGGCAGCACTCGGGCCTATCCTCCTGACACCCCTCCAGAGCAAGTCTCAAATTGGGCGAGATGGCGGAAAGAACTACACCCTCTTTCAAAATAACAGAAGGATCAGATAACTCAGGAGAGTCCGCAAGGAAACTCCTCGAGAGGGCATCCGCCTTAACATTCTTAGTGCCAGGAAGAAAGGAAACCACAAAATTAAAACGTGTGAAAAACAAGGCCCACCTGGCCTGTCTAGGATTGAGTCGCTTGGCAGATTCCAGATAGACCAGATTCTTATGGTCCGTAAGGACCACCACCTGATGTTTGGCTCCCTCCAGCCAATGTCTCCACTCTTCAAAAGCCCACTTCATGGCCAATAACTCCTGATTACCCACGTCATAATTACGTTCAGTAGGAGAAAATTTTCGAGAGAAAAAGGCACAAGGGTTACTTTTAGAGGTCTCTGGATCTTTTTGGGACAAAACGGCACCTGCCCCAATTTCAGAGGCATCAACCTCCACCTGAAATGGCAGAGAAACATCAGGCTGCCGTAGAACAGGAGCAGAAGTGAATCTCTGCTTAAGTTCCTGAAACGCAGAGACTGCCTCAGGAGGCCAATTCACCACATCAGAACCCTTCTGGTCAAATCAGTTAATGGTTTAACAATAACCGAGAAATTACCAATAAATTTACGATAAAAATTGGCAAAACCCAAAAATCTCTGAAGAGCCTTTAATGAAGTAGGTTGGACCCAATCACAGATGGCCTGAACCTTGACCGGGTCCATTTCAATAACAGATGGGGACAAAATGAATCCCAGAAATGAGATCCTCTGTACGCCAAAAAGACACTTTGATCCCTTCACATACAGAGCATTCTCTCTCAAAATCTGGAACACAGTTCGAACATGTTTCACATGAGAGTCCCAGTCATTAGAAAAAATCAAGATATCATCCAAATAAACAATCAGAAATTTGTCCACAAAATCCCTGAAAATGTCATTCATGAAGGACTGGAAGACGGAAGGAGCATTAGTGAGCCCAAAGGGCATCACTAGGTACTCAAAATGCCCTTCAGGGGTATTGAATGCCGTCTTCCATTCATCCCCGTGCTTAATGCGAATAAGGTTATACGCCCCCCTGAGGTCAAGCTTGGTAAACCAAGTAGCGTTTTTCACCTGGAAAACAGGTCAGAAATCAAGGGTAACGGGTATTGATATTTCACAGTAATATTGTTCAAGAGACGATAATCAATACACGGCCTTAATGAACCATCTTTTTTGGCCACAAAGAAAAAACCGGCACCTAAGGGTGAAGAGGATGGTCTGATATGACCCTTCTCCAATGATTCCTTGATATAAGACCGCATAGCGTCATGTTCAGGTACAGACAAGTTAAAAAGGCGACCTTTAGGGAATTTACTACCCGGCACTAATTCAATAGCGCAGTCATAGCTCCTATGGGGAGGCAAGGATGCAGATTTACTTTCGCTAAACACATCAGAAAAATCAATCAAAAAGTCAGGAACATCCTGAGCCTGGGGGAGGCAGAAAAAACAGGAGTGTTGGTATTAACACATTGGCAGCCCCAACTGGTTACAGACACAGATTTCCAATCCAAAACAGGATTATGAAACTGTAACCAAGGGAAACCCAGCACGATAATGTCATGCAGATTATACAGAACCAAAAATTTGCAGCACTCCTGGTGATCAGGTTCAACCCTCATTATCACCTGAGTAGAGAACTGAGGTTTATTCTCAGCCAAAGGGGTAGAATCGATCCCCAGTAGGGGAATAGACTTCTGTAGGGGTATCAAGAGAAACCCACAACGTTTAGCAAAATCATAATCCATCAGGTTAATAGCTGCTCCAGAATCAACTAAAGCCTGAGCAGAAAATGAGGACAGAGAGCATATCAGAGTGACAGTTAATAAAAACTTAGTCTGAACACTACCCAAGACAACTGAGCGTGCAAAACGTCTTCCCCGCTTAGGGCAGACTGAAATAGCATGAGAGGCATCACCACAGTAGAAACATAACCCATTGCGCTTTCGAATCTCATGACGCTGTGTCCCAGACACCACTCTATCACACTGCATGGGTTCAGAAGCTGGTTCACAAGGCAACACCATTCCACGCATACTTCTCCGCTCACGCAAACGTCTGTCAATTTGAATCGCTAATGACATAGAATCATTGAGACCAGAGGGGACAGGGAATCCCGCCATAACATCCTTTACATTATCTGACAGACCCTTCCGGAAAAGGGCTGCCAAAGCATCGTCATTCCATTTGGTCAGGACTGCCCACCTACGGAATCTCTGACAGTATAACTCAGCGTCATAAGGCCCCTGATTTAATGCCAACAAGGCTTTTTCAGCTTGATCAGTGACATTAGGCTCATCGTACAATAACCCCAAAGCCTGAAAAAATGCATCAACATCACTCAAAACAGGATCCCCAGGTGTCAGGGAAAAAGCCCAATCCTGAGGATCGCCGCGCAGGAGAGAGATGATAATTTGAACCTGCTGCGCTGCGTTCCCTGAGGACTTAGATTTTAGGGCAAAAAACAATTTACAATTATTTTTGAAATTCTGAAACTTAGCTCGATCCCCAAAAACAAATCTGGCATGGGGATCCTAGGTTCCACAACAGGCAACCTAGCAAGATATGCAGCAATACTCTGAACCTCAGTGGCAAGCTGATCCACACGGCCAGACAACCGTGCAAACTCCATTGAGAGAAAAGATCCTCCCCAGCACCCAGAGACACAGAGGGAAAAAAAATGCAACAAATAGAAAAATATCTCTGACAACTCTGACAACCTTTTTTCTTTCACAATATTTTTTCCCTTCTGTGAGTACCATACAATTTTCAATTTTTAGGCCGGTGATACTGTTATGTTTCGGTAGCTGAGGAGTGCAGGTAAAAAAGGCAATACACCAGAGCAGTTGGAATCTATGAGATTGCAGTACCCTGACTAACCACCACAACTAGAGGCAGCCGTGGAGCGTTCCTACGTTGGTCCTAGACGCCTCGTCACAGCCTGAGAAACTAACTACACCTAAAGATAGATATAGGAAAGCTATCTGCCCCGGAGCAGAACCCCAAAGATAATAGAAAGCCCCCAAACAAGTAATGGCGGTTAGACAAGAAGAAATACTGACACAGAAAGAAAATAGTATGAGCAAACGCTGGGGCCCAAACTAACTAAATAGAAAAGGATAGGAAGGGTACTTACTGCAATCCCAGAAAACCCTGAAAAGCACCAACTCTACTAATTTCAAAATCACCTGAGATCACACAACCTCTACCACCTAAATTAGTTCTCTGGTGTAACAAAATCAAAACAGCAGCCACTGAAAAAACTGGAAAAAGCAAAAGTACAAACATCAGTGGCTGAACTAAACTGAGAGGGCAAAAGCCCCCGAAGGGGACCCAGAAGGCCCCCAAAGAAGTGCAGGACAAAATGCAAAAATATAGTACAAAAACAAAAAGAAGAAATGTCTTATCTGTTAGCAGGAGATGCAGACACGACACAGCAGGCTACAAGGGAAACAGGAATGAAGGATTCAGACCAGAACAATTGATCACCGGCAACCCCGATGGGAAGGCGACTCCCTTATATAAGACCAGTCAGTAACACCTGATTCCCAGTCCTCACAATCTTCACTGAACAGACCAGTACCGCTTGTAACCAACAGAGGGAGTCTCTGCTCAGAACTCATCTCAAACCCATTCACAACACAGTCCCACAATATAATGTGCCAAGCCGATTTTATTTCAGCAGGCTAGCCGTCCCTGCTCTGCAAAAACATGTCGAGGGAAACATTAAACATGCGCTACTAAACGCCGTCAGTAGCAGGGTCCACCTGACCACCGATGCGTGGACCAGTACCCATGGCCAGGGACGATACCTTTCCCTCACTGCCCATTGGGTCAATGTTGTGGAGCCGGGTACAGATCTTGCCAGTGGCGCTGTACGTGTTCTGCCAACTCCAAGGATTGCAGGAATCCAGTCTGTACACATTGATTCCTCCTCCTACTCCAGTTCCTCAGAATCATCGCTGCACGAGCCGTCACGGTATACCTCCACATGGACCCGTGAACGTTTACCTGTTGCGACCGATATGAGCACAGCAGTGGCCAAACGTCAACAGGCCGTCCTGAAATTAATTTCCATGGGGAATCGAAGCCACACAGCGCAGGAGCTCTGGGATGCCATCAAGCAGGAGAGCGACGTGTGGTTTTGTCAGCTAATCTCCAGCCAGGCTTGGTAGTGTGTGACAATGGCCGAAATCTGGTGGCAGCTCTGGGCCTTGGCAACCTCACTCACATACCATGTCTGGCACATGTGCTCAACTTGGTCGTGCAGAGTTTTTTGAGGGACTATCCGGATCTTGATGCACTGCTGCACAAGGTCCGCCTAGAGTGCGCTCACTTGCGACGTTCCAGCATGGCCAGATCGCACATTGCAGCTCTGCAAGTCAGATTTCGCCTTCCTGAACATCGCATCATATGTGACGTACCCACCAGGTGGAATTCCACGTTACATATGTTGGAGCGGTTGTGTGAGCAGCAGCCAGCAGTAATGGAGTATCAGCTGCAACAGGCGCAATCAACTCGCAATTTGCGCTGTTCACACTTCACCACTACTGAGTGGGCCTCTATGAAGGACATCTGCGACGTTTTGCGTGCGTTTGATGTCTCAACGCGGATGGCGAGTGCAGATGATGCACTAGTCAGCATGACTGTCCCCCTTATCTGCCTGCTTCAGAAATCACTGAAAGCACTAAAGGAAGAGGTTTTGGAAGAGGTGGAGGATGAGGAGTCACAAATTCAATTACCTTCAGGACAGTCAGCGCAACGTGGTTCCTCACAAAGGGCTGGGCAGGGCTCACTTTGTGAGGAGGAGGAGTCAATGGAGGAGGAAGAAATCCCTACAGAGGGAGGTACACAACGCTCTAGTCAGTATGTAGAGCGAGGGTGGGGTGATGCAGAGGAGGCAGAGATGACGCCTCTTCCAGAGGACAGCCTTTGTTGGCCAGTTGGGAGTCTGCAGCACATGGTTGATTTCATGCTTCAGTGCCTGAGAAACGACCGCCCATCGCCCACATTCTCACCACGTCAGATTATTGGGTGTACACCCTCCTAGACCCTCGCTACCGGGACAACTTACAAACCCTCATCACACCGGTGAACCGGGACCGTAAAATGCAGGAGTACCAAGACACACTGGTGCAATCCATACTGTTGTACATTCCAGCCGAGAGAGCTGCTGCTGCTGCTACTGCTTTACAAAGCAGCTCTGTGCGTCGAGGCAGTGTAGACACCTCTACAACAAGAGGGAGCACAAGCAGCGCCTCTGCACAGGGCAAGAGCTGTATGTTACAAATGTGGCGAAGTTTTGTGACAGCGCCAGCAAGGTCTACACCATCCGAGACGGCTCCAGTCACCAGGAAGAAACGTTTCCGTAAGATGGTGACAGACTACTTGGCTTTCCCTCTAAGTGTACTCCCAGATGCCTCTTCCCCTTTCAAATTTTGGGTCTCTAAGTTGGATACATGGCCAGAGCTTAGCCAGTATGCATTGGAGGTGCTGGCTTGCCCTGCTGCCAGTGTATTATCTGAGCGCGTCTTTAGTGCTGCAGGTGGTGTAGTAACAGACCGTCGCATGCGACTATCCTCAGAGAATGTAGACCGGCTTACTTTTCTGAAAATGAACAAGGCATGGATCTCACCTGAATTTGCCTGTCCGTTTTCAGATTAAATAACTGTTTGGCAACGTTTTCCATGTCTCCTGTTATGTTCATCTTTCTACCACCTGAACTCTACTCCCTGGGCTACAACACGCCATTTGTTGCTCGTAAGTAATTGGCAGGGGTACTGACTCCTGGCCAGCCTGGTTACAGCACGACAGCTGTTTCCTGGCAGTGTGAACGTCAATTATCCTCCAATAAGTTGTGCTGTCGTGTTGCATTCGGGTTAGCCGACTCTATGGTGCCTGCAGTTTAGGTGATTCCTATGTGTGCTGTGGGATATGTAAATAAAGGCTGTTTCCATTGTGACAATAGGACAAGCACCCACTGTAGGACTGTGTGATTCGGTAACTGCGGACGGCTTGCGTCCTGTCAACTTACATTTTCATGGGTGCGTTCTGCTACCCGTCCGGGGTCCAGTACCGTCAACTGGTTCTCCCCAGTGCCTTTGGCCTAGGTGCCTCCATCTCCGTATCCGAGTTCCACCAACGTCTGCTGGTCTTGGTAGTGCTTTGGAGCACAGGTACCTCCTGCTTAGTAACCGTGTCACAGTAACGTCAGCTGGTACTCGGTTGTGACATTGCCTCTTTTCCTTCTGCTACCCGTCCGGGGTCCAGTACCGTCAACTGGTTCTCCCCAGTGCCTTTGGCCTAGGTGCCTCCATCTCCGTATCCGAGTTCCACCAACGTCTGCTGGTCATTGGTAGTGCTTTGGAGCACAGGTACCTCCTGCTTAGTAACCGTGTCACAGTAACGTCAGCTGGTACTCGGTTGTGACATTGCCTCTTTTCCTTCTGCTACCCGTCCGGGGTCCAGTACCGTCAACTGGTTCTCCCCAGTGCCTTTGGCCTAGGTGCCTCCATCTCCGTATCCGAGTTCCACCAACGTCTGCTGGTCCTTGGTAGTGCTTTGGAGCACAGGTACCTCCTGCTTAGTAACCGTGTCACAGTAACGTCAGCTGGTACTCGGTTGTGACATTGCCTCTTTTCCTTCTGCTACCCGTCCGGGGTCCAGTACCGTCAACTGGTTCTCCCCAGTGCCTTTGGCCTAGGTGCCTCCATCTCCGTATCCGAGTTCCACCAACGTCTGCTGGTCCTTGGTAGTGCTTTGGAGCACAGGTACCTCCTGCTTAGTAACCGTGTCACAGTAACGTCAGCTGGTACTCGGTTGTGACATTGCCTCTTTTCCTTCTGCTACCCGTCCGGGGTCCAGTACCGTCAACTGGTTCTCCCCAGTGCCTTTGGCCTAGGTGCCTCCATCTCCGTATCCGAGTTCCACCAACGTCTGCTGGTCCTTGGTAGTGCTTTGGAGCACAGGTACCTCCTGCTTAGTAACCGTGTCACAGTAACGTCAGCTGGTACTCGGTTGTGACATTGCCTCTTTTCCTTCTGCTACCCGTCCGGGGTCCAGTACCGTCAACTGGTTCTCCCCAGTGCCTTTGGCCTAGGTGCCTCCATCTCCGTATCCGAGTTCCACCAACGTCTGCTGGTCCTTGGTAGTGCTTTGGAGCACAGGTACCTCCTGCTTAGTAACCGTGTCACAGTAACGTCAGCTGGTACTCGGTTGTGACATTGCCTCTTTTCCTTCTGCTACCCGTCCGGGGTCCAGTACCGTCAACTGGTTCTCCCCAGTGCCTTTGGCCTAGGTGCCTCCATCTCCGTATCCGAGTTCCACCAACGTCTGCTGGTCCTTGGTAGTGCTTTGGAGCACAGGTACCTCCTGCTTAGTAACCGTGTCACAGTAACGTCAGCTGGTACTCGGTTGTGACATTGCCTCTTTTCCTTCTGCTGCCCCTCCGGGTTCCAGCACAGTCAGCTGGTCCTCGTTACTGCCATTGTCTCTTGCTCCATCTGATACCCGTCAGGGTTCCAGTAACGTCAGCTGGTTCTCGGAAATTAGACAACCTTAAAGACCACCCAGAAGAAGATGACGACAACAAGGACGACGAGCATGAAGCCAACCAGCCTGAACACCATCACAAAGAAAAAATAAAAGATTACCCAGAAGAAGATCACCAACAGGACAAAGAAGGTTAAGACAAACTACAAGATACAGAACAAGAGACAGAAGAACAATAAGCAGAAGATCAAAAAGCAGAAGAACATGAAGTATAAAACCAAAATGAAGAGCAAAATATATGCTCTAAATTCTAAGCAGAAGAAGACTAAGCAGTGTATGGGGGTGAGTCCGTTCCTCCTCGTGGTGCCCCTGGAAAATGCCTGCTGCTGCTGCAGGCTAAACTGAACACGGACAAATACTGTTGTAATTTAAATCTTTTGTGACAGCAAGAACGGAAGGATGAACAATTCATACTTTTACAGATTACAAGTACAGGAATCTCTGTCACAAATAAGAATATGATGAAGATGATGAAGAGGAAGAAGATGAAGAATATGAAGAAGATTAATTAGTTTAATAATAACAATATGAGTAATGTAAACAAAAACATGAATAGCAAGAAGTTTAAGAAGAAGATTAAGAAGGTGAAGATGAAGAATAATTTGATGAGAAAGATGATGCTGCTGAAGATTATGAAGGAGAAAGTGTGGCACTGGCAAAAGTTAAAAAGGTGAAGAGCATGGAAGTTGTGAAACATACATATTTGCCAAAATAGAAAAAAGGTTAACAACATTGTCAATTTGTTAGTCAATCCAAACGTATTTCCAAAAAAAAATATATTAATGCTATTCCAATGCATTGGGTTAAACATGTATGCCTTTATTGTCTCCTCAACCTCCCCCAATACATTCTACATTAGTCTTTGTTCTTTTCCTTCATGTACAATTAACCAACAAGGCAAGAATGGTTTTTTTTTAATGTCGATATTTGGTTCCCATAGACTTACATGGGACTTCCGGTATCGGAATCGGATATCGACGATATTTAGTGATATCGGCGATACCATTCCGATCCGATATTTTTAGATATCGAGCAGTATCGCTCAACACTAGCAGTCACCCTATAGAGCATAATGCAGCCACCCCACAGAGTATAATGCAACCACCCCACAGAGTATGATGCAACCACCCCAGAGTATAATGCAACCACCCCACAGAGTATAATGTAAACCCCCCATAGAATATAATTGAGCCCCCTTATATAGTATAATGTAGCCCCTCTATAGAATACAATGTAGCCCTCCTCATATAGTATAATGCAGCCCCATAGAATATAATGTAGCCCCCTCATAAAGTATAATGAAGCCCCCATACAATATAATCTAGCCCCCCATAGAATATAATGCAGCACCCATAGAATACAATGTAGCCACCTCATACAGTATAATGTAGCCCCCTCATAGAGTATGATGCAATCACCCCTCATAGAATATAATAAATATAATGCAGCCCCCCATAGAATATAATGTATCCCCGAATAGAATATAATACAGCCCGCCTCCCCAAAGGAATATAACGTAGCCCCCCATAGTATATTACACAGCCACAAAGTATATAACACAGCCACATAGTATATAACACAGCCTCCCCATAAAATATAATATATCCCCACATAGTGTATAGCGCGGCCAGCATAGTGTATAGCGCGGCCCACATAGTATACAGCAGGGCCCACATAGTATATAGCACGGCCTGCATAGTATATAGCGCGGCCCGCATAGTATATAGCAGGGCCCATATAACACAGCCCTCATCTCCCCCCCCTCAGGAATGGCCCCACAGCCACAGTTCAGTACACACTGACATATTTAAAAAAAAAAACACTCCTCACCTCTCCTCGTGCCCGCGCTGCTCCCGGCTCCTGTCTCCTGCACTGCGTGCGTCATCGTGCACCCCGTGTCAGAGACAGAATGGGGAATGATGGGAGAGGGAGCATCAGCTGACGCTCTCTCCTCCATCATTGCTTTGAACTGTACCGGCAGACGCCGGTATAATTCAAAGCAGCGGCACAGGGGCCCCCATAGCGGCTGCGTGATATGCCGCTAGCTGGGGGCCCTTGGGGAGTGGGGGCCCTAGGCAGCTGCCTGGTCTGCCTGCCCCTAACGCCGGCCCTGGCTTCCAGCCAAAAAGGAGCAGAGAGCAGATGACAGAAAAGAATCCCCCCCTCCCATTCCCATATACCCATCACACATCCTCCATCCCATAGGCACATCTTCCCTCTTCAAGGGATCTCCGGTATGGAAGTTAGGGCAAATCCATCCTGCGCGTTGGTTTGACCCAAGGCCTCTCTTAAAGGGATCCCAGGTATGGAAGTTAGGACCGTTCCACTCAGCGCTGTGGTTCTGACCCCAGGGTCTCTTAAAGGGATCATTGGTATGGAAGTTAGGGCAATTCCACTAAGCACTCTGGTTCTGACCCCAGGCCCTCTTAAAGGGATCCTCGGTATGGAAGTTAA